>JAAVVG010000009.1:600000-986523 GCA_012976225.1 Golubevia sp. BC0850
ACTGATTTAAATTTGAGGGATTGTTGAAATTGGAATTTGTTGGATGGAAACCAGAGTTGAAGTCGTATCTCATCGGAGCAGCTAAAGTTGAGGGCTGGATTGAATTGAATTGATTTCCGTAATTGCTGCTGCTTTGCGGATGGGAGGGCATCCCATTCCAATTGGCATTGGACATGGTTGTCAGTGACTTCCATACATACTTACAAAACAGACACATTTTTCCAAGCGGTCCTTGCAAGCCTCCTTTCGGCGTCTCCTCCGAGGACCTCGTGGTCGCTCTCTCACCGTGACGCGTGCCCTCCTCTCCTGCTCTGCTCTTTCGACCTTTTGGGATCTGCTCTCTCTCCGTGAAGTTTGAGTCTTCGAAACCTGATGCCTGAAGCCTTATTCGCCCAGTATACGATCCTAGCATTGGACGTGTATTCTTCTTAAACGCTCTTTGGGGGGGGGGAAGAGTTTTGTTGAGGACATGCTTCTTCATTTCTCAAATCTCAAGACTGACTCTATAGGTTTGGCCTCTTCAGGTCTTGCTTCCCTCCTTCTTAACAATGGTCAGACAGGGCATTCACTGTTCAATATTCCAGTTGACGATGTTGATGAAAACACTAGAGACTTGGTCAACAATTCGAGCGCTCTCTTCTGTCTATTGGAAATGATGATGGTGAAGCTCATCATTTGGTGAGTGGATTTGAACTTCCACCATCTCTGCTGCCGGCTCTTGCACCAACTAGCACTCACCTGCCTTTCTCTTCACTCAGGGATGAAGCTCCCATGATGCACCATCACTGCTTTCGCATTGCCGATCAGCCGAGTCGAAGAGCGAAGTTCATTCGAGAACCTTTTGGATCTGTTACTGTTGTTCTATCAGGAGATTGGAGACAATTTCTACCTGTCGTTCCAGGAGGAATTCCAGGAAGCATCATCAACCATTGCTTATTCAAGACTTCGGCCTGGCTGAAGGTTAGGCAACTCTCTCTGACGATCAAGATGAGACTGAAGGAGGCTTCAACCGACGTAGCAGAGCAGTAGAGAGAGAGATGGAGTTCACATCCAAGGAGACGAACGAATTCCAGGATCGACAGCTCATCTCCAAGCTCCACCATGTGAACGTCATTTGGTCAACTCAAGATAAGTCTGGAGCGATCTATCGCATCTACAATCATCTCGATCAAATGAATGTAGAAGATGTCGTAGCTCAAGAACACCAGCTCCCCTTCTTCAAGACCAGGTTCTCCCCTAGAGGTGGTGCGGTATGGGTGTATGGATGTCTCTGGCGTATGATACTGGACGTACCAGTACGGTTCATTATCGGTATCTGAATTTTTGACATTCTTCTGTCCAGTGTGGATCAGTATGAGACCTGGAAAATCGGACCAGTACAAGTTTGGAATGAAGTGTTATGATTCACCTGAGTAAGACGTTCTCCTGCTCATTCTTGGAAGAGTCAGACCCGATCTATTGCCATCTCGAAGTTCGTCAGAAAGACTTAGGCCTGGCAGGCTCTTCAAAGATGGTTGGAGCCTCTCTTCTCTGGAGCTGTTCATGTCCCCTTGCCACTGAGGCTCTCCGAGAGACGACTCTTCACTCGGTTAGAGTTTTTCAGGGTCGCTTTGAAGGGATTCAATCTCTTAGAATGGACTAAGAGATACCAGGAAAGAAAAGAAGGAGGCTCGAGGGGAACGAAGTGTGGGGGAAGAAAAGGAGAATGGTAGAGCACTGAGCGCTGTCGCTTTTGTCCATTCTTTCGGAGGTCAGCGTTTCCTTTGAATAGAACTCTAGCTCTTAAGTATTGTAGGTGGCAGGTTTTTATGGAACTAGAAGCTCTTTTGAAGGGAAAATCTAGAGCCTCGACACTCAACAGTGCGCTACCTGATTCTCAGCGTATGAGGCGTATCATACTGCCAGTATCGATATCGTACTGACAGCAGCAAATACGGATCTGTATCATCGCTCTGAGAATCAAGCCGTACCAGTACTGATCAGTTCGCCCCCACGAACGCAAGAGTCGACAAACTAAAAGCGCTGGCACTTTCGAAGCTTCCAGGTCGAGAGTTGGTTTTTGTCGCCGGGAACAGCATTGGCTCTGACTCCAAATAGATGACAATTTGATTTCAGAGAGAATTACCTGACAGCAGTAGGTTTAATCAACTTCTTCGTAAAGAGCTGAGGTTACGACCGCTCTGTCCTCTCATCTTAATGCGTAAACTTGACCTCCAAAAGGGCCGTTGTAATGGGACAAAATTTCAATTCGTTCGTAGGAGAAATCATCTTCGGATTGTGACTCGAAGTTCACGATTTTTGGGAAGTGTTGTTGCTATCCCCAGAGTCGACCTTAAGGCAGAAAATAAGATATTATTGCTGAGGAAGGTTGAATTACGAGGAACAAGTTGAATAAAAAGAAACCGGTTGAATAAAAGGAAGCGATCTCGTCGTTTGTCGCCCTATCTAGTATCTAAAACATCGAGAGATCTACAGCTTCCCAAATCATTTAAATCCCCCCGCCACTACCCCAGTTTTCTTGTGGGTCAGGTTGCAAGCATGATACAAGGTTCTTGATCGGAAATGCGACTTTACTATTGCGATTCAGGAAGTGACTTCTCGAGCTCGAGCAGAGATTTCTGCAGAGCTTTCTAGAAGACAGATTCAATTAGATTTAACACATATTAAACACAAAAGATTTTGATCATTTGAAAGACCCTGAGAAGGAGAGGAAGACGAAAAGGAAGGTTAGAAAACTCGGCTGATCCCCCCCCCCCAAAACTCGGATCTCTTCTTGCTACTCACCAACTATAGATCCAGCTGAAGATTCAACCTTTGAACTTCCCCAAGCCCCTCCTTTGCCCTTGGCTTCCATCTGATTCCGAGCTCCGACTCTACCCTCCAGCACTCTATTACGATCTCCTATCCGAAGGTCTCTGTCAATGTTGAAGAGTCGACTACCTGGGTGGCGAAGTTTAACATCCCCGTCTTTGACTTGATAATCGAAGACCCCAGTGAATGAAGAAGGTAGATCTATGTTGACTCCTCCGTGGTTTGAAGAGGCGAAACTATTCAATAGAAGACCGGGAGAATAATCTAAGTATTGTAAACCTACGAATCCTGTTAGAGAAGAAGCTGACACTAAGAAGCTCTCTTCTGATTTTCTACTGATGGGAGAATCTAAGCCTTTGAGTTGAACATCAACACCTATTCCACCAAATGAAGAGCTAAGATTGACTCTTGAGATCTGATTCTCCATTGAAAAGGCTTCTAAAGTGGTAGAGATCCCACCATAAATACTTGACAGGTGGAACTGATTTGAGATTAGTTTGTCAGAACTTCTGATCATTTTGAGGGATCTCAAATTTAAGTCTTGAGATTCAATTCTGGTAAGTAACACGTCTCCTGCTGATTCGATATTGACCTTTGGAGAGACGATGGTACCTGAGCTTCTAAACCTTTTGACAGCATCCGTGGACTTTGACTCGTAGTGGAAAGAAGAATTAGTAAGAAGATTCTGTGATTTGGAAAACGAGAATCGAAAGATGAAGAGGGTCAACCAGTGGATTGTCAACTACTGGATTCAGTTGGAATGAATCGCGTCTCGTCTTTTATAGATGACTTACCGTCAAAGTACAATCATCTTTTGACTTCAGTCTAAGATCCCCAAATTTCAGATGATCACCTAAAGCTCCAGCTTGAATTTCAGTTGGAACTTCAATTTCAACTTCGGGATAAAAATCGAAATCTTGAGTCCTCGTCGACCTCGGAAAGGATAGCAAGGTAGAAACCAGCATTCCATCCGGTTCATCGTCAGGAACTGCATTTTGAGCTTGATGAACACCGAATCCTTCAACTCCATCTTTCCTCAAATGCTTCGTGAAAGAAACAGTGTCTAGGTATCGTTGGTCTGTGAACAAGACTTGAAACTTGACGAAGATACTTGAAGTTCTTGAATCTGAAGGATCGATGTCGTGGAACACGAGAGATAGATCGCCTGGATATTTTCCAGTTGAATGAAAGAAGAAGGGCGGAGGAGTCGAATAGGGTGAGAGTTGAAGAGAGGCTTCTATGAAATAGAGTTCGCTCATGATGAGACTACCTTCCCATTTCGGTGGCAAAGGTACTCTCGTGGGTGTAGACCAGTCAGGGTGCCCAATAATCCTTCCATCTTCAGAAGGTGGGTCTGGAGGTGGCTGTAGATAGAGAACGAGGGGAGGTTAAATCGCTATTCTGTCATGCAGCGTGTGAAGGTTTGACTCACAAGAAACCTCTTTCTTCGACCTAGTCTCAAGAGGAGCAGCCATGGCAGAAATGAAATAGTTAGTATCGCTAAGATAGAGATTAGCAAACGTTTCTTCCTTTGTCTCGTCTTCCTACGTCCTTGATGAGACTCGATCCGAAAGTCATCCAAGGCTCGAGGAGGTAACTCTTGCAAACTAGCTGTGTCCATGTCTGTGTCTCTATCTGCATCTGGGACTCCATCAGATGTTATCGAATTGTAAGTAGGAGGATCAACTGAATCGTATCTTCTTGAGTATTGATGCAGATCTTGGATCAAAGGCGTCCTTTCTCTATCCTCGTCATTCGTCGTAGTTGAATATGATTGTGATTCTTGAGAAGTTGAAGTTGACCTATTTGTACTTTCTGGAATTGAATCTTTTATAGTCATTTACTCATTCGTCGAGAAAGAGAGTTTTGGATTTGGACAACTTCCCATTGGCCCATCAAATTCCATCTAGTCTCCAGTCTCCAGTGCCTCCATCCTTCATCCTCTCACTGCTCACCCTCATCCTCGATTGCATTCAGCATGTCTTTCAGGCACGCCTCTTCGAAGTTGGGTCTACTCTCATCTAGAACTTCGACTGCCACTGCTTCAACTTCAAGGCTAATCAAATCTCGACTCAATTTGACAAGATGTATGGCAACTGCAGCTGACCAGCAGCATACTACTCCCGCAGACAAAGTTGCTCCAATGTCACCTGCTGTCAGAGCTCATACTGTAGAAGATCTTCATGTTAGAACTGCAGAGGAAATTCTAAGAGAAGGTGGTACTAGGAAAGAAGCTAGCATGAGACATTTCACTGTTAACTTTGGGTGAGTGCTCGCAAGGCGAGAGAGACGAGTAGAGTAGAGCAAAGGTCGATTGAATTGGTCAAAGTGCAAACCATCGATTACAATCAGGTTGAAATCAGACTCAAACACCATGAATCAGAAGTGAAGGAAGCCTTGCCGACTTTGGGTACGATGACCTTCTTCCCCCTTCCCTCACCCTCCCTTTCTCTAGTCCTCAACATCCAGCAGCTCACGGAGTACTCCGTTTGATCCTAGAACTCAATGGAGAAGAAATCCTTCGTACTGATGTAAGTTTCATCTAATCCACTCCCTTCCTCCCCCATCTATCTCTAACCTGACCTCTCCGTCCCTCCTTCCTCCTTTCCTTAGCCTCACGTCGGTCTTCTACACAGAGGTACAGAGAAATTAATCGAATACAAGAACTACACTCAAGCTTTACCATACTTCGATCGATTGGATTACGTCTCTATGATGACTAACGAATTGTGTTACACTAGAGCTGTAGAGAAATTACTTAATATCGAGGTTCCGGAGAGAGCCAAGTGGATCAGAACTCTCTTTGGTGAGATCACTAGGATTTTGAATCATTGTATGGCTGTTCTTTCTCATGTGAGTTCCGGTGGTGGGCTGATTGGAGCTGAAGGAGTGGAGAGGAAGAGAGGAAGAAGCAGGAGGACTGGAAGGTCTACCTTGAGAGAGGTCTATCAAGTAGAGCTCAATTTGTGCTGTCTGTTTGCTTGGAAGCTCGAGCCCTGATTTTTAGGCGAGCTTTGAGGACGTTCCTATCATTGGAGAGGGCATGTAACGATTGGAGAGCAGACCCTACCTTCCTATCTAGAGTCTGCAGTAAGAGTGGATCAGATCGGCTCGCTCAAATGAGGAACTGAAGCTTTGTGTTCAAGAGAGCTTTAGAAAGGGCGAGAGTACCTTGGCCCCTGAGACTGACTTGAACCTTTTTTCCTCAACCTCCATCTCCCCTTCGATTAGGTCATGGATGTTGGAGGTCTAACCCCTTTCCTCTGGGCTTTCGAAGAACGTGAGAAGCTTATGGAGTTCTACGAAAGAGTTTCTGGAGCTCGTCTTCACGCAGCCTACGTTCGTCCAGGAGGAGTAGCTTTCGATCTTCCAGCCGGACTTTTAGATGACATTCATAAATGGGCCACTCAATTTTCTTCTCGAGTTGATGAGATTGAAGAAGTGGTTACAGGAAATCGTATTTGGAAAGGAAGAACCATTGGAATTGGAACGGTTACAGCTCAACAAGCTTTAGATTATGGTTTCTCAGGAGTCATGTTAAGAGGTTCTGGAATTCCATGGGACATTAGAAAGGTAGCACCTTATGATGCTTATGATCAAGTTGAATTTGATGTTCCAGTTGGTAAAAATGGTGATTGTTATGACAGGTATCTTTGCAGAGTTGAAGAATTCAGACAATCTTTAAGGATTATCGATCAGTGTTTAAACAAAATGCCAGCTGGTCAAATTAAAGTTGATGATCATAAATTGGTTCCACCTCCAAGAGCCAATATGAAGGAAAGTATGGAATCTCTTATTCATCACTTCAAATTGTTCAGTGAAGGATATCATGTTCCTCCTGGAGAGACTTACTCTGCTATTGAGGCTCCAAAGGGTGAAATGGGTGTCTATTTGGTTTCAGATGGTTCAAATAGACCTTACAGATGCAAGATTCGTGCTCCTGGTTTTGCTCAGTGAGTTCAGACAAGATCATTCTTCTTCAACGATCTGCTGTTGAATACTTGATCTCACACCTGCTTTCTTCACTTCTCCAGTCTTGCTCAAGCCGACTCAATGGCTCGTCATCACTATCTTCCAGAGTGAGTATCGAGGCATTTCTCAGACTTTGGTCCTTGAACAGTGATCCATTGTGCTGACTCCCAATCACTCACTTTCAACTTCTTTTTTCCCTCTCTTTCGCTCGGCTTCCTCTCTCCAGTATGGTCGCCATTATCGGAACTGTGAGTACTATTCCTTTCAATTGCATTGATTCGAGCCCATCACTGATTCTTTTGCTCCCCACCATCTTTCATCTTCTCACTTCAGATGGATCTCGTGTTCGGAGAAGTCGACAGATAATTGAATCTAGCAGAAGAAGTTCTGGGTTGAAGGGAGGGAAGGGTTGTCGGTTTCAGTGTTGATGCTTCCAGAGTTGAAGAATTTTTCCCGTTTCTTGTTTTGTTTCTAAATGCCTCGATCGCAACATTGAAACCTTCTTAATTGGTTTCTGAGTGTGTCACGAGTTAATCTGGAGTTGCTTGAAGCAATGACAGGGAAATAATCTGCTGAAACTTATCGAGAATTGAATTGAGTTGAAAATTGAAAGTTACAGGAATGATGGGAAAACAGGAAACAAACGACTAGCTCTTCCAAGGACCTTCTCAAGCACGTTGCTCTTTCGGAGCCTTGACAATGAGGCTGGAGAGACGAGAAAAGTTGGGAGGAGAGATGGGCGAGAGAAAGAGGTGATCATGAGCGAGGCGAAAGAGAAAAAGAAAGGTGACCTCTCTCAAGAACTGTTCGACCAACCCGTTGAGGTCAATTCTACTTACCCATTCTCCACTAGCTTCATTCTCATCAACAATTTCTTAGTATCTTGATTTCTCCTCTCTCCATTCTTGATTGCACCCCTATACATTTCAGTCCTAACGTCTTTTGAATTCGAGATGATCATTTTGTTGACCCAATCAACTCTTGCATCAACCTCTCTTTTCTGAATCAATTTGATGACTTCTTCTCCAACGTGAGTTTGTTCCCAACCGAAAGCCTCTCCCATTCTTACGAAAGAAATCCTATCGAAAGGAATCAGGAAGGATTGCATTGATCTGCGAGTTAATTGAGCTGTCAGAGAGGCTAAATGGGGTCGAAGATGAAGGTCTAGCAGATGACGTTCCTGTAAGGGAGAGAAAAAGGAAGGTGGAGGAGGGGAAAGAGAAATGGCGTGAGTGGCAAGAAGGAGGATGTGGTGATGAATCGAAAACGAGCTCACCTTGAACTTCTCCAACAAATCCATTCCTTTTCTGTATCTACACTGCCAGAAAGCATCCATGATGTCTCTGGCGTGAGGTTCATGTTCTCCACTGCTACGAAGAGCTGCACTGTCCAATACCTGAGATTTGATGTCTTCTCTTGATTTTGTTGCTAGAGAGGTAAGAACGGTATACAAGGCAATGTCTCCAGGAGAAATGATCTGAAAGTTTCAATGAGATTGAATGTATGCGTGTAGAAAAGGATGGAAGGGGTCAGATTGGGATCCACGAAATCCGAGAAGAGAAACCTCATTTCACCTCAGCTAGAAACTCACATGAGAATAAGCAGAACTGTTGGTAGGATCGCATGCTAGGAAAAAGTTGGCAGCAGTAGAATATTTCTCTTGACCCAAAGCGGCAAGAGCTCCAGCAACTTGCAACCTAGCTTTGATGTCTGCGATTTCCTTCTTTCCTCTAGCCTCTGCAGTCTTGGGGACAGCTCCAACAGACGGTCCAGCTAGATTTGGAACAGGAGCGGAAGCAGCAGAAGAGCCTCCAGCACGAAAGAGAGCTCCAATCGCATCGGCTCCAGAACCAGTTTTAGAGGGGGCGTTAGCAGAAGAAGTTGCTGAAGCTTTCCCACTGGCAGCAGCTGCTGCTGGATTGTAGGATTCCAATACACCTTCCGCCTTGGAAACGAAGGTTGAAACAGCTCCATGGTTTCCTAGTTCGAGAGAGACCTGCGGACAGGGAAGAGGGAAGAGTAGAAATCATGGACTTTTTGAACCACTTCGATGTTCTTCTCTTGAGTCGAGTTCACTCACATGAACAACGTTCAAGCACATGTCCATGACATGCTCTGGAGTCGAACAATAATCTCTAGTACGGGTATAGCATTGATGAGCGTTTTGAAAGTCTCCAGAGCGACGGAAATGGTCTCCCAAGTAGCGGTTGCCCATCTGAGGGAGGGTGGGAGGGGTCGGTCTCCGTTTCAATATCTGTGGCGATGGGGTCTCGCCTGCAATATCTTCTTCATCTGCAACGCCTTCTATTGAATTCAGTTTCAACGTGACCTCAAACGAAGCCGATCAGATGTGTAGCTTCCAGAGGCCATGCCAGCTCCACCTCAAGAGCTCGATTCCCTCCTCAATGCCACCCTTCAGTTCGAATCTCCCTCATTCCCACTTCAAAGGGAAAATTGGGCGATTGATTTCAGCCGAGACTCACTCTAATGCTCTCCTTCATGAGATTGTTCTGATAGTTCCTCAGTTCCAAGTCCAACTTTTCATTTTCGCTTCTGTTCTTCTCATTGGTAGAATCGACCCAACCCTGATTTGGCTTGAATGAATCCTGTTGAGATAGACGAGTCTTTCCATCTGGAAGAGTATTTCTGACATTGACTGCATTTGTGTAGGCAGCTGTATCTTGAGTGGTCGAGGAGATGAGCTCTAAAGCGGCTTGAGATGTAGCCTTTCGGAGAGAAGCTGAAGAGGTATGGCTTGCGATAAAGATTAGACGAGTGATCTGAGTTCTTCCAGTGTAGTTGGAGCTACGCAATTAGAATGGCAGTGGAAGAGAGAGAGAGTGAGTGATTAGAGTGCAGCACTGGACTGATGATAAGGTTTGCTTCATCGACAGGAGAAATTACTCACATGTAGCTCTGCCAATCGAATGAGTCTGAATCCATGTTTTGCTGTTCAGTCTGGGACATTCTGAGGTTTTTGCTGAGGAGCTGTGCTGTGGCGAGAGAGAATGAAGATCGCCTGGACATTTAGAAGCTGACCACTTCTCTCTCTCGCCATCCAATTCTTCCCCCCTTCGTTGCTCTTCAGACAAGTCTCAAAACGAAAAGCAAACCGAAAAGAACATCTGGAACATCGCAAGATGGAAGCCTCCAAAATTCCTTCAGAGCTAATCCTGCAGATCTCTGCTCACCTCGAATCAGAATCCCACCTTTCCCTTCCAATCTGGTCAATCTCTCCATCTTCAGGTTACTCCTCTTATCAGCAATCCAACTATGGTTTCAAGAAATACCCAGTCACTCACTCGGCTCTACTCTCACTATCTTCAGCCTGTCACAGCCTTCGTTGCCTCTTAGTCCCACTTATTTGGTCACAAATCTTCATCACTCACCCTTCAAAGGTCGGTCAACTGAGGAAGTTAGTTCAATACTACAAGCGAATGCACTTCACTGACTCAGAAGAGAGTAGGGAGAAGGAGGAGCTCAGGAAGGTCACTCCGCCAAATGCAAACGAACAGAAACTCCCATCTCCTCTACCTTTTGTTCAGCATCTCTTCGTTCAACTGGATGACAGGTATCCAACGTTCCCACAAGAAATCCTTTGCGAACTCCTGAGGAGTGGAATGAATCGTCGCCTTCGGTCCTTAACGTGGAATGCTGAGGCTCTACCGAATCCTGCGATTTGGGGTGCTTTGGAAAATTACGCTTTCCCAGACCCTAAGAATAGGCAAGCAGACTTGACTTCTGACTTAGAGAGTTTAGAGGTGGATTGCAAGACGTTTTGGGGAGGTGAGTTTGGGTTGATGAGAGTCGTCGTTCTGTTCAAAGTCGCTGCTCTGCTGATGACCCTTCTTCACGACCTTCTTCTACTTTGCCACCGTCTTTCTGAAGGCCATAAGAAATGGTCCAGACTCGCATCTCTTCGTCACTTGAGGTTAACGAGCTACGATGCGCATCTATTACCAACCTTTCTTCCAAATCTACTCTCTGCTCTCAAAGAACCTCTACTCTCCTTATCCCTCTCAACTTCTAAGACATCTTTACTTCACGAGCTATCACCTCGATTCTTTGACCAACAAGTCCAGACCATCTCGAACTCCCAGAGATCAGACGACGGAGAATTCAAAGGCCCCTTTTCTCAGCTTAGAGAGTTAGATTGCTACCCAGTGACCCCGGAGCAGCCTTTGGGTGAATCTCTAGCCGAAAGTGGAAAGGCATTGAAACATTTGAGAATCTCTTTGGAGGTCTCTGGGGCGTTTCGAAACTTTGTGAGTTCCAGGTCTGAGGTTGGTGGCAGGCTCATAGATCCTTACCGACTTCTCTTCCTCTCATTCTTCATAGGATCTCCTTTGGACTTACTTGACTGACAAGATGGAATCTCTGGAGACACTAGACGTAGAGCCTTATCCTCAGGTGAGTTAACCCCTTGTCAGCTGTCAGACTTCGGCACAATTTGATAATTGATGTATATACCGCTTTCTTCCCTGTCTCTCCCCCGATTGCTGCTCAAATCATTCTGTACAATCCCTGATAGCAAAACACGGCTCCATCCTTCCAAGCTTTCGTCACATCCTGTCCCAAGCTCCATTTGATAAACGGACGTAGAATTGATCAGCTGCCACCTTGTCTCACTCCTTTTGATCCTGATCATCTCACCAGTGCTTTGGCTTATTGAATTTGTCAATTGAAATTCAACCCCCTTTTCCTGTACATCAAATTGTCTCCTATGAAGCTCGTCTGAAATTCGCTGTAGGCGTCGTATAACCTCGCACAGCTAAATTTAGTTTCCTCCTCTTCTCCCCATCACCATCGACTCTCGTTTAAGACCACTCTTACTTTCCCCTTTCCTTCTTCTTCTTCTTTTTCTTTCACCTCAACTTTACATTCTCCTTTAACGCCTTTAACGTTGCGCTTATCCTCGCCTCCATTCAATTCCATCTCCGACCAAGTTTTCGTCAAACCTTCAAGAGCAGCAGCAGAAACGAAGGGAAAAGGAAGATTCTTTTGAGTAGTTGTTAGGATTCTATACCAGCATAAATCTTCAGAACAATGGATGGGTTCATCAAGGTGAGTCTTCGCGAGAGGAAGGAAGGATCTTGTTTGAGGTGCACAGGGCGTCGTGGGTGGTAAGGGGGATGAGAAGGGGAGATAGGGGAAGCACAGCTTACTGAGCCTGCTTCTGCTCAGATGAGAAGATGAACAGATTAAAAGACCTTGACTCTGCCATTTGCTGGCACTCAACGCCATGCAAGTCGAAAATGAAGGAGGTAGGGTGGATTCAGCTCGGAATCTATTTTGGATCCTCCTGATGATACAGCTCAAGCAGCAGCAGGGGAAAATGACGAAGGGGATGCAACAGAAGATTCATCTGTTTCAGCATAATCTCTATCCTTTCATTCTACTGGAAGAGAATCGATGCCGGGAAGTGACTGTTGTGCCGCTTCTTTGGACAGCACAAAGAAGGGGTCACAGAGCCTGGCCGACGAGATGCTCTTCCATCTATTCTGTTCTTGAAGCTTCTATTCAAAAGGATTTATCTCAAGCCTATACGTCTGCTATCAGGGGTGGAGTTGGAACAGTGAAAAAGGTTCGTCCTATCATTCGATTTCTAACCCCCTCCTCCTCTTTCTCTATCTTCTGTTTCCTCAACAGCGCTATGCTTCGCCAACTCCGATTCTAGCTGAACAAAAGGAAACATTAGAGAAAGCGATGGCTCTTGCTCGTGATCACTCTTTCAAAAGATCGACGATGAAGAATTTGGTGGGAAGGAGCACTAGCGGGGTGGAAGGGTCTAGTGGATTTAGTTGGAAGAGGGCGATAGTCGAGGTATTGAGCAAAAGGTGAGTTCTAGCTGAACCCAAGGTATTTTTGATGGTCACAGGATCGTCAAAATGGAACACGTCTGGCAAGGAATACTGAAGTGATCAGGTCTGAGGCGAGGGAGGAGCTGAAGCAGATCCTGATTCTTCAGCAGGCCCCCCCGCCTCTCATACGGTCTTTCGAGTGACGAGTAGGATTGCAGGACCACCTTCCAGATGGAAACAAGATCGAAATGAGACATCTCGCTGACCACACTTTTCCTTCCTCCAAACTTCTGTCCCTTTTCCCCGCTCTTCTTCACAACAGAGCTACTGGAAAAGAGGACACCTCTGGAATAGGTCCGGTATCAGTTGTTGGTCTAGTGGGAGGTTTCGTTGTTGCTTTCGCCTTCCTATGTCTAATCGGATTAATTCTACGATATACAAATCGACCTACAACTCAAAATGGAATTGGAGTCGGATACTCTGGAGGACTGTATCAACCCTCAGCTTCAGGATACAAGTCAGCAAGAGCAGCTGCAATAGCAGCAGCAGATGGGTCTGCACCTCTTCAAGGAGTTAGAGCTGGTGGAGGAGGAACAGTTGGAGGAAACGAATCGAGAGCCAATCTTCTAGAGAACTCAAGTCCAATGGGATATGGCGGAAATGACTATCCACCAAATGATCAAGGCTCAAGTTCTGTTCCAGGTCCAGGAGGTAGAATGGCTGGAACTCATGGAAGAGCTCCATCTTCAGGTTTAGGTTTCCCAGGTCCTCCAGCTGCAGCTCGAAGAGGATTCGGAGGTCAGCAATCACATCCTGGTCAGCAAGGTGGATTCTCTTCAGCAGGTCCAGATGGCGGAGGATTCAGACCTGGACAAGTAGTTGGAGGAGGAGGAGGGTTCAGCGGAGGAGGAGGAAGGCCGATGGGTCCTGGAGGTCTAGGTTCACCCCCGGCCAATGGACCTGGAGCTGCTCCAGCAAATCATCTTCGTTATCCAAGAGGTCCTCCTCCAGCTAGTGATGCTACTAGAAGATCAAGATACTCAAGAGCAGGTGGACCTGGAGTCAATCAAGCGGATCGAAGAAGTAGGATCGATTCAGTGGGTCCTGGAACCTACCGAAAGAGCATGTATCTACCTCCGGATGGTTCATCTCCTCCTCATCTTCCAACTGTCTACAATTCAAATGCAACTCAAGGCTATCCTCCATCTGCAAGAAATGGAAGTGGGAACTCAAACGGATCTCAAGGTTATCCTCCTTCAGCTAGAAATGGAAGTGGGAACAACTCTGGATACCCACCTTCTGCTAGGAATGGAAGTGGGAACTCAAGTGGTGGTGGTGGAGGAGGAAGTGGAGGACTTCGAAGAGTCGAGTCGATCGGAAAGGGAACGATAGGAAGAGGAAATAGCATCAACAGACACGGAGTCGGTCAAGCTCCTGATCAGAAGATGATGCTTGGAGCTCAGAGCGATAACTTTGGAGGAGGAAGTGGAAGAAGATCTCCAAACCAGAGTGCCCAACAGCCGCCGGTTCAGATGAATGGTCAGAGGAGACCCTCGGGTTCTTCAAGCTCTGGGAACGGAGGAGGCAATGATCCTCTAGGAGCCAGGAATGGTCCAAATCAACAACAACAGAGGCCAATGAACAACAACAGAGGTCCTCCTCAGCAAGGAATTCGAGGTCCAGGTCCATCTCAAGGTCAAGGTCAAATGGGAAGAGGTCCAAACTATCAACCCATGGGAAGTGGAATGGGAGGTGGAATGGCTCCAGGTCAGATCTTCAGACCTCCTCAGCAACAGAGAGTCTTGTTGGGTTGAACAAACTTCAAAACGAACTCAAAAAAGGCGAGGGATAGGAACGAGGAGCTCTCTATCTTCTTTCCTCTCCTAACTTCCTACCTCTCAATAGATCCACTTCAAAATTCTTCCATCTCCAACTTCTTCCTGATTGTTGTCTCGATCAACCTACGGCTCTTATTTTCCCTTCAAGCTTTCTTTTCCAAGGTTTCCTTCTCAATTGTAGCACCACCAAAAAAAACCGAAACGACCTCTATCATCTTACTTTCTCCATACCCTCCTCTATCTCCTTTCTATTTTAATGTTTATTATTCCATCTCCTCACTATGTTCTCGATGAATTCCTTTAGATTATTCTCTACTTCAACTTTCTCTGTTCCGTAATCTCTCAGCATCACCCCCCCCCTTTCCTCTCTTCCACGCTCTTTTGGTTCGATCTGTGCAGGTCACTTTTCTTTAAGTCATCTACCTGTTCTATCACTGTCTTTTCTCTACGATTTGTCTCTCATCTTTCTTAGTTCAATTTATCAGTCACACAGAATGGGTGAATGATGGATGACTGAACCGCTGTCTCGCTCCATCACCTCGAACGCAAAGCCAGATTTAGTCACTGAATATTGATCTTGGATCCCCAAACTATGATTTGAGGAAAGGAGTTGTGTTTGGCACGGAGATAAAAGAGGGGGGGGGGAAAGGGAGGGTGGGTGGTTTTTTGAGAATCTTGTGAACTTTTGAACCATCAGCTGCAGCAATCAGCCTCTCCTTTCTACAACTCTTCTTCGATTCTTTTCCTTTGCCTCTAATTTCAGAATCCAAGATGTCATTACCGCCAGCAACGATTCCATCCGCGATTCTTCATCGGAGAACTACCCACATTCCCCACGATTCAGAGGTTCTTCTAAAACTACCTTCAGACAAAATCAAGCCAGTGTTTCTGAAACCGTCTTCAACTTCAATTCCATTCGATGAAACTTTCAGGAATAGAGTTTCTTCAAAGTTACCTACTGTATCAGGCGCTGCAGAGAAAGAATGGGAGAAAAAGATTGAAGAAGAGAAGAGAGCTAAAGAGAAAACTGCAAATGGAAACGGTAAAGGCAAAGCTAAGCAGGTAGACAAAGAGGGAGAAGAAGAGCGACAGCTAGAAGGAACAGCTTATGGGGAATTGAAAGTAGAAGGAGATAAGGCAAAGGGAAAGGGAGGAAAGAATCTAAAGGAAACAAACACTCTGGTTTCTTTGGGCAAGTTTGGATCTTTTGATACTGGTCATATCGTTGGACTTCCTTATGGTCATACTTATGAAATTTCAGATTTAGACCCGAAAGATCCAAAAGCTTTGAAAGTCGTTTTGAGCGATAAGTTGGATTTAGGTGAGTGCAAAGAATGGTAGTGCTACAAGCAAAGATTGGAGAACAGCAGAAGGACAACACTTTCGCTGTCAAAAAAGGGTTCGAGAGGTCAGACAATACGGATCAATACATCAGGTATCTCAAGAAGTGACTTCTGCTCGAGATTACGAAGGGAGAAGATCTCTTATAGCCAGCCCTTCGTGCAGCGACTGACTCCCCACCTCTTCCTTTGATTCTCTTAGAGGAAACCGATGCTAACAATGAGATGATTAACGATGATGGAGCTAATCCAACTATCACTTTTACTGACATTCAAGAACTCAAGAACGCTGGTTTAAATGGGAGGGAAATCATTCAGAAACAGATGGAATTGAATCAGAATTATGAGCTAAAGACAGTTTACAGTAAGGAGAAATACGCTAAGAGGAAAGAGTCAAAGTGAGTTGGAATTTCAGAGGTGTTCATATCTGAGTGCTGTAGAGAAAGATGCGAAGAGGTCATGAGGTACAGTCCGAGAAAGGCAGGAGAGGCAGCCTGTTTTTTCTTCCACTTGCCAAATCGTATTCAAATTTCCGTCCAAACTCGGACTCGAGTGATTGACCAATCTTCGATACTCTCTTACTCTCACAGATATGTCAAAACCTTCACTCCTTTATCACCAACTCTCTCTCAAATCTCACAACATCACTTCGAAAGGAATCCAGAGAGAGTTCGAAATCTTAGACCTGATAGTTTCTCTCAAGTACTGGGTCTAGCGAACATCAGACCTGGTGGAAGATATCTGATTGTGGATTCTACTGGTGGACTGTTAGCCGGAGGATGTCTGGAGAGGATGGGAGGTGAGTTCCATGTCTGTTCGAGAAACGAAGGAAAGGAAGAGCTGCTCATCGACAGGCCTTTACAAGGAAGTGTGCACGAAGAGTGAGATCTGTAGAAGCTGACCTGTTTTGCTCTCTTCAATCCCTTCTCATCGCTTCACAGGGGAGGGTCTACTTCTAGCTTTAAACGACTCTGATTCGCCACCCGCCTACGATGTCATCAGTCAAATGAACCTACATCATGAAGTCATAGACAGAGTTCTAGCTTATCTCAATTGGTCAATGGTCTCAAAAGATTGGAAACCAGAAGATTTACCTCTAGAATCTGAAGATGCAAACGCTGCTCCAACTTCTACCGACCCTTCAACTTCAAATCCAGCTCCAGTGAAATCAGGGAAGAAATTCAAACTTCAGGAAAGAGAAAGATTGAGATTGGAAAAGAGAAGAGAACTTTATAATGAAACTCAAGATACTAGAGAAGAGTTGTTTAAAGGTGAATTTGATGGATTGATTATCTCAAGTCATTATGAACCAGTTTCCATTATTGATAGATTATTACCTTATTTGAGTGGGAGTGCTAATGTTTTGGTTCATGGACCTTATTTACAAGTGAGTCATCAGCGACGCTTTCGAAGTCGAGAAACTCTCTCTCGAACAGCCGTTTATGTTTCTGACCTCCCCTTCTCACTCTTCCAACCCTTTTCGTCTACTATTCAGCCTCTAATCGAAGCTCAAGCTCGTCTTAGACTTAGACCAGAATGTCTGTCAGTCACAGTGACAGAACCTTGGCTACGTCGATATCAAGTTTTACCAGGAAGAACTCATCCTGAAATGCAAACATCGGCTACTGGAGGTTATATTCTACACTTCTTGAGAATCCTGACTGATGAAGAGGCGGAGAGAATGATGAAAGAACGGGAGGCTGGAGGAATCGAGGAAGTCAGTGAGGAGAAAACGGAGGTGATTGGAAATAAGAGGAAGGTGGAAGAGGAGACGAGTGAGGACACTTCTGCGAAGAAGGTCAGATTGGAAGAGGAGTAGGTCTGAAGTGAAGGTGTGGTCGGAAGGTTAGAATTCTTGAGGTCTCATCGAATCATGGCCCTACCCCTTCTTGTACTTCTTCTAGATCCGGTTTTGCAATGATCGAAGAGCCTCAGCACGCTGTCAAAAGGAAGAGATTATGTTTGGATTGAAGTAGTAAAATTACAGATGAGAAAACCAAGGTACCATTTCTTTCTTTTCTTTATTTTTTGCTCTCTATGACCCCTCTTTCCCATTTCAGAACGTTCGGGTTCACCCTGATCTTGGATGCATCGAACCCTTTCACTTGAACACCCTCCAATGAAGTAGCTCTCGATAGGGCGACGCTGCAAGAAGAATCAAAGGAGAGAGGTGATGCATTAGCATCGAAGAATCTCGAGAGGTGACTGAACGATTACATGTACTCGCTATGATTGGCCGCACTCGAAGATCTCTCTCAAATCCACCGTCATACGGTCCAAGCTGAGACCTTGAGCCTGAAGAGAGGGGGGGGAGAGACAACAGAGCGCAAGTAAGTCATCGCGAGTCAGCTTCTTCTCTCGGACCTCTCTTCATTGTTACTTACTTTATGCACACTACAAGCCCACGCTAAGATGAGAGGAACTTGAATTCTGCTTGCTTCAATTTCGCCAATTGGAGATTCGACCGAAAATGGAAATGGAGGAAGAACCATTGTAACGCCACATGCGAATGAAACGACAGGATTGACGCCGACGAGGGTGACTGGAAGAGGTTTCCCGTACTTGTCCTTGAAGATCTGGGATTTCTGCTTCGGTAGGGCGATCTCCACAGCTTCGGAATTGTTCAATTTGTGACCGGTAGCGTAACTCTTTCCGTCTTCCATTTGGACGACTTTGACTTCAGTGGCGTCCACGAAGCCAACGACGATTCCACGAGAGCCATTCACTAGTCCGCTTCCCTCAGTCAAGTTCTGTTTGATCAGTGGTGCGTAGGAAGAGAGACGGGAAAGGATGGGCGTTGGTTGAAATGAGACCACGAGACCACGAGTCAGGAGATTTGTTCCTTCTTTGCTTCCTTGGTTCTACCACTTCGGATCCATCGTCTCTGAAGACGCTCGTTCGGTTTGGCACACAAACTAGTTGCACCACTGCATAGAAAGAAAGCAGCCTTCTCTGACTTTGTGTACACGCTTCAATACGAGACTCACCTTGATCAGCATGACTTGAGCTCCAATCTTGAGATCCAAATTCTCCACAGCAATTACATGCTTGTCTAGATGCTCTTTTGCTGACTGTTTCACCCTCTCCTTGGCCCCTCCTTCCGGAAGTTCATGGAACGGATAGACAAGACTGAAATCTCTAGAGTGATAGTGATGAGCTTTTCCAGGCAATTGATCCAGTTTGTCCGTGTTGGTCTTGTTGGCGTCCTTCTTCATAGGATAGAGATTGGTTGGCACAATAGAATCGTTAAAGACCAGCTCTCTGGACAAGCTCTTAAAGGTGTTGATGGTCTCATTTGACATCGTTTGTCTTCTGACTTCTTCTAACATTTTTACGAATCTATCGTCCTTTTGACGGAAGACCTGTCTAAGGATGACGATTTCTGGAATAGAGGCTTGGAAGGATTTGGCGTCGAAGACGAATCTCTCTTTGGTGTAGGTCGAACAGAGGCGATCGTAGGCCCTCTTCGCCTCTCCATTCCTGTCCCCGGCGAAAAATTGAGTCGTTTTCACGACAGGGGGAAGCTGGACGTTAATTGAAAGAGAAAGGGGGAGGGGAAAAAGGGGAAGGGGAAAAAGGGGAAGAGAAAAAGAGGGGTAAGAGAGAGAACGAGCAGAGAGCAGTGTGAAGTCAACTTCCGTTTCGCACTTTTCTTACATACATCGCCTGCTTCTTTAAACCGAACCCTCCTATTCACTCACTTGAAACATGTCGCCAACAGCCACGAGCTGAAGTCCACCGAAAGGTGTCTGAATTCCTCTGACGTCTCTAGCGATGAACTCAATCTTGTCGAAGAGCATCGCATCCAACATGGAGACCTCGTCTACTATCAAAACACGACAATTTGTCCACCTGTCGAACAATTCCTGGTTTGACTGGATCTTCCAACTAAGCTTTTGAGCCGTATCATTCCCGAGTCCAATTCCAGCCCAACTATGAAGAGTCCTTCCATTGATGTGAAGAGCAGCCACACCTGTCGTCGCTGTGGTAGCAACAGAATCTCCTCCGTACTTTTCTCTACATTCCTTGATGACAATTCTAGTGAGCAGACTCTTGCCGGTCCCAGCTCCTCCAGTAAGAAAAACTGAGCGTCCATCTTGAACTATCATCTTCCTAGCAGCTTCTTGCTGTTCTGATAAAGTGATGTCTAAGAGAGCGTTTCTCTTGTTTGCTTCCACTTCTCTTGCATTCTTCCTTTCCTGCTCTTCAAGTAACTCTCTGATCAGATCACCTCCAGCTTCATCGAATAATTCATCATCAGAATCAGCTTCGAATTCCACTTTTGGTTTAGCTCCAGCTTCAACCGTTCCTGAATCTTCTCCTTCCTCATCGGTGTCCAATTCATAATCATCTTGATGTCTCTTCTTCTCCTTCGTTTTCACTTTTCCCTTCTCTTGAGAAGCTTCTCCTTCAATTCTCTGTTTCTTTGGATCTGGTTGAGATTCTTTCTTAGGTGGTTCTCCTAGGGATTCGACTTCTGAATCTGAATCACGTCCTCTTTTCTGAGGACTTGTAGAAGCAATCTTGAAAGAAGTTGCAGTAGAACTTGATGAAGTAGAGTCAGAATTGGAATGACCAGCAGAGTCGGAGATTTGTTCCGCAGAAGCTTTCCTTCTTTCAGCTTGGTCGAGCTCTTCAGCAACGACCCACCATGGTCTCTCGAAATCGTTCTCCTTAGTTACTGTTCCAGCTTGAAGTCCGAGAGCCGATTGTATGGTTGGAGTTTGAGGCATTGAAGAAGCGACAGGGGAGGTAGTAGAACTCCTCATCACAGTTTTTCCCGAGGAAGAGGAGGAAGAGGAGGAAGAGGAGGAAGAGGGGATGGAACCCCTTGCAGTCTCTCCAGAGGTCCTACGTTGGTGTGAGGGAGATGGAGTGTCTTGATTGGAATTAGAGGTAGCTGCAGCATTGGAGATTGAAGCAGTTGGGGCGTTGTAGGTGGAAGGAGTTGGAATGCTGGAGGTTGAGGCTGCAGAAGCAGATGAGGAAGCGGTTGCTTGCTGTCTAGGAGCTATCCACATCTCTGCTTCCCTTCGATTTGTGAATGATTTGTGAATGCAGCCGTGTACTCCTATTACATTCGGTTGCGCTTGACTCCCTAGGAGAAAGAGAAAGTGAGGGGTAGAGGGGATGGGAAAGTCAGTGAGGCCTTTCTACGGAAGTCTCGCCCTTCCGGATTCGAGATGAACGCGTCTATGGTGATTTCTGATCTAAAGCTGGTATGGTTTCTGTAAAACCCGAGCTTGAGAGTTAGAGAAGAGTCACCAGGATGGATATTGCCACCCACTCATCCAAGCCTCAATGCCACCCCTCAGCTCCTCGACTGGTATGACTTTGACAGGTGGACGTAAAATTGAGCTGGAAATCTACCCAGAGACTTCCACCCATTTCAGCCTGCAGTCCTGCCAGCTCCACTTTCTCCTTCTAAACCTTCTCCAAGCGTGATGCTGCTGCGACCTGTCACTTACAGCTAGTGTATATCTTTGGACCCTCTTTGCCATTCAGAGTAGCATAGAAACGTATTTCGTTTCTCTTTCTACCCATTCTAATCGTGATCTCTTCTCTTCTCTTCTTTTGTTCCGTAGATTCTAGACTCGAGATAGAATCTGAAGGATTGAAGGAGAGGCTCTCCTTGCTTTGGTTCTCGAGCGTCTTCTTCGCTTGAGTTTGATTGAAGGAATCGCTTTCAATTCAAGAATTCCTTCCAAGTCTTCCTTTCTTTGATTGAAAGAATGCGATTGAGGATTGGATGGAATTCAGCTGAAGAAGCTACGCGATTGAATGACACCTGAGAAGCTTCTCACGATGAGATTCAAGATTCTTTCCTTCATCCTCTCCATCTCACTACTACAAAAGCACTAAATAGAAGACAAGCAAGTTCAGACTGGATCGGTCAAGAATCACGAGGATGAGCTGAAGCAAACAGAAGAGCTTACCTCCAGCATGTCTCGGCAAATCTACGAACACGACTTCGTCCAAGCCACGGATTTGTTCGACTCTATTGAGACGGATAGGAAGAATCTGTCCGAAGAATAAGTTGAAGAGATCAAGGAAGTGGTAGTTGTAGCTCATGGTGAGTTCTCTTCCGACTTATTGTTCAGATTCCGTATTGAAGACTTCTCTTCGTGCTTTTCTCTTAATTTCCCCTCTGTCCTCCATTTTCGAACTCCAAATTCAAACCCCAGGTATCAAGGGAGGATGCGAACAGTTTGTGTACAATGGCGGTTTCGAGAAAGGATTCATTCTCGACTTTCAGGCCTACATTCGCATCATGAGAGAAGAATCCCTCCCCCCTTTGGCTGCTATCCAAGACGAGAGAGTCAGAGAACTCTGCACGCTCGCAGAGAAGATTTTTCTGGGAACAGAAAAGATCTTGGACGCTGTGGATCGCAAATTCATCACGGAACCAAAGGGCAAAAAGAAGAAGAGCTCTTGATCAATCGAATTGACTTGCCGTTCTTTGTGATTGTCCCAGTTTTGCAGGGTTGGATTCAACTGATTCTTTTGGTTGTATGATCTGACCATTGAGAAAAATGAGATGCTCAGGAGCGTTTACGGGAGGAGAGAGCGGGGTTGGGGTGTCCTTTGTGGAGAGAGTGAAGGTGGCAAAACAGATGTAAGATTATAACTAATAGTCGAAGGAATGAGAGCAAAAGATTGGTACATCTATCTTAAATTGAGTGTGAGTTTCTGGAGCTGTCTAATCTAGCCTCTAAAGGATGCACTTTACTTCCCACCTTTCTTCTTCGATCCATTGACCGGCACAGAAGGTAGCGTTTTACTATCCCTCCAACCATTTAACTTCATATCTTTTGGTAAACCTCCAGAAGTTTTCTTTCCACCAGTTCCGTTTTGTAGCAAAGGTCTTCCCGATCTATTCAAGGCTAAAATGACGAATAAAGCAATGGCACAAATGATGTGAGCTTCCTTGTGATCTAACAAAGATGAAGTAGCAGAAGTAGTTCCGAAAAGAGTTGAAGAGATGACTGAGGATTTGCTGGTTGGCTTGAGTCGAAGTGATTGTAGAAGTGAAGTACTTAGATTAGAAGAAGTGGAAGAGGTCAAGAAGGTCGAAAGAGACGAAGGTAGAAGAGATGGTAAACCTCCGGGAGTAGTTAAAGTCATGTAGAGGAATGAAATGAAAGTTGCAGACCAGATGTCAACTGCTAGAAGGTTTGTTGGAGAAGTTAAAAAGAGAGGTGTTCGGAGTGTCCAATTTGGAGAAGTCAGAGTAAAGGTGGAAAGTAGTAAAGGAGCCCCTCCGCCGATGAGCGTTCCGACTACTAGAGCCTGTTTGAGAAATTTGAAGTAAGTCCGAGAAAAAGAAGAACAACGTCAGAAGCGAAGAAGAGGCAGGCACAGAATTCGACCTTCGTTACTGACAGCGAAAGGTGAGTTGGCAACAGCTTGGTTGGAATGCCTGCGGACCGATTCAACTCCTAGTAGAGTAATTCCTTCCGATCTGTAAATATTTCGGAGAGAAATGGTAGCAAAATACGGCAGCAGAATCAGCAACTGCAAAGGATGAAAATAAGAACGAAACGAAGAAAACTGATCCTTCCACTTACTCACCTACAGATACCATCAATAGCATGGCAGAAGATATCAAAAGGTAGACCGAACGAACCTCTAGAAATGTTCAAAAGGACGTTTGAGATTCCAGACTTGGTGAGAACGATATGGGTTAATCCGTAGATTGCGATGGTCCACGGAGCGAGAAGAATAGGCGAAGGAACTGCTAGAAGGACCGAAGCAGTGACGACTCCACCAAAGAGAAGGATTAAAGCGAAAGTAGTTGATTGTAATAGAGGAGTGTTGACTGGAACTAGAGTAGTAGTGGCATGGCTGACTCTTGAAGCATGGATCAAAGTGAGAAAGGAGATTGGGAGAAAGAGATGATGAGCTTGAGATGCCTTGATAGATTCCAATGAAGAAGACAAAGATATCAAAAGATTAGAAGAATAATCAAATGACATTTTGAGAGGGAGTGGGGGGAAAGGAAGAAAGATTTCATCGCAAGAAGAAGCAGAGATAGCAAGCCCAGTTCATCTTCCCTCCCATCGCCATGTCTGGATTAAAGAGAGCGTTTGGTCAGGATGATTCAGATGATGAAGATCAACAGCATTCAAATTCAAAGCATCGCCAAGTATCTTCTTCCAGTCGAAGGAATGGTACATCATCCTCTTCCTCCAGATCCAAACAAGATGAACTTCTAACTGGCTATTCTCGTTCAGGTGCTCAGTCAACTTCCTCCTCTTCTAAGTCAACTTCCAATGGTCCAAGAATCATCAAATCACAATCGAACACGAACTGGATGGAGGAAAGAAAGAAAGCTTTAGGCTTAGCTGAGTATGCAAGGAAGAACTTGGGAAGCTTGACCAGCATGGCTCCAAGGAATCCAGATGGAAGCAGCTCGGTTCCACCTCCTTCTTCTGATAGCCAGAATACAAAAGTTGGAGCAGATGTATTGGCTATGGAACAGAAGAGCGGTCTTTCAGTCAGAGAGAAAGGGAAGGAGAGGAGTCAAGAGGAGGAAGAGCAGGAGCTGAAAGCTTTGATGGAGATGGCTTCCTCTTCATCTAATCCGAATGGAAGTGGAATCACTTCTAGTGGAAATGGAGATAAGACCCCACCTTCAGCTTTAACAGGTTCAACTCCACCACCTCCCACAGAAGAAGAATTAGCAAGACAAGCTCTACTTTCAGGACTTTCACTTCAAGATCACTTAGCCTCTGCAGCTTCAAATCGAATCATTCCTCAATCTACTCTTACAGAAGAAGAGTTGCTGAAATCAGACTTGAATTACAAACCTTCGGAACCTACATTGGATGATTATTCGAGAACTCCGGTGGAAGGGTTTGGAATGGCTCTTTTGAGAGGAATGGGTTGGAAGGAAGGTGAAGATGGTAAAGGGAACAATAAACCTCCGGAAGTTAAGAAGAGGAGTGCTCTACTTGGGTTGGGAGCTAGAGACAGGATGAATGAAGGAATAGGGACGGCGAGCGGAAGTAAAGGAAAGGGAGCTGAGAAAGGGAAAGCTCAGCAAGCGCCAAAGAGAGCTGGGGACAGTAGAGGGTACATGCCTTTGGTCAGAAGGGAAAGCGATAGAAATAGGGCAGCTAGTAGCTCTTCTTCTGTGAGTAGAGGAAGTGGGGGTTGTGAATGAGTTGAGGAGGTTCGACTCCTACGTGCTTGCGTATTTATTCTGACTGCCTTCCTTTTTTTCCTTTCCTTAATGTCTGACTGTCTTTCTTCCAATCTCTTCAAATTCCCTTTTGAACTCATTCAGCCAGCTCCAGCTTCTTCTTCCTCAAGACCTACAGCAGTGGGAGCTCGAAGCGATAGAGACAATGACAGAGATCGAGGATCAAGAAGTGGCAGAGATCGCTCCAGAAGCCCGAAAGCTGATCGAGGATCTGACAGAAGTCGCAGGGATCGAGAATCGGGTAGAAGTGCCAGAGAAGATCGGGACAGAGATCACGATAGAAGTAGAAGGGAGGAAGGTGGGAGGAGTCGAAGTGGGCGAGACGAAAAAGACGATCGACGGTCTAGAAGAGAAGAAGAAAGTAGAAGGGAGGACTTCAGTTCATCTAGAAGGCGGGATGATGACAGGGATAGGGACAGGGATAGACGGAAAGACAGAGAAAGGAGTGATAGAAGGTAGAAAATTTGCTTTGGAAAGAAAGTCGAGATTGGTTCGCTCGGAGTGTCTCCATACTTATCATCAATCCTGCATCTACTATTTCTCTTTTGCCACTGAACCTTTGCAGTTTCAGCTTTCCAATTTCTCAACAAACATTCCTGCTTTACTCAATTTTGGTCCGAGCGGCGCCCGATGAAGTGTCTAGCTTCCTGTATGCGTTATTTTAAGCGCGGCAGTTGTCAAGGGGCAATTTTAGAGGTACACTGAGGGCGAAGGCGTAGTCGTCATCGTTTGAACTTTTTCATCTTGACGACGAGACGTCATGTAAAGGCTTGGTTGGAGCTTGGAGAGATTTCCGGTTTCCTTCTTGGATCCCTTTCTTCCTTCTTCTCATTCTAGTTTCACTCCTCAAAATGAACCTCACACGCTCTCTGGTCCTATCAATCCTGGGTCTATGTTCTCAAGTCTCGACTTCCACTCTTCACCATCTTCACAGACGCGATGCATCTCCTTTCCCAAGCGATATCGCTCACAGTGGTTGCGCCGTCAGTTCCTCCTGGTTTAACAATCCGACTTGGACCGACTCTAAGGGAGAGAAGATCAAGTGTGGTAGAAAGGTAAGATATATCGTCGAAAGGAAGCTTTGAAGTCGTCTTTCTCGAGGGTTGTAGCATTGACCTTTTTCCATTCCCCTCTTTTGTTCTCAGACCAGTACGGGTGTCCAGATGGGAGAATGCGCTTCTAATAACAGGATCACTGACAATCTATTTGCGATCTGGTGAGTTCATCTCTTTCGAAGCCGCACAAATCTGTGCCTTCAATTGGACTCACCCCCAACCTCTCCTCAGGTTTCCATATCTACCTACTGATGCTCACTACACCTCGGAAGGAGGACCTTATGGATTCTGCTCAGCCTTCGATTGTCAACCTTTGGCCTCAGATTTGACCTCGGAGAACAATCCATCCAATGCCTGCTTCTTTTGGTCCTACAAGGAGAACAGACCAAACCTTCCTAAATCGATTCCTGGGGTCGACTTTGTCCCACCTCCTATGATCTGTCCTCACAACTTGGAAGGTTGTTATTCTAAGACCTACTATGACAAGGGTGGAAAGGTGAGTGAAAGATCGCGAGCGAGGAATTATGTTGTCAGTTTCGATACTGGTTGCTCTAATTTTCCTCTTTTCTGCTTGATGAATAGCTTGGTCACCTCGGAGATCTAGAGGTCGAGAACTACAAGGGAGCTTACTTCTCCATCAAAGAATCATCGACAAGTGGACGCTCGTTCTGTGGTAAGTGCGACCTGTGACTCGTGACTCGGTGCCTCATCTTTTCTTCTTTGACCTGTCTTCTTCCTCCATGTTCTCAGACTGCTTTGACTGTGGGTGTACTGCTCCGAACTTTAGGACCATGCAAGACGCTTGTGAGTAAAGGAGCCGATCTCTCTCGCTTTTCATTTTGACGACGAAAGCACTGAAACTCCTTATCCCTCTCTCTTACTTCCAGCGGCCTATAACTGCGATGTCTCAAAATGCAAAGCATACTCTGGTGTCACTTCGATCCGCTCTTCGTTCCCACGTTGCGGTAACGGTGACGCTTGCAAGGATATCACATCTGAGAATGGGAAGTGCAAGATTTCTGGTTGCGTTTCAGGTCCTGGAGGAGGAGATTTGGGATCTGGACTTTGAATGTTTCTTAAGAATCAGAACCTGTGGCGACTTGAGGTGGAGAAAGGTGGATAGCTCGCTGGTTCGAAGCTCAATCAGAAAGTGACGTAGATTTGACTACCGGTACATAGCTCCTCTCATTCGAGACTCGTTCTACAAAGAATCCATTGAAACACTTTTAAATCAGTAAAGAGTGTGGTCGCGCGACGCATTCTTAAATTCCGTGTCGAGACGTGACCGTTTTGCGAGGGCAAGTGTCCCACAAGGAGTTGAGCTCTCTCGCCCTCCTCTTCCTCTTCATTCTCACATCTCGTCTTTCTGAACTCCACTTTTGATTCTAAAATCTCCTTCATTCGAAGATAATCGTTATCTTCGTCTCCTCATCAAATCTCATTACCCTCCTTTAAACCTTAGCAAAACAACTCTCGTCCCCACAAGTCCACAACAACACACAACACTGTCCCGAAGCTTTCAACAAGTACAAATTCAACTCTCAGCCTCAATCATCTATCTCTTCATCTCTTCCTTTCCTCTTCCTTTCACCAGTCATCCTCTCCTCTCAATCGTCATTTAAGCCATGGTGGAAGAGACTTATCGGTACGTTCTCAAACCATCTCCTCTCAACCCTTTAAAGGCCTTCTTCGATCCTCCTAAGAGCTCCAATCATGCTTTCTGGAAAATGAAGGATCCAAGGAAGTTGGCTAAAAGAAAGGCAGCAGACGAAGCTGGGCAGCCAAAGAGGCTGATTGTTGTCAAACTACAGAGGAGATACGGAATGCCAGTGATCAATGAAGTGAGATCAGCTGAGAGGAAAGGAAAGGGTCCCTTTGATAAAAAGAAGAAAAGGGCTTCAGTCAAGAAGACTGCCAGTAGTGAGTTGATGATGGCAGGAGTGTGTGGCCAGCTGGAAGGTGTTGGAGCAGGGGAGAGCTCAGAGTTCCATCGACATTACTTCACGCAGACCGGTCTGGTATAAATCCTCAACAGCGATTTCGTGTTGATATTTTGTGTTTAAATCAGTATCAGAGCCCGGATAAGACTGAAGCGTTCAGCTGATGCCTGCTTCTCCTAGGCCCAGTCAAGTCATCTCCACTTCAACTAACCAAGCTCTTTGCCCTTTCAGCCTCTGCTTTACCCTTAGGTTCTGGAGTCTGGAAAAATGGAGGGGGCGGATTTGTCTTGGTAGAATCTCCCTCAGGAGACTTCAAAGCTGGAGAATCTGCTCAGCCAGTCCTCAAGAATTCACTCCTCAAACTCTTCTTCACTGAGTTGAAAGTTCTAGGAGAGTCTTCTAAATCAAATCAGTAGGAGGAAGCTCAAGGCATGTCCTTCTGAACACTTTCTCACTTTGTCTCTTTCATGTAATTTAATCGGCAAGCATATCACATTCTGTATCCCATTCTATCTTCAATCAGTCAAAACAGCTATCGCAATCTTGCGAGAAACTGGAGCTCTTTGGAATCAGTCGGAGAGATTTAATAGTGACTTTCGATTGAAAGCGTTGTGAAAGGAGATCATAAGTGTAGTAATCTGGGACAACAAAGCATTGATTAGGGGGGATGACTTTAATGGTTGTGAGAACAGGAAAAAATTAAATAGTTTCGAGGTGCTTCAGAAGCCAAAAAGATGGTTCGAGTCAGCGAGTCAGTGGCGACGGATCGACTGCCTGTCACAGCTACTAGCAAGAAGCTTCGACGTAGTAAGGCCCCTGATTGCCAGAAAGAATGAAAATTATACCTTAGCTGAAGCAACTAAAGCGAGCATCAAATGTTGGACATCAATTAAAGCACACTACTTACCCAATTGGTGGTAGCAGACTTGACAGGGTTGTTGTCTTCGATCTATTGTGCATGAAAAGGAGGGAGAAGGGGGGAAAAGTCGTCAGAAGGGAATGCGTTGAAGAGAATCACGCTTTGTTGAATAATCACTGCCAGAATGTAGTTTCCTCTTAGTGAACAAGGAATGCTGACATCGCTAGCCTTGAAGATGTTCTCTTTTCCGCTTTCCTTGGTAGAGTATCTCTCGTTGATGGGGTACTTGTGCTTCAAGTCAGTAGAGTAGAATGCCAACTCGATGTATTCAGTGTCATCTCTGGCGTGGAACTTGACGTCGAAAGTACCGGATAGAGGAGTACCAGTTGAGGGAGAGCAGATAGTATCGACCTCTTGCTTATCACATGAACTAGTTCTTTGTTGAAGCATCTTAGGATGAGAAGGTGAATTTGGAAGCGGCATGTCGACTGGAGGAGACACGGGAGCTTTGGAAGCTAGAGCAACTGAGGCGGCGATGGCCAAAGTGAGAAAAGCAGCTTTGAGGGAGATCATAATGAGAATGTTAAGTGAAAGGGTGAGCGAGATTGAGTGGAAGGCTGAAATGGGAAGATGGGAAGACGAGGAGACTTCAAACCGAGAGTTGCCTTGCCTTTAATACCTTTCTGACCTATGTTTGACCTGTGCAGAGAGCGGCAAGTACTTCCAAAAATAGAGCTACGTTGAGGAGCTTCCAAATGAAGGCGGACGAAAGACGGGAAGGTTTGAGACGATGCCTCTCTCACAGAATGCTCACCAGGTTGACTCGTTCCCTCCGAAGAAAGGAAACGTTGAACCAAGTATCTCAGTCGAAGTCTTCAACTGCGTCTTTAGATCTCAAACACGGGGGAGAGATTCCTTTCTGACGGGAGTCCTCTGATCACCCCTTGAATTCTAGATTGTAAGCTCGACAGCGAGTGAGCGGGGCACAGCCTTTGGCGAACCCTGTGCGAATTATATGAGAGATATGAGACGAGCTTTTTTCTCAACCAGAGGCCAAACAACTTCGACCTAGTCGGTCCGAGCCTTTTGAAGTCATTTAGATACGGCCCCCGGCGGCAAGGCTTGTCTCAACACCGCTTTTGGTTCTCAATCTCGTGGTTTGGTTGGAGCAAGAAGTTAAAACTTGATGAAACATAGAAGTAGAGATGGAACTGCCCAGAAGTTGAAAGCGACTTTTCATAATCTCATCCTTCAGTTGACTTTTCCCGACTTCTGAAATACTCTCTCTCCCGAGCAGACACACTCCTAACTTAGCAATGACATGAAAACGTGAATTGTGAGGAGAAAGATGCTGTGTATGGATGTATTTGATTTCAACTTATGATCGGAACATGAGAATGAGATTGGATGTTTCGCAATGAATGAAGTGTTCGTAATGGCAGAGAGGTGATTATTTTTTGGTCGTGAACTTCGTTTCGTGTGTTTGGAAGGATGAGAAAGGATTTTTTTTTTGTTTTGATTTGGTTGGGGAGGAGAAGAAAAGAAAGGTCTTGGAAACTACGGAAGTGAAGCACAAAGAGGAGATGAGTTGAAGTTGAAAGGAGGTTGAAAGACCTTCTTTCTTCAGGTCTTAGGATGGACGAGGAACTTGATTGTGATTTGAACGGAAAGGAAATCGGGAGAGTCTAGGAACTTCTCTTGAAAGGTGATTCAAACTGTCATTCGAAACCGAGTTCTGTGACGAAGTCAGATAATCAGGTTGAAGAAAGTTGAGTTCTTGTTTTTGAAAAGGCTCTGGTAGTTTCGAGTAACTTGGAAGATCTATGAAGCTTTCTGCTGGGCTCAGAGGGCCTTGAGAAGACATGTTGCTCGTCACAGAAGTAGAGGGAGTCATTGCGGTTGAAGTGAGACCTGGAGTAGGTGGACGAGCGGCCTCATGATAGTTGGCTGGATCGTAGAAGAAAGGAGAAGCTGAAGAGAAAAGATTGAAAGTTTCGAAAGAGGAATGCAGAAGGAGGAGAACGGAGAGAAATTGGAAGAGTTTTGAGTCAACAATCAGAGCCGAACGAAAAGACACAGCTGGAAGTCTCAGCACGGAATCCAATCACTCACCCTCAACTTTCTCGATCTGGTTGCCAACACATCCATTGCTACTAGTTCTACTTCCTATGTTGTTTTCAGGATTCCAAACCTGTGGACTTCCGACGTTAGACTCATCATTTCGATAGAACGTTCTCCCACCCCAATTCTCGCCAGATCCAATTCCACCCGACCAAGCTAGACCCAAGCCTTGTCCGTTTCCTTGAGTCTCCCAAGCAGGACGTTGATTGTCAGCAGCAGAAGGAGCTAAGAAGCTCTGAGGATGACCCCATTGAGTTTGAGCTTCAGGTGGTGGCGGTGGTGGGATGTTTGGAATAGAAACTGCAGATGTAGTTGGATCTAGAGGTTGAACTTGGATTTCAGAGTTGATGTGAGCTCCAGCGTAACGTTGAGGAATTGGTATTGGCATATATCTTGGCATCTCCTCTCTTCTAGGTCCATTGGCCAGAGTTTGGGGATTGACTTCCAGGGCAAGTGGCAGAGGCTGTTGAGAAACCTCGACTATAATGTTTCCACCGACTCTGCCATCCGGTTCTCTCTCGGACGCTCTTTCTGATCTTTGAGGCTCTCCAGTCGGTCTCCCGTTTGACTGGTTAGAGTGCAAAGGTAGAGTTGCCTGGAAAGGACTTCCTTGCTCCAAGGCGTGTTTGGAAGAGAAAGAGATAGGAGGACTAGCAGATGGAGCTTGAGGATGAGTAAGAGGCATGTTCCCTACTTGAACTTGACCCGGCTGAAGGTAGTATCCAAAGACAGGAGTGAAGTGCTGAGTTGGAGAAGCAACATAACCTTGAGTTGGGACCAAATGTTGAAAGTGTTGACCAGGTTGGAAGTTTGGATGCGGAATATAACAGTTCTGATATCCAACTGCATTGACAAAAGGAATCCGAGTAGGGATGAGAACTGGAATTGGCATTTGAGATGGGTATTGAGCTTGCAGAACTTGAGGTTGAGTTTGAACGAATTGAACCGGAGGATGATAGTGAAGAGGTTGACCTTGAGTTTCACACCTTGGTTGACCAAAATCTACACTATAAGCGACCGGACTTTGAGTGTAATGTTGAGAGGGATCTAAATGATTGAGATACTGAGAGCTCATCTGTTGAACCGGAGGAGAAGTTGGAAGAGACAGGAGATTCGTTTTCTGATGAGGACTGGCCCCGAGTCTTGGAGGTTCATTACTTCTCGGTCCAGCTGCAGTTGAAGGAGGAGTAGGTGAAGGAGTACCAGGTTGAGTTTGAGGAAATCCCGATCTCTTTCCAATTTCTCTCAACCCAGCAGCTGGATGCTGAACTTTTTGGGGCTCGAAGGAAGGAGCAGGATAACCATTAGACATTCTGGGAGTAAACTTCTTAAACACTTCAATGATGGGTTTCGAACTTGATCTGAAGTGATTGAAAGGTGAAGAGCTTGAACTTGCTGAAGTGCTTGGTCTCTGATTAGAAGGACCAGAGGGAACTTGATTGTGAGAATTATTCAGAATCTCAACCTCTCCAAACTGTCTACTGACTTTCGAAGTATTTTTATTCAGTAGTTTCCTATCATCTCTAGCACCCCATTCTCTTCCCCATCCAAATTTCAGAGGACTTCCCTTGATGAGACAGGGTGTGCCAGCCAAACCAGCAATAGCTCTACTAGCTTCATCGTGACTACTCATTTCAACGAAAGCAAATGAAGATCCAGTACCACATGCCACTGATTGAAGTTGACGAGAGTCGAGTCTCCATAAATCTTTCAAAGTTTCATCTCCACCAAAAGCAACCACGTTATTTCCACTTCCCTCTACCACGTTCAATCTGTACTTCTTAACAGTTCCATACTTTGAGAAGAGATCCGTCAACCATTTCGAAGAAACAAGATGAGCTTTTGGTAGCTTCCCGACAAACACGGTCGAGTTGGTGACCGTGTCGAAAGGAACACGTTCAGCTGAAGCTGGAGGTGGATAAGGGCCTTCTGGGAGAGAGGAGTCTTTGTCACTTGATGGATCGATGTGAGGTCCAGAGTGACCGTAAGTTGAAGTTGGAGGTGATGATTCATCTTTCTCTTTCTGAGTTACTTCTCCCCCGCCTCCTTTTGATGTTTGAATAGTAGAGGCTGTTCTCGGAAGAGTGGTGGAACCTTGAAATTTGAAAGTCGGAGGAGTTGGAATGGAAGGAAAGGATGGAGTAGAAGAGGGAGCACCAGCTTGTTTCAAAGAAGTCTTGAGCGAAGTGTTGACACCTCCCATCTCCAGAGGAGCTCCCTCATTTGAGATCTCCCCCTCTCTTGAACTTGGAAGAGGAGTAGATCTAACAGTTCTTCCAGCACTGATCTTACAAGCATCGACTAAGTTAGGCCAATCTTCCTCTCTAGTGAAATCCAACTCAATTTCCTCCATAACTTCCTCTTTCTCCTCAGCCAAGTTCTTTCTATTCAGATGTCTAGAGTTTGATCTACTTGAATCCGAATTGGATCCTCCATCAGCCTTATTGTAAGAAGTCAAATATCTAGATCTACCATTCCTAAGCTCGGGCTTTCTACTCTTCTTAGACCACTGAACAATCATTTCCTTGCCTCCTAACACTTCCCCATCCAATTCTAATCCTCTCTCTGCATCTTCCAAGTTCTTGAAAGTTACAAAACCAAATCTGTTGTTTCTACCAGAGGTGATAGACTCTCCCTTGCGTTTATGATGATCATAAACATTTGCTCCACTTAAAGAAGGTAAGAAAGAAAAGGCAGATGAAAGGATGACAGAAGTCATGTTAGGAGGGAGGTTTTGAACTGCCAGCGTGAAGATCGAAGTTGATTCGGGTTCTTCTTCCCTTGTCGATTGTTCACTTTCAGTGGTACTTGTGATCATCATAGGGTTTGAAGAACTTGAGTCAGAGGCGACAGTTTGAGTGGCGGATTTCAGATTCAAAGAATTGGAAGAGATTGAGAGACTCCCTAGAGAAGATTCGGTTCTTGGGTAGGTAGGTGGACGACGTGGAAGTGGATGCGAAAGTTCTCTTGTTCTAATGCTAAGACTTGAACCTTCGGATGAAGTTGAAGGGGATGGGAAAGAGGAATGGTTTGAAGAAGTTGAGGAAGAAAGTGATCTTGCTAGACTTGAAATTCCAACTACTAAAGCTTCTTGGTTTGAGAAGTCTAGTCTAGGAGAGTTTGAAGAGGAGATCTTGACAGGTGAAGAGTTGATGAGAGTGGAGATGGACTTGGCGAGGTTGCGAGATGGTACCGCTTGGACGGAGGCTGAGTTCTCTCCATCTGACACGACGGCTTCTGATCTACCTGATTCTGAAATATGATTAAGTGGATCCAGAGTTGAACGAGAGTTGCTAGAAGCGTCTCTAACTTGTATCTCAACTTGCTTCTGTTTCCCTTTGTTCAAGTCTATTCCTTTCTCAGCTGTCCCTCCATCTTCATTGCCTGTATTTGCTCCAGCTCCATTCTGACTCAGCTCCATCGAAGAGCCATTCAGTAGCTCAAATTCGGTCGACTCAACTAAAGCATTAGCTCCATCTGGAAGTGCTGAGTTCTCCCCAATTTTTGCAACTCCTTGAACCCTTTCTACCCTTTCAACTCCTGTCATCTGATCTCCTTTCAAAATGACCTGATCTTTCCAATTATCCACCTTTGAGATCTCCTTCTCGTCTGGACCGATAGCTGAAAGGAGGCCAATTGTAGTCAAAGTAGATGGAAGAGTGATTCTTGAATGATCGGATGACGTTGCCGTAGAATTGGAAGTATCTGGTATCTCTACTGAATGATTGACCGACTCTTGCGGTTGATTCAGTGAATTTGAGTCAATTGAAGTAGGATTAGAGGTTTGAATTGAAGCTGAAGCTGGGAAAGAGTTACGAGAATTGGAACGATTGGACAAAGGGATGCACCTCTTTGTTCTCTCAGTTGAAGTTTCTTCATCTTCTTGAATTGGATGAGCGTTGGATCTCAATTCCAAACTATCCTGAAAGTACTGAATCATCCCAGCTCAGAATCTATGGGATGAATTGGAAGGAGAGAAGAGAGAGATCTTATTGTTTGATGATAACCTTGAATCAATCCACGTGGTGATTCAACTTCCGCTCTCTCTCTCTCGAATGAATCAATTATAAAATGTTAATATTACAAGTATGAAATTACATCTTCTCGTTTCTTTATCCATCCATAATCTGTCAAGAGCGAAATCCCTCTCTCCTTTCGCCTCTCCCCTCTCAAATCAACTCCTGAAATCGATTTGTAAACCACCTAGTGCCTTGTCTACCTCCATCATCTCTCAAAACATTCCCGAATTTTATCTCACAACTTTCCAAAATTTCATTCAAAAGATTGAGAGGTACACCTTCTATACTTGAGAGTTCAAGAGCCGAACTTCCACATCCAAACTTGAGTCCCATTGAACTTTCTTCTTCTTCTTCGATTGCGACTTCCTCCTTCTTTCTAAGATGCACCTCCAATCTTTGACTAAAGTTCTCTTCATCAAATCTTGAAGTATGAAGAACTGTAAGACCAGATTTAAATACTTTTAATTTTATAGTTGGATTGGTGATTCTTGGTAAATGATTGGAAGCAGAACGTAAGGCTTGAGGAGGAACCAAAGCTATTTAGTTTGAGAGAGAATCGGAAAAAGGGTCGTTAATCAGTTTTGGTGGGAAAATCGCCTTCATTGAGAGGTCGAAGAATCGAGAGCATACATTCGAGAATCTGAATTGTTTACTCACCAACACCTCTAGCTCTATTCCAAATACACCAAATCTCATCCAATCCAATAATTCCTCTACCATCAACCTGAGATTCCTCATCTCTTCCCACCAAAAATCTTTCGCCATTCAATTCCTCCAAACTTTTCTCCTTTTCCAAAACCTTTCCATTTGCCATCAAACCTTTAGATTTCCCTTTCCCTTTCCCTCCACCTAACAACAATCCAGCCAATTCCTTTGCCAATTCTTTATGATATTCCAATTCATCTCTAGCCATATCTTTAGTGAAAGCAGGAGAAGGTAAACCTAATTGAACTAAAGAAGATTTAATCAAAGTGGCTGCTGCTTCTTCTCCTTCTTCTTGACTGCTCGAGGAAATCCCTTTCTCTCTTTCAGATTTTAAAAGTTTTTGATTCAAACTTTCTGCTAATTCTACCATTTGTTTGGCTTTTTTCATTAAGGTTTCTAAGTCTTTCAGAGCTGAATTCATAGATTGATCTCGAGTTTTTGTGAAATCATCAACTGATGAGAGGATCCCTTCGATTCCAACTCTTTTACCATTACCATTACCACTTCCATTTCCGTTTGAGACTGATCCAAATTGACTTCTCCCATCAAAATCAACAGATTGATTCGAACCAATGATTCGATTCGAACTTGTTGAATTCAGTCTTGAACGATTAGAATTAAGTTGAGGTTTAGAATCCTCCAATCTTAACCAAGCTTTTGCCTGAAGAGTTCTCTTAACAACATTGTAGAAAGCTTTATCACCTCCCTTTCTGAAACTCAATTTGACAGAATCTGGAGATTGAATAGGTGGAGATGAAGTTGGCATGGTTGAGGATCTACCCAAGGAAGACGAAGTCATGATTTCTGCATTTGAAGTGCTTCGATCTAGAGATGCATCTATGGTGTTTGAGATAGTCCGCTGTCTAGAAGAGGTTGAAATTGAAAGTCCGTTTGAAGAAGAAGTAGCGGTAGTCTCTGAACTTAAAGGTGAATCACAGATTTCACATTTGATCATTGAAGGGTGATTTGAAAAGGTACAGATTGGACATGCTATCCCAATACCAGTCTGAATGTTCCCATTCACATTTGGATTGGCAATCGGAATCGAATCCGATTTGCTAGAAGATAAAGATAAGTCAGGTGAAGAGTTAGAAGTTAAATGGGTTTGAGATGATTGAAACTTGAGTCTTGCAATAGAATCCTTTAAAGAAGCAGTTGACAAAGGTCTTGAATTTGAATTTGAATCATTAGAAGTTGAAATCAAATCTCTAAGAACTCCGCAAAGTTGACATTTCTGATTGGAGATAACTGAAGAATCCTCTGAAATGGATCCATTGCTAAAACCACAAGTTCCACAAACCCAATTGGAATTTGAACTTGAAGTCTTCAACAATTGATTTCCATCATCCAATCTTGACCCATCCTTTGATCTCCAATCTCTTTTGGTAGTTATAGCATCAGCAGCAGCATCTCCTTCCAAGCTTGTGCGAGTCCCTCTTGTACTCACACCTGCCACTCTCTGATCATCCACCTTAGACAAGAATAGAGTGACTTTGGGACTACTCTTGAGAAAACCAGCGTAACACTCTGTTTGTCTGATGAGGTTCAAATCCAAATAGCAAGAATTGAAATGTGGATCTAGAGCATCAACGTAGATTAACCTGTGAGATGTTAAATAGATCGTTCCAGAGCTTTGATTCAAAGTTTTCTCTTTCCTGTTGAAGAGAGAAGAAAAAGGTAAGAAGCCATTCCATCCCATTCTACCTACCATCTCTATCTACCATCTACCATCTACCCTGGAATGCTGAGTACTGACCCATCGTATAAGCCAACTGAATCCTGCAAAGAGACAACTTCTTCATGTTTGAATAGAATTAAACCTATCGATGAATTCGTAGTTGAGATGGGTACAAATCTATCCATACCCGGATCATCAGTGAAAGAATGGGGAGAGTTGTAGTGTGGTCAGGAAGAGAAGGAAAGAATAGAGGTCCTTCGATCCTTCTCCTTGCCACCTCACACGATTCCCAATGCAAGAGTTGCAAGAGGGTCAGGAAATCAGCTCTCCCACATTCAAAGATCAAGATTTAGAGAAGAAGAAGGAGCTGCAGACACCAGAGCAGAAGAAGGAATCATCTTCATCCGATAGACAGCAGCTCAATCGATTCATCCAGCATTCTCATTCTCCTTCAGTCTCCTCCTCTTCTTCTTCCTCCAATTCAAATCCAGAAAGAGAATTGAATAATATTCAGTCAAATTCATCTCACCCTTCCTCTATTTGGTTGACAAATGGGATCAGAACTGCTCCAGTCCAAGTCATCTCTCAAGCACCAGCACCAGGACCTAATGCTAATGACAATGACATACAGGAAGTGATAGAAGATCAAGTCTTTAGAAGTGACGAGGAAGAAGAGGAAGATGATCTATGGGAAGATGAGACTTCTTCAGAAGGAGACGAAGAAGAAGAGGAGGAGCAGCCGATGATGGGAGGAAATGGAGTTGGAGATGCTGCTCATTTGGCAGACTCAGAAGCTAGGGCAGACAGAGATTGGTTGAGAAGACCTTCTTCTTCAAAGGATCCTAACTCAGCATCTTATAAGGAAGCTCTGAAGCAGTACAAGAGGAGCAGAAGAGCTCTACTGCTCAGTGAGAATGGAATGAACAGTGAGCTTCAAGAAGAAGAAGTCAACTACTCTCCTTCTCAGAATGGAATCAAGCAGAAGACTTCAGCTCATTCTCTTGGAAAAGGGATAGGGAAGGAGAATGAAAGGGAAAGGCTTTCAAGAGGAAAAGGAACGACAATGGAAGTTGGGAAAGAGAAATCAAGAGACATTTCTTTTAGGAACAATCGAGGAGTAGATGACTTTACAATGGAATCTCCAAGTTTAGAGCATTATGGAGAAAGTTCCACTTTAGCTATAGATGCTGCAGATCCAATCGGAAGAGCTCATGAAATCAAATTCGAGGAACCTGAACTTCAACATCAACAACCTTCAAGACCTACCTCTCACATTCATTCTCATTCAATTTCAACTCCAACCACTAATTCACATACCAATTTCCAATCAAGATCGATTCCAAAAGAAGTCCAGTCTAGATCCCAGTCGGATTCTCATTCCACTCTATCTCCAACTTCCAGATCTCATCTCGATTCTTCCAATTCACTTTCAGAAGGTCTTAAAGGATTGGACTTTTCTAATCTACCTAAGAGAAGGGCTAGTAATACCTCAATTAATAGTACTGCTTCTACTCCAAAATTGGCTTATGCAAGTGTTTCTGGAACTCCAGAGGAAGAAGAAAGTAACAATTTTGAAGAACCTACCTTGGTTCCACCGCTTTTCGCTTCTAGGAGACTATCAGATCATTCAAGTAATTCGCATCACGAAAGTAAACCAGTACTATCCAGAAAGGTTTCTTATGCACTTTTGTCTCCCAGTCCCAACTCTAATTCAATCACTAGTCCAAAGAGCAGTCCTTCTTCAACCAGGCGGCCTACCCACTCAAGAGCTGTTTCCAAGACTCAATCTAATCATCTCTCATCTGATGGTAGATCTACATCTTATCTATCTCAATCAAGTGGTAGCAAAGGAGGAGCGTATTCGATGAATAATGACACTTTGGGTTCCTTGGCCAGAATGAGTGGGATTTCTTCTTCTGCCTCCAATGTCGATTCAAATGATGCTGGAAACCAGGATAAACTGGATGGACCTCAGAGGCCGAGGCAGAGCTCTAGGGAGAAGTCGACTCCAAATAGGTCAGATTCGGATCCAGTAACTGCAGAGAGAGGAACAGCATCGGGAGCTGTCCACTCTCTTTGGGACTATCTGAGGGAAGAGATTTTGGCTACTGATTTTGATAGCACTCAAGAGCTCAAGTGGGAACGAGTCACCAACTTTATGGCCATTCCTTTTTGGATGGAGAAGGTGAGTGACCGACCTCGAGTTTCATCGGAGTGACCAAAACCCACTTCGCCAATCTCACCAGATTCCCATTCTTCACTCATCTCACCTCACAGATAATGATCTTTGGGTTTGCAGTCTGCCTAGATTCTTTCCTCTATACGTTCACCATCCTCCCTCTACGATTCGCAGTTGCTCTGTGGTGTTGGGTTCGCAATTCTTTCAGATGGATCGTAGCAGGAGAAAAGGTTCACCTCCATTCATCTCATAAATGTGATATGCTCAAGACCCTTCTCATTGTCTTTAGTTGCTGGATCTTATCTCAGGTCACCGATACCTCCAAGATGTATCACTCCGTCAGAGGTCAAGACGTCGTCAAGCTCTACGTCATCTTCAACGTCTTGGAAATAGCAGATAGACTTTGCTGCTCATTCGGTCAGGATCTCTTGGATTCTCTCTTCTCTAGGATCACTCTGGCTCGGAGGAAAGATGGAAGTCAGCCGTATCTGAGACCCCTAGGTTTCTTCCTTCTATCGTTGGCTTACATCTTAGCTCACACCTTGGTTTTACTCTATCAACTGGTCACCTTAAACGTTGCTATCAACTCTTACGACAACGCTCTCTTGACTCTACTCCTCTCAAATCAATTCGTAGAAATCAAAGGAAGTGTTTTCAAGAAGTTCGAGAAAGAGAATCTCTTCCAATTGACCTGTGCCGACATCGTTGAAAGGTTTCAGTTGACTCTGATGTTAAGTGCCATCGGTTTAAGGAATCTAATCGAAGTCTCTGGTTCGAACTCGGATGGAACCTCTTCTGGACCTTTACCTACTTCCTTCACAGTTTTCCCAAGCTTAACTCTACTCGAAACGATCTTATCTCCAGTCCTCATCGTTCTAGCTTCTGAATGCATAGTAGATTGGTTGAAACATGCTTTCATCACCAAGTTCAATCACATCAGACCAGCAGTCTATGGAAGGTTCATGGACGTTCTTTGTAGAGATTTGGTGGTAGCTGGACCTGGACGGAAGGAGCAAGCTAGGAAACATACTTTCGTCGATCAATCTCCTATCGTATCTAGAAGATTGGGTTTCGCTGCTCTACCTTTGGCTTGTCTTTTGGTTAGGGTCTCTAGTCAAATCTTCAACATGCTGGGAGATACCAGTCACTTTGACGAATGTGCTATGCCAGGAGCTCATGAACTCAGAGGTGGATTGGGCTTCGCTAGAAAAACGGCAAGAGGCTTCGGAGCTGAGGAGAACGGTCTCTTCGTTTGGATCTTGGAGTTGAGTCTCAGAGGAGCTGCTTGGGCTTTGACCATTTTGATCGGATGGGTCTCGTGAGTACAAGTTTCTCGATAGAAAATGCAGGGCTTTCCGTTAGTCTAACCCGCCGATTCTTCCTTTTTCCACAGTCTCGTCGCTATCAAACTGCTCTTGGGAACTAATCTCGTCTCATACGCTTCTCATAGATACTCTACTATGCAGAAAAGAGAAGAGGAAGAGGTTTTAAACGCGAGAGATCGCCCTCCAATTGGCGTCGACAAGGAGGAGTTGGCCTATGACAGCAAGGTCAGGGAATTGGTAGACCAAAAGGATGATGACGCAACCAGGATGAGCCTTCAAGGACATGCTCTTGCTCAACCGCCGACCAGACGGCCTGGAGGGGGAGGTGGTGGAGTTGGAAGTCTGACTGACGTCTCACGATACCAAATGATTAAATCGAGGATCTGGTAGAGACCCGCTCATCCTCACACATGCTTCACTTTCACAGAAAATCTCATATGTATTTCTATAAATCAATTCAATTCAAACTTTGTCTACATTTCATCTCGTCTATGCCCCCCAAACCTCCGCGGCGACCTCGTTGCATAATTTGAGCTTGAGATATTGATCCTCCTCAGTGATAGAGTTTCCATGAACGGTACTAGAGAAACCACATTGGGTGCTGATTGCTAGTTGTTTCAATCCAGCTGGAACGACCTTTGCTGCTTCCCTGACCTTGTTGATCAGCATGCTTTTGTCTTCGAGTGTAGCGATCTTCGAAGACACAAGACCTAGAACAACGGTCTTGTTTTCAGGTAAAGACTTCAAAGCAGAAAAGTCCTTCCCGGATCTTTCCTCGTCTTCCCATTCTAAGAAGAAGGCGTCTACGTTCAGATCCTTGAAGAAAGATTTGATTGGACCGTAGCCATCGGCAGAGCCTTTTGCGAAGAAGGTCGACTTGAAGTTTCCTTTGCAAAGATGAGTTGCGATTGTCATGTTTGCGGGGCGGTTTGCGATTGATTCATCTTGAGCGAGAGAGAGAGAGAGAGAGAGAGAGAGAGAGAGAGAGAGAGAGAGAGAGAGAGAGAGAGGGTTGAAGAGAAGGGTCAGGGTGAAGTCCAATACTACGAAGTCACAAATCCCTCCCCTCGAAGCACTTACTAATCAGAGCGACTTGCTTTCTGAGCTCCTCATCTGGATCTTGACCCTTTGCAGTCATTGCTTCTCTAGTGGCAGGATCAGTAAGGTAGGCACTGGTGGAGATGGAAAAGAAGGCGATGACTGAGTAAGAGTTCTCTAGACTCTCCTCTGAGCTCCATTGAACTCACGAATCGGTGTTGTCAATTTGAAGATAGCGGCAACCAGCCTCGTAGAGTGCTTGAATTTCGACTTGATAGCATTTTGTTAGATCTTGGTAGAACTCCTCTAATTCAGGGTAGACCTCCTCTGAGACATTTATTCTGCCACCTCTCATCAAGGTAGTTGGACTTGGAATCGTGATTTTGATGTGATCGTGCTTCTCAGAGGCTGTGTGAAACATGGGAAAGAAAGAGTCGTCAAATTGGAAGGCAACGAACAACTATCAAGGGTGGTGCAGCCAGCCGTTCAGCGGATTTGAGGACTCACGAACCAGGGTCTTCAAGAACTCAAAATTCTTGACTTCGATTCCTTTCTGAGAGTTAACCACTTTCCCAGTAATTTTCATGGTAGGAGGTTTGTGTCCAGATTCTTGCTCCAAAGCTAAACAACGGAGATAAGAAGGAAAACGTCAGAAATAGGCGACCAGGAAGAAATTCTCCCCGCTGACGTTGAGACTCACTGTTATTCTCCAAAGTAACACCATCTAACAGTTTGAGAAAGTCGACATGAAAGTACTGTCTGCGGAACTCTCCATCAGTTATGCATTGAATGTTGTTTTTCTGGAGCTGTTTGACGTGGAGACTGATAGCATCATCTTCCACTTTCCTCAGCTCGGAATCACTCAATTCTCCAGATTGATTCTTTGCTCTTGCTTCAAGAACTGTCTTTGGACGCAGAAAACTGTAGAAGAGGAGGAAGGTGCAGAGTATCAGTCAGGATTGGACTCACACGACATCCTTCTTCTCATCTGCCTGACCTACCTTCCAACATGGTCGGATCGAAATGGCTTGAAAGTCGACATAGAGGGATTTGTGAAAGTAGTGTTGGTGGAGGGGAGGAGAAGAAGAAGAAGAAGAAGAAGCAGCAGCAGATCCTTTTTAAAATTCTCAAAGGGAACTTTCTTCCACTCGATTCCGTCTTATCCAGATGAGGGAAGATTCCTTCCCTTCCCTCAGTCAGAGATTCGTGCGAGCTGGAAACAACTTATGGTACATGTCTGAATAAAGTATTACAAAGGAAGCAAGCAAGCAGATTGTCTAATTATGGAAACAGAACATTGGGAGCTGAGAGGGGATTTACAGAGAAGAGGTAGCATCCGTCTTGTCCAACTTTCTTGTGGAATTCTTCACCCATGGTTAGATAGATCGAAAGGAGCTGAAAAGAAAGGAATCAAATGGAACAACGTTAGAAAATGAAATGGTCCTCTCTCCTTTTCTTCTCTGCCTGCGTCACACTCACTGATCCAGCTCGAAAGATCTTCATTCACGACCTTCCCATCACCATTCCGCTTAGCCAACCTTCTTCTGACCTTGTCCTTCATTCTACCAAAAGTTCCCCTGTCTTCTTCATCCTCGTCATCGTCATCGTCGAAAAGTTCATAACCGTCTTGGTCTTGCTTTGCTTTCCCTTTCCCATTGAGACTCGAAGAAGACCCATCATTCGCAGATCCAGGTCTTCCATTTCCTTGGAGTTTCTCCTTTTCCTTCTGAGCCTTTCTGACCTTTGCGACATATCCTACGTCGTGTCTTTCGATAGCATGATGAAGATCTCTGGGAGAATGTCTCGCGATGTGGGAAGAAGTCGGACAGGCTGCAGAAGTTTGATGACCTCTGTGAAGATGTTGAGCTAGAGCTACCATTCCCATTGGAAGAGCTGGAGGTTCCCTAGGCAAGTAAAGTACCCTTCTAGCAGAACCTTTCGCTAGATAGGCCGAGTCCAGACTTCTAGATTCTCCTTTGAGGATGGATAGAAGATCTCCCTGTGGATTTGGATGTTGAGAAGAGGAAGTCGTCCCATCGAGGTTTGATCCCACAGGTCTCACCAGAGACAGACAGAGCGAAACATGAGCCACAGGTTTCGATTCCAATCTTGCTTTGGCTGCCGCAGCTGCAGCGCTGAGTCCGCTGTGTTCTCCAATTCCGTATCCAGTCTCGATCCTACTAGGAGTGACGAATTCCAGCTCTACCTTCAGTTTAGAATTCGAGCTACGAGCTCCACTCTTCTTGGCTGCTGCTGCAGCATCTGCTATCTCTTCAGGTCCGGCTTCTATCCTAGTGTTCCCGAACCAAGCAGCAGCTCTCAGGAGAGCCCTCCAACTCTGCGCCCTTAAAACGAAGTAAGAACCTCTTCCACCTACCCCGATCAGATTGGAAGGATCGGAGTCCAACGACTTTCCGTTCAGACGAGGGAGAGTGAGCTGAATCACGTTAGGGAAGCTCTGCTTTGCTGAGGGATCCGAAGTCGGCAGAGGAGATGAGGTGGAGCCTTCCTCGTCTGTTCTGGAACCATGTGGTTCAATGAAGAGATCTTTTGAGAACGGTACCCTTGAGTATCCAAAGTCGACTCCAGGTAAAGTTGTCTGCTTGAATCGATGCGCTTGATCTGAATCCGAGTTCGACGTCGGAATCGAGCTCTGCGTTTGAATAGATGGCGATGACGTGGATGGAGAAGGTGAAGGAGAAGGAGATTCGATGTGGTTTCCGCTGGCGCTCCCGTTCAATTGAGGCGTCGAAGGTCCAGCCGCTGCTGCTTCCACAGTTAGTTCCGGAAGCACTTTCTGAGCGATTGCGGGACTTGGGAGTGGCGATGAAGCGGTGGGCGCTGTGGAGGAAATACTTGGTCTCGGAGATAGGGCTTGATCTTGACGAGAAGTTGAAGCTGAGCTGGAAGATCTGGAAGGGGTAGGAGTGGAAGAGCGTGCATCCGAGATAGACAACCTCGTAGGACGAGCTTCGTCTGCATTTTGCAGTACTCCGGAGATACTGGCCGGTCTGGAGGTCGAAGGACTTGGAGAGCCCTGCCGAGAGCTTGCTCTGGATCTGCCAGTTCCGTGCTGCACCCACATCTCGCTTTCGTCTAAATCGTCCTCCTCTCTCAGCTGAGCTTCGAAACTGCCTATATCGAGTATAGGACTCGCAGGTCTAGAAGAAGAAGGAGGCTCGTAGGCCGGTGGAGCTTCGGCGTGGTCTCCAAACGGATCAGCTTCCTCTTCATCCGGAGAGCTGATGGTTGGAAGTGGACGATCGAGACGAGCCTCCGCAGCCTTGGAATGAGAATGGGGTTGACTGACTTGAGGTTGGAATTGAGATTGAGTAGACGATCCAGGAGTCGGGGGTAGAGGCAGCCTTTTGCGCTGGGTCGATTGAGAAGTTCTTGAATTTGAGGTGGCGTTGGCCCTGCCGGCTAGACTTGCTTCTTGAAACTGGAGAGATAGCTTGTATGCTTCGTCATGTCTGAGGTGATGCTCCCAGTAGGAAGCTTCGTCTCCATGACTACTACTGTTGGCATCATTTCTCTGAAGTCCCATCAGCATAGCTCTTTCCTCACTGTCTCGTCTTCTCCATTCTTCCTCTTGTTCCCTTCTGCTCTCTTCCATGACCATCCTTTCGATTTCCTTCATTCTCTCTTCTTCTGCTTCCAATCTTAATCTCTGTTCCTCTGCATCCCTCCTGCTTCTCTCTAGAACATCCTGTTCCTCACTGTTCTCTCTTCTCTGTCTGTCCTCGTCTCTCAGCGCTCCTTGTCTGCTCTCCTCCAAGATGATCCTTTCCTCCTCCTCCTTGAGCATGTTCCTCTCTTCATGCTCTCTCCTACTAGCTTCCATCACTTGAAGTAGCTCCTCTTCTTCTTGAGTTCTCCTTCTGATTGCCTCTTCTTCCTGTGAAGCGCTGAAAGCCAAGGCTTGTTGTTGCTCTTGAGATTCTTGTTGAGCCCTTCGAGCCGCGTCTTGCTCTGCAGTTGCTCTTGAAGCTGCTAGAGCTGCTTCATAATCTTGTCGGCAACCTGGACAATCATCATCATCATGCCCGGGTTGCCCATGAGCTTGCTGGGCTGCCGAGACAGAAGGTTGGTGGCTATTGGTCCTCCTCCGATTGAGACCTGGATCTAGACCTAGATGCTGTTGAGGAGATGAAGGCTGAGGGATCTGGGGTCGGTTGGCTGAAGTAGATTGGCGCCTGTAATGCGGTTGCTGAGTGAGTTGAGATTGGAGAGGTGGTAGACGGTGATGGCTGTTCGGAGGTGGTGGGATAGGAGCGTAGCTTGAGGAGTAAGGGTTTGGAAATTGATCTTGATTATTGCTATGATGACTCGGAGATGATGGTGGATGAGATGCATGAGATGGAAATGCAGATGAAGATTGTTGAGGTTGATGAAATTGCGCATGGAGATGTTGAGCTGTCAGAGATGGAGTTCGATGAGGCGTGATAGGAGCAGCCGATTCCGTCGGCCAAGCAGGTTGAGGAGATAAGTTGATCGGAGAATAATTAAGCTGTTGATCTGGATAGTAACTCTGTGAATTCGGACTTGATTGAGGATAAGATGCGTACTGGGCGCTTCCACCACCATTCCCACTTGAGCTCCCAGCTGGTCTACTTGGACGTCTGGAAGACATGGAATCCTAAAATTGAAAGAAGAGATACAATTTGATCAGGATCTGGACCTTGCTTGAGGTTTTCTAGGACCTCTCAAGGAGCAGCACCATCTGTCCATCTCTATCTGTGCATGCCCAATCTCAATCGGTCAGCCACTCACCTCTTTCAACCTCTCGCTTTTCCCTCTTCTCTTCTCTTGTTGTGTTTGTAGCGGGCTGTGTCGCCTGTTAGCTTGAATAAAAGCTTTGCGTCTAAAGGTGTGGTGGTGGTGTTCGAAGAAAGAATGATGGAGGACTCAACTCATTTTTGACTCCACCCACCATACTATAGCACAGCCACAGTCGGACTTCACTCGACGCTCCACTCTACGAATTCCAGATAGCTTGAACAGGTAAATTACAAGATACAAACGAGATGAGATAGCCGAATCAAGAGGCAATAGTGGATGGTGGTGGTTGAGAAGAGGAGTCGTCGTAAGAAGGAAGTTGAAGTTCACCAGTCGAGAAGTCTTCCTGGCGTTCGAATGGAAAGAAAAAGGGAAAGGGAAAGAAAAAGGGAAAGGGAAAGAAAAAGAAAAACAAGTCGCTTTTAATCAGCAAACATCGACCTTCGGACGGGATAGAGCAGTAGGTATTGCCTTTCTGGAACTCATTACTCACCCTTGCCAACATAAACTCATTTCCCAAGATCAGTCTCTCCTTCGAAATCACAGAATCACCATTTAGAATCTCCAGATCAACCTCAACCTGAATAGAATGTTCAAAGAACACAGTAGTCCTAACTTTCTTCGGCGTGGAAGGTTGAATGACATCCCCTCCTTTTGAGAAGTCTACGTTCCTAGTCAACATATAAGCCTTATTACTCTTCTTAATAATCGAATCAGGATCTACCGAGAAACCTGATGTCTGAAGATTAGAACCCGACTTTGGAAATCGCGAGATCGATTGAGATTGTGACTGTGAGGTTGGAAGACTTGACAAGTCGTCTTCATCAAAAGTGGTTGAGTCAAATAGAATGTTAGAAGTAGAATTATAGCCTGAATCTTGTTCTGATGAAATTGTTGAAGTTGAGGTAGAATGTGGATCTAGAAATTGAAGATCTAAAGCGGAGTCTGGATCTGCTTCATCTGCTTTTTCATATTTCAGAACTTGTTGTTGGTCTGAAGACCGCAGGTTCCCGTCTGTTCATAGATTGAAGAACAATTCGAAGACATCAGTGCGAGTTTCGTTTGGAATGAGCCCTGCTTTGATGGGAGGAGAGACTCACGAATTGATTTGACATTCGCCAACTGGATCAAAATGACTTTCAGCATCCCGATCCTGATAGAGGTCGGATTCATCTGGCTGTCGTTTTGATTTTCTGAGTCTTGAAGAGTAAATTTGATGGAAAGATCAAAGCATCCTCCAAGCCTCGCATTTGGCACTTGACCTCTGGCCACTACTTCCAACGCCTCAGGTAAGGGTGCTAGAGGAAAGAGCCGGAGATCCAGTAGATTGGTCTCGTTCATCGGATCTTTTGTAGGACTAAGATTGAGAAAAGGAGAGAGCAAGACGGTGAGAGGATGGCCAAATGCGAGGCATAAGTCGAGGACTCCAGGTGATGAACTCACTGGGCGTGGATCAAGACTTCTTGCCTGGCATTCCAGGTCCTAGAGCTTTTGAACCAAGATTTCGGAGATGATTCCAGACAGGAGAGAACGAGCTCATAATCAACAGATTGGAAAGAGTTGTCTTGACTCGGCGGGAGTTCGTGAGGGACTCGAAGTAGGAAGGAGAATCTGTAGAATAACGTCTTAAAGTCAGCGTGAAAATGGTTTTTCTAAGTAGGAAAATCGAATGACTCACAAATGAGGTCCTTTTTGTAGCTCCTTTTCCGTTGAAACGTTACCACCATGAAACATAAAGATGATCTGACCTTCTTCTTCGAAGAAGACCTTCTTTCCCAATTTGATGTCCTTATGGAGTTGTAATGAGCCGTTCCCAGATGGTTTGGCTAAGAAATACCGCTCTTCGGAAGTTCCTCGGAAGTTCAATTTGAAGGAAGAGAGAGAAACACCAGATTCTGGGAGAACGTCGAAAGAAAGAAAACCTTCGATGAGAAGACTTGAGGATGGATCTGGAAAGGCCATAACCTTGGTGATGTACTTCGTTTTCGAGCACTGAATCTTGAAATTCTCCATCCTTCCAAGCTGTTTTCGCTTTTATGATGGTGTTGTGAAGAAGCAGAATGATTGACTTTTCTTTCTTCCTTCTCTTCTTCTCGGAACTATAGCACGTAAATTACCATACTACCAAAAGAGCTTTAACAAGACCAAATGGACGATTCATTTGATAGACAATCTAGGATCCTAGTTCTATCCAAGTCTTCTAATCCGTCTAATCGCATCGAAACTCTGAATCTGGTCCAATGTGAGTTGCCTGTGTCTTGTCTCTTTGTCCCTTGCCTTCTCTCGCTCACAATCTCTTTCCCTTGCTCTCATCTACCAGCCATAATCGAAGTATCTGGACAATTCACTGGTAAATCGAAGCAGACGGACCCAGCTATCCCGACAGAACAAGAACAAGATCAAGATGGTGCTACTTCGTTCAACGTTTCAATCCCTTCTTCTTCAACGCAATCCAACTTTTCGCAGCCCATTCCTTGGAAGATATCAAACCGATACTATTCAGCCGACGTTCACTTTCTGTGCAAGTCTCTTCCACCTTTCATCTCTGGAGTCGATCAAAAGAAGAAGCAACCAAGAACCTTAGCTGAAAATCGTGCTCTTAGAGAAGCTGCTAAGAAAGCTCAGCAGAGACAGTCAGACAGTGAAAGCAAGAACGTATTCGAAGCTTTGAGTTCCAATAGAGTCAAACCTGATGCCGTCAGGTTAGCCAAAGAGAGCGAGGAAGTCAAGGCTTTCGAAACGGAAGTCGAAGCTGTACCTGCTGTGGTTTTGGTGGTCAGACGAGACGAGGTGAGTCCCGAAAGTGAAAAATCGATCACTTTCGCTCAAAAGACAAATGATAGATTGCATCGCGTTGGTCGCTGACGCACTTGAACTTCCTTCTCCTCCAGTCTCTGCAAGCCCATCGAGATCTGCTAGCCAAGATCTCGCCCACTCTGTTTGGTTTCGATCTAGAGGTTTCTCTCGTCGTGGGGCTTTCAGCATCTCTCAAAGTCTCTGATTCGATGCCGTCTTCTCATCAAGGATCAACTTCTTCAGCCCTTCTTCCAACTATAGAAGATCTTGTCACCCTCTACGCAGAATCAGGCTGGGAGTACATTAACCTCTCTTCAGATCTTGAAGACTTGGATTCGGAGCCTCAGGAAGATCTCAACTCTTTCTTGGACGAAGATCAGGAGATGGAAATCACTCAAGATGCGAGGGAGCTAGGAATCGACAGAGATACTTTGGCATTCGCTAGGAGACCTTCCCTCCCCGAAGCGGAGGCTGGAGATAAAGAGGAGACTGGAATAGATCGGATAAAGGAAGCCCTGGAAACATATATGTGGCCCAATTTAGAAAGGAAAGATGATAGAGCTGGAAGAGAGGAGAGAAGATTCGGTGGAAGCGAAGATGGTGAAGTGGAATCCGTGAAGCGAAGACTGCCTCTGGATCTAGGGGCGACGGGTTTTTCCGATTGGAAATTATCAATCCCGGAAGATCAAGAAGATCAAGAAGTAAATGACTCCAACAATACTACGATGTCCCCGGCCCCAAGTACCCAGCCAGAAAGTGCAGACGAAGCTTTAGCCAAAGCGTTCCTCGCAAGATTAGGTCTGGGTCAAGATGAATCAACTTCTCAACTACCGCCAGAAATGAGCTCTTCCTTCGGTTTCGGAACTCAGGAAGAAGAAGAAGCTCTCAGGTCTGGTGCTTTGAAACCTCCGGCTCCGAACGCAAAGTCATGGAAGGAATTGGAAGATTTCTTGGAGGATCAAGACCCTGATTGGCCAGGCGGATCGTTGGACAGCAAAGGCAAGAAGGAGGTCGATCTCAGTGACCTTGATCGGGATCTTTTCGCGGAACTTGCCTTTGAGGCTAAGGAAAGAGAGAGAGAAGGCAAAGGTGGAGACCCAAATGATGACGAAAGAGCTTGGACTGTTCGGCCTTCCAAGGGAACTACCTACGGCACTATCTCGAGTGTACAGCCAAATCAGTCCTCAACATCAACTTCAGACAGTGCGACAGCTTTTGAAGACGATTTCTCAGACTTCGTCTCAGCTCCTCAATCATCAACGTCAGCAGACTTTCCTTCCTCGTCAGAGGATTTCCCTACTCGATCCGAGATTTTAGCTACCCACGCTTCGATCTTCGGGCCTCTATCTGCATCCAAATTCAAGTCGAAAGCTGCTCGATCGGACAAGAATGAAGATGGAGACTCACAAGGCACTTCTGCTGAAGAAGGACTCGAGTTTGGACAGGCTATGATGGCAATCCAAGCTCACGCTGAACGAGTGAGATCTATTCAAGACCCGGAGAAACGAAGGAAGGAGGCTGCTAGAGTGGCTTTGGCTTTCGGGATGGGGCTGGAAGTTGACGACGAAGAGTAAATGATGGTGGTCTCCCTTTCTGATTTGATTCCATCTCACTGTAATTTATGTATCATTTTTTCAGAATAGAGTTCAAGTGAATCCCACGTGGACTCTGAAAAGCACGTTCGAGCTGAGAAAGTTTTGGATTGCGAGAAGAAAATTCCTTTACGTGTCCTTTACGTGTCCTTTACTTTGAGGTAAGAAGTGTTGGAAGATATCAGGAGAAAGGGTTGAAAGAAACAAAGAACAAAAGAAACAAGAGGGTGATAGAAACAAGTACAGAGAAATTAAGAAAGTGAACAAATGGATGGAAAAAAAGGAGAGAAAAGGGAGTCGGCGGATGATAAAGTTACAAGGATGAGTGAATGGACTCTGAAAAGGTGAAGCATTGAATGGAGTGGCAATGAAAATTTTGAAGAGCTAGGGAACACATGTCATGAAAGAAGAATGGAGGGAAAAGTTCAAGAGAGGAGGGGAGAGGGAGAAGCTTGCGAAGAAAGACACATCAACTCGTACTCTTTCCACCTCTGTTGTTCTTCGGAGAGGAGCTTGTTGGGAGGCGCTTCAGAGAACGGAGAGACCATTGGTAATTCCGCTGACTCGAGTTCAGAGATTCGACTCTTGAAATCGATGTGACGGAAAGAAACGAGAGTTGGAGTCCTTGCCCCGGATGAGTTTGGAGTGGCTGATCCCGATGAGCATGCTTCTGAGTTGCAATCACTTAGGGCTGGTGTCGATGGTGATATAGATTCCTCCAAGTCCGTTACCGAGTCGAAGTTGAGTAGTCCTGAGAAAGAGCCTCGATCCAAATCCATCTCCTCTGACGATGATCCTAAGACGTGCCCGCAGCCGCAGTCATCCGAGATTGACCCTGAAGTAGGAAATGGGACGGTGACTTGTTTTCTTGGGGATCGAGGGCTTGATCTTGCTAGGATTGGAGGCGTGGTGGCGTGAACGCTGACGTTGACGGGAGAAGGCATCCGACGAGCTGATCGGATTTCGCTGGTGCTCTTGACCGATATCTGATCTAGATAGGAGCTCCAGTCGATTGGGAAGCTTAGAAGTGCGTCCAGAGGCAGGTCTCTCGAGGAGACAGCCTGGAACAGCAGCGGTCTGGAAGTCTTCAGCGTTCCACATCGACGATGAGCTGAGGAGCTCGAAGTTGACATGGTTGCGTCCTCGGAATTTCTGGTGGAGATAGAAAGGGTTGAAAACAGGTGGATGATACACAGCAAAGAGTCAGTGAGGCTCAGAGGAGGTGTACCGGTGAGGGCAAGGCGGAGGAAGAAGTGGACGAGTTGAGAAAGGAAAAAAACTCACATCTTGTAGTTCGTACTGATTCTGCCTTCGAGCGGAAGATCAAAGGTGAAAGTATTTTCCATAGAATAGGTTAAAAACGAAGTGCAAAAGGGAAAAGGATGGGATTAAGAAGAAAGAAGAGAGATCTAAAAAGCGATTGGGCCTTGGGAGAGAGAAGAGAAGGACTTCCCCTTCTTATAGCAGATCATTGGAAAAGACGTCTTCGGGGAATTCTTTTGAAAAAGAGATTTACGGTGATCGGACTGTGGGCTTTTGAGATCAAGGGAGGCACGCAAGGGCTGCGATTGGACCTCCCCAACCCTCCTGTGAATTTAATTTGACCCTCTCCTAAACAGCCACAATTTCGCCCTGAATGTCCGTAAGATGACCTATCTAAATTTGGAGAAGGAATGACTGAAAGTGAAAGCGGAAAGTGAGAGGGATCTTATGAACGTCATCGCGCAGCTGAGTCTGAATCGTAGAAATTCGTGATCTTCGCAAAGTTTTTTCTCTTGCTTGGGAGCCCTCGAAGCACCATCCTCTACTTTGCTTTCATCCTAGGAAATATCACTTGAAAGTCGTATAATGTATACTTATGACTTGTTCAGGAAGTTGCTCGAGGGAGGCCTCTTCCAGGGCACGTGAGGTTCTCTGTTCCACGATCACCCGGAAGCAAAGTTTCCATGTCCATTTTCACCTCAGCTTCAACCGTTGTAGCCTTCTCGTGGAAGGTCGCCTGAAGTCGAACTCCGTGTGAGAGAAAAATTTCGAGATGTTTTACAAGACATCGGCCGTGGCTCACAATTTTGCCACCACTCATGTAAATTGTCACAATGAAAACTTGAATTTTGAGAAGATCAACCTCTGTGACCGCCTCAGCCGCAGGGATAGAAGGTGGGGGCGTGGGAGTGTCCCGCTGGGTACGTGCTTTTTCAGACCCAGAGATGATTGGAAATCCTTACTTTGTGTCACTTCCAGTTGTCGTCATCTTTCTGGTCTTCCAGACTCAAACACACCTGACAGGTCAGGTCATGCATAGGGTAGTTTGAATGAATTGAAGCAGCAGTGGATAGGTACAACAAAAAAGGGCGACGGGTGGCGAGAGAACGAGAAGATGGGACAACAGAGATTAAACAGGTGATTTCTATCAACAGCGGTTTTGCGTTTGTTTTAATTAACAAGGCAAAGAGAATCAGAATCGTGTATGTGCTGAGTTATTAAAGAGGCGTGGGCTGGAAGTGAAACGTTTGAGATCTGCTTTCGGAAGTGGTTCTCCCTCTCCTCCGAGAACATGATCTACAGTCTGGACGTGTAATAGACTGAGCTTGAAGAGTCGAGGAAGCATAAGAAGGTTGACAACGATGGAGCGACGAGGAGTCTACAACCTAGAGTCCTCAAATTCGCTCATCATTCTTCTGCCCTCCTGAACTCCTTCATGGTTTCCAACGACATGCTCGTAAAGAGAGTTTCCGAAAGCAGCATCTAAAGCGTTCCAGATAGTGTTGACGTAGATGATCTCCAATTCAGCTCGAACTTCCTTTGGGAGGTCGGCCTCGACGTCCTTTCGATTTCTCACCGGTAGAAGAACGCGAGAGATACCTGGAGAATTCGAAATTATGTAAGTCAGCCAAGACCTAGCTCCTTTTGGCACTGGGAAGAATACTCACCAGCACGATGAGCTCCGAGAAGCTTCTCCTTGATGCCTCCGACCGGAGTGACCTTCCCTCTCAGCGTCATCTCCCCTGTCATGGCAAGAGTTGGACTGACACTCGTTCTCGTGAAAAGACCAACTAAGGCGACCGTCATCGCACAGCCTGCACTAGGTCCATCCTTCTTGATTTGCCCTGATGGAAGATGCAGGTGAATGTCGTTCTTAGGGAAGGGAGAATCTCTCTCAGGAACGATTCCAAGTTGATAAGCATGAGCTTTGACCCAGGAGAGAGCGAGCTCGGCAGATTCCTTGATGACGTCTCCAAGAGATCCTGAGAGTCTGAGGTTTCCGTTGTTCGGAGGCAGAAGTAGACTCTCGATGTGAAGAATTCCTCCGTTTCCAGAACCTTGGTAAGCAAGCCCGGTAACGACACTGTTGAGAAAGAGGGAAGAGATCAGGCGTCAGAAGGGAAAGAAAAGCGCTAGAGACCCTTCCTTTGACTTCAGCTTTCAACCGACCACTATCTTCTCTGAGGAAAGAATGCTTAGCTACTCACCCAGGTCTAGCCTCCTTATCCGCAATCTCAGGTTCATAAGTCTCAATCCCAAGCAACTTCTCCAACTCGTCCAAGGTCACCTTTGGATCGTACTCCTTCTTGTTTCCATCTTCGTCTTTCAAGATCCCCTTCCTAGCTTCAGCGTACTGGACAGCTTTCGCTCTTGCTATAGCTCCGATCTGTCTCTCCAGACTTCTGACACCGGCTTCTCTTGTGTAGCTAGTCGACACCTTCAAGAGGACGTCATCTCCAACTTGGAGCTCCTCCGGAGCTAATCCTTGATTCTTGCGCTGCTTTGGTAAAAGAAAAGACTTGGCGATTTTGACTTTCTCGTTGGCAGTGTAACCTGAGATCTCAAGAACTTCACATCGATCAAGGAGTGGAGGAGAGATAGTCTCTAAAGAATTGGCAGTTGCGATGAAGATGACTGGAAGAGAGACGAGAAAGTAAATTTGGGTCAGTCGAGATTCTGAGAGCAGAAAGAAAAGATAGGCTACTTACTCTTGCTCAAGTCAACCGGAGTGTTAATGTAATGATCTCCAAAAGCGTGGTTCTGCTCTGGGTCCAAGACCTCAAGCATAGCAGCCATAGGATCACCATGATGACCATTTCCAGATCCAAGCTTATCAATTTCATCAAGTAAAATGACAGCATCATTAGCTTGAACTTTGCGAAGAGAAGAAACAATAGTTCCAGGAAGAGCACCGACGTAAGTTCTCCTATGACCTCTAATCTCAGCTTCATCTCTAACACCTCCCAAAGACAAACGAGTAAAAGGACGACGTAAGGCAGAAGCCAGACTTTTTGCGATAGAAGTCTTTCCGACTCCAGGAGGTCCAACCATAAGAAGAATAGTTGGTTGTCCTTTAGCAGCTAGAATTTCACCTCTTCTCTGCTTTCTACGATCTTCAACTTCTCGTTTCTTTTTGATCTCTTCTTCAGCTTGATCTTCTAGATGATTGAATTCTCCTTCTTCTTCTTTGTCTTCATCAACGAAACTCTCAGTAGTTGCACCAGTCTTTCTCATTTTCTCTCTTTGTTCTTTCCTTCCTGCCAATGCTAATTTCTTCTCCTCAGCTTTCTCCTCAATTTCAATCTGCTTGACTTTCTCATTAGCTTGTTCAGTCTTGAGTTCCAAAACTGCTAGATATTCGATTAGGCGTTTCTTGACCTTTTCCAAACCGAAGTGATCTTCATCTAGAATCCTACGAGCTCTTGAGACGATTCCTTCACTGGGATCTCCTTCTCTGTTATCTAACCGCTTCATTCCTCGAGGGTCCTCCCCTTGAGCTATTTGAGAAGCTTCTTCCGCTCTAATGTCTTCGGAAGAAGTATTCCAAGGTAGTTCTGACATGATCTCGAGATAGGTGATAACCACTCCCCTCTCAACACTCTGAGCCGGGATTCTTGAAAGTCTCTTGAGTTCCTTGTCACAGACCTTCTTAGCTTCTGGAGTTAGACGAGCACGATCAAGCTTGGCAGACAGTTCAGCCAGCTCGTCGGCTTCCTCGTCGTTTCCTCCATTTCCATTTCCACCTTGGGCATTGCCTGGGTTACGTCCGAAAGGATTGGAAGCTCCATTGGATGATCCTCGAGGTTTGATTTGAATAGGGCGAGGAGCAGAACCTGAATCGTTATTCGAGCGACCTGGAGTTCTGATAGTGATGATCCCTCCAACCTTTCCATCAGTTCCATCTTCATCCTTCACTCTATTGGATCCAACAGAGAAGCTTCCATTTCCAGTAGTTATTCTAGCAGTAATGTTTGGGTTGAGAGCTGCAAGTTGAGTAAGCAGCGCTTCGAGTTGAGCTCTGATTAAAGCTTCCTTAGAATTAGGATTCAAAGGAGCTGAGAGTGCTTGGAGAAGTTCCCTAGCCAATCTGACTCTAGCAGCACCATCTGCGATGACCTTACCAGCTAATCTAACCCTTTCTCTAGGATCAAACTCTCCCAATAAACCGACTCTCGAGCTCCATTCGCAGGCTCCTCCCAAGGTTCCCAACAAGACGTCAGCTAACAAAGGTGCATCCCTACTATCCTTGACAAAAGATCTAAGACGTTTAAGTAAAGCTGGTGGAAGCAGTGGAACCCCAGGTCCAGGAATTGAGATTTGAGGGGGATCGATTAGATTGGAGTTCTTCCTTGATGAGGTGTTGCTGGGAGGTGATAGGACTGACAAGGCATCCAAAAGCTCTAAAGCGTTGAGTTTGAGAATCTTAATCAGGTTTCCATCAGAATCAGAGACTGGACTTGGTGGCCAAGCTCCGACAGCTTGATCAGAGAAGGTAGTGGTGGCAGCGAGAGGGACCGGAATGTCTGGGACAGATAGATTCCTGGCTTCGTCGAGAGTGGTCGAAGTTAGAGGTGCTCTGACTGATAACCATCTATCGATTCTGACTCTTGACAAGCCGGTGACACTTAGAGTGCAGGTTTGACTGGCCGAATCTCTTGTCAGACGGATTAGGCGAGCAGCGCAGCCCCAATCGTAGAGGTCATTGACTGTGAAGAGAGAGGGGGGATAGGAAAGATGGCAACGAAGTGAAAAGATTAGAATCAAAGCAAGGTCGAATACCCGGTCCTGATGGGGACGGATTGCTAATCTCCTTAGCCCATTCGTAAGCAACAGTTCCCCCACAGCGCTCATCTCTTCTCCCTCATTCCTCTGACTCCCTTACTGAAACCCATTGCTGACTACTCTCTGACACCTCAAACGTGATGAACACTCACTTCTGACTCTACCATCACTATCATCGGAGATAGTGGTACTGCTTGTGATAGCCTTTGATTTTGAACCATTAGTTGGAGGACCTGGAACTCTTAAAGTAGGAACGCAAGCCACGATGATAGGTTTGTCATTCCCTTTGTTATCCTTTGAATCCGAGTCTTGTTCTAAGTTCTTCTTCGAATCATCTCCAGTTAGTTGTAGAGCAGCTTTAAGTAATGATAAACTGTGTGCGTAACTTAATGGAATCGAGAGAACGAGACCTGGATGTAAGACCAAAGGATAAGGTAATGGTAAAACTGGTAATCTATTAGGTATGTGGATTTGAGATGAGTCCGAGTTGGACTGCGAGAAAGGGAGAGGGAGATCAATGGTGATTAGATGAAGGATGGGAGAGATAGGACTTGCCCGGAGCAGCTAGGAGGGATACCTACCATGATTGAATTGAAGTTTTTGACGAGAGAAAAGAAAATTAAAAGGTTCAGTAGTTGAAGTTAGAGGTTGGAGTGTGGTGGTGTGAGGAAAGAATGATGAAAGACAATCAGATAATCAGAGATCGGAAACGACATGTCCTCTCCTCCGGCTGCTCTCGCACCGGAAATGGTAACTACCTACTCTTCCACTCCATCCCAAACTGAATTTCTCTCGATCATCTTTGATTCAATTCCACGCATCAATCAACGTAGAAAGCTCCCAAACAGCTTCAAATCCAAGCTCTCTCTGGATTTCCCTCTTCTTCCTAATGCAATTCCAAATTTCAAGCCACCTGCTTTCATCTTTAGCTTCTCTCTTATCCAACGAAGCAACCCTAGTGGAAGCCAGATTTGAGTTCGAGAACGGTAGCGAATTCCAAGGACCTGTCGACTATTCGAAGCTCAACAGTTGGGCAAAGTCAGCTCTAGAGGTTATGGTTCAAAGAATGGCCAACGAGAGAAGAGATCAAAGCTTGGTCAAGAATTACTTTGCCGTCTACCCTCACAAGGTCGAATCTAGCAAGACCTTGAAGTCCTCTCTCAAAGCTGGATCTCTTTCCAAGCTACAATTCGTTTCTGGTAAAGGCGAAAAGATCTCTTCCATCGCTGCCGTTCCTTCTTCGGTCTCTTTCGATCCTGAAATCAGAGTTCAGCTGGTTTACAGGTACAAGGTCAGGGGAGTTCACGTCTGGGAAAATGACGAGCCTCTCTCTGCTCAGACCGCGGAAGAGGCCAAGCTAATGGAATGGGTTCTGGCGGATCCAGCAAGGGTTCAAGATCAGGTTGACTCTCTGTCAAAGGAAGCTGGCAACAGCGACCCAGACTCGACCTCCAAGGGTTGGAAAGACAAGTACGAGAGTCAGTCTGATTTTGAGCTCTACAGGGTGGAGACCTCTCTTCAAGCAAAGAGAGGTCATGAGTGGAGATTTAAGCTTCAAGAGGAATGGGCTAGCTTTAAAGGTCTTTGGGAAAAGAAGGACAGGGCTCGCTTCTGTCCCTCTTGGGCTTACCTCTTCGCTGATCGAGAATCGAAAAAATAATCATCAATGAAAGACATCCCGAAAATTTGTATCGTATAAATTCGAAAACCCTGTCAAAAACATTGGAGCTCGCTTTAATCAGCTTCAAAGAATTACGAACAAAGGACAATGGACAATGGACTCTTCTCTCTATTTTGGCTTCTGTTCGATTCTTTTCATTTCTTCCAGCAATTGCTGTCCTTTTCTGCTTTCAGTTCTCACAAGTCCGCGTCTTGAACTTCGGTTTCAGTATATCATTCCTCTGTCCCAACTTTCTTTCAGGTCCCAGTCCCAACTCTCTTCCAGTCCCAAGTTCCCGATCCCAAGTCCCAGTCCCAGTCCCGACCATCTTTCCAAAAGATCGATGTATACCTTCAGTGGTATCAAGGCCACTCTCTGCCTAAGAGCTGGTCCCTTTCAGTTCAGTTGGCTCAAGAGAAAGAGTCTGGCTCCTCTTTCTCCTTTCGGTTCACGGGGATCAATTTGTTGCATGGCAAGTTTGGAGCTATCTAGTCTTCACTTTCGGTTCGGGGGCACTTTTCGATTCATCTATTCCATTCAGAAGATGGTTATGAGTTTGGCATACCCTTATCGAGTAATAAGCTTGGCTCAAGATTAGGCTTTCTCGAGTATGTTGACTTCGATCCAGCTGCTTTTTGACGTCCCATTTTACGGTTCTGGGGGCTGAACGAAGGTTGAGTACAGTTTGGTGGCTCTCACTCGCTCAGAAGAGATTTGATATCGTTGGACTTAATAGTACATTGTGAAATGAGCTTTCGTTCGAGTTTCATCTAGCGGTGCATTGGTTCAGGGGGTTCTCCTCTCTTTCCAAATGAGCTGAAGCAGTGATGCTTGGTTCAGTGGAAAGAATGCCATTAAGTTGGGTAAGTTTTCGAATTCTTAAGTCGATCCTCGTCTTGATGTTTCTCTTTCTTTGACGTTTTACTTGTGACCAATCTCTTTCTCCTTCTATTTCTCTCGCCTCTTCTCCACTTCTCTCGCCGTTCCGTCTATCGTCGCTTGACCAACCACTTACTGTCTCCACATCATCTCGATTTCACACTGAAATCTCGAGACACGATTTGAGCTGGTTTTAGGCAGAAGCCTTGTTTTGTTTTGTCGCAAGTTTTTTTCTTGCTGCGAATCCAACGTCTTTCTCGTCTGTGTTCATCTGTTCTCTTATATTCCCAGACTTTTTCAAATCTGAATTCATCTGATATCTTAGGAGACCGAGCCTCAGTCTTGAGTGAGAGACAGCTGGAACAAATCGACAAAGCGTCGAAATCGATACTTCGTTTGAGATGTCCATGAAAGGATAAACAGACTTTATGAGACTCGAAAGATTCAACACGAAACTGAAGGATAGTATTACACTTGATGTTTGCTAATAATCGAACAACTTTAATCCTCCTCTTCGTTCTCACTGGCTCCACCAATTTCCACACCTTCAATCATTTCTTCCTCCTCATCCTCTTCCTTTTCCTCATCGTCACCTCTGAATCTCTTCCTTTCCAATCTCTCGTCTTCCTTATCTTTCTTTTTCTTTTCCATTTTCTCCAAGATCTTATTAGCAGAATTGAAAAGACCATTAGTTTGTTCCCCACAAGCAAAACATTTGGGATTTTTATTAAACCTTTTGATAGCACAACTTTCACAAAAGTAATGGCCACATTTAGTAATCACAGGATTAGTGAAAGGTTGCCTACAAATCAAACAAGCAAAAGGAATATCTTCATCATCTTCATCTTCTTCTTCTTCATCGTCTGAATCCATAATCCCTTTACTTCTTGAATTGGCTTTTGAGTTAGGATCAGCAGATAACTGCCATCCAGCTAAATAATCTGATCTATCGTGTAAGAATTTACAAGTATCTCCAAATCCACAATAACCGGTTTCTTTATAATCTTTACAAACATCTGGTTGATAATCTACCAAAGTGATCTCTCTGATATGAGCTGAAGCTTTGATTGGTCCCTTTGTTTGGTATTTTTCTGATTTTTTTTCACCTTCTTTCTGGAATTTCGAATAAGATGATTGACCTCTATAGATACCATCATCATTTGTACCAACTTCCTCTTTTGCTTTGCCCTTTCCTTTGTTTCCATCACCAACTTGTAGATCCCAATCGGTCACTTTCGTAGCATCATCCTTTCCGGTGTTCATCGCTTTTGTCGTACCAGTTGACTTGCTATAGGAAGATACACCAGTCTCACCGAACCTATCTCCTCTACCTCCATCTTCTTCCTCCGAATCCTGGCCATTCTGTTTGAACCTCTTTGAGGCTAGAGATCCTATCGTTCCTTGTCGAAGTGGATTGGATTCTAATTTCTTCTTCTTTTGGACCACTGAGGAAGTTGAATCTAAAGTTGAAGTTGATCCAATTTGATGCTCAGTTGCAGTTGGTTGGATTGGTGAAGCGGATCTCTTTCTGACTTGAACCACTCTCTCCTTTCCTCGAGACTTCTTCTTGAATACTGGCATCGTTGAAGCTTCTGTATCTGTCATGGTGATAGAGAATTTGATCTAATGGTACTGGATGGACAGGCGAGAAGAGAGTGATGTCGTTTGGAGTACTAGGGTGGCAATGCCGAACCCCCCGAAGGCAATCTATTCTGGTTCGTCGACCCCTATATTATCGTCTTCTTTCCAAAACATCTATCACTTTATTAACGACATTAATGACCTCTCCTGTTCCTTCAAGCAGTCAACATCCAATACGAACCCGCAACATTTCCTTCTCAATCCCAGATCAATCCGACTCGCCCTCAACTTCCAACCAACACGAAGCAAATCATTCTCAATCTCTTCCAACTTCAAACCAAGCCAGAACTTCTCTCTGGAAAGCAGTCAAAGGTGGAATCACAGCTGCTGCTGCTCTTCGAAATCCCAGTCAAGAGAACAAAGGTCGCAATGAGGAGAGAATAGACGATGAGGGAATGAGTGTGGGAGACTTTCACTTCAACTTTCAGAACCCAAGAGAGAGAAGCAGAGGTCCCAATGGGAGAAGACCTACCTCTGATTATTATCCTGCAAAATATACAGATCAGTGGCAGAATTTAGCTCATCTAGGCATCAACGATGAGCCTCAAGGTTCCACTTCAGAACGAAGGAGCAGACACTCGAATCAAAGTGGAAGGAATCGTTCATCAGATGCCAATGCAAGTGGCATCACTGTAGAGTCGCCTTCTGGATTCAATAGGACCTCTAGTATTCTAGGCTCACAAGTCGAAGATCAGGAAGAAGAGAGACCATCAAGATCTCAAACTATCAAACCTCCAACTTCGTCTTCTTCCAAAGATCCTTCAAATTGGAAAAGGTTCTTCTCTCCAACTCGTTCTCCTATTAGATCCCATTCTCAAATCAATAAAGATCATGATTCAATCCTGGAAGAAACGGATTCGAGAAGAGAATCTATCAACGAAGAGCCTCAGTCTTTTATTTCTCATGATCCAGATTTGATTCCCAAAGGTCAAGATCCTTTGACTTACGTTGATGACGATCAAGATCTTTTGGAATCTGATTCCGATTCCGATTCCGATTCAGGAAGAGAAGATGAGAATGGACATGTTAATGGAGAAAGGAGGGATGAGAGTGGTAATCTGTTGGAAGGAAAGAAATCTAGCAGTATGGATAGGTTTAGAGGAATGCTACCCGAGTTGACTTCTTTGAGAAAGGGAATTCTGAAATGCGTGTTAGCTTATTTTATTGGGTCCCTAGTGAGTTTGGATTTTCAATCTATCTTGACCCTGCCTAACCTTCCTTCGCAGACGCTCAAATCCTCACCATCTCTTCTCCCCTCCCTCAGTTTACTTTCTCTCCTCACCTCTCTTCCTACGTGGGGCAACTTCTTCCAGATCAAGAACCAGATGCTCCTATCTCGAATCTTCACATGGTAGCCACCATCGCAGTCTACTATCATCCAGCTAAGACTCTAGGTGCAATGATAGAAGCTGACATTTACGTCGTTTTGGCTTTCTTATTCTCCGTTATGATTGGCATTAGCTCGATGGCGACAGCTTCTTACTTACACGATCAGAATCAAGAGGTATTGAGTAACATCATAGTAGTCACAGTCTTTGTTGGTTTAGCTATGGGATTAGTTGGTTGGGCAAAGATTAAGATCGCTAGACCTACTTTCAATACTGCTTGTTCGATGATTGGTGAGTCATGATGCGGAATCGAAGGCGCAAAAAAAGTGTAAGCTGACTCAAATACTCTCGTTGGGAAATCTCGCGTTCTTTCAGGGATCATCGTCTTCACGGTCGTCGTCAGAGAAGGTTCAGCTCATCTGGGTCATTTCAAGACCGAAAAGACGCTGCAAGTGAGTACATCTCTTCTCTCTGTCTTGAATGGAGAGAGAAGAAGTCCGGTCAGCTGATGACTTCTTCTCTTCCTTCCAGGTGACCTTGGTCGTCTTCATTGGTGCTCTGATCAGCAACGTCGCCTGTTTTCTTGTGTGGCCTCAAAGCGCTTGTACCAACCTTCAGTAAGTTGACAATCATACTCAGACTATTCCCAGTCACCTCTCGCTGATCTCGAGCCTTCAATCTTCTCAGAAACGACGTGCAAAGGAATCTTCAAGGATTTGCGACTCTTCTCAAGGTTCTGACCAAGACGTTTCTCCTAGACGATCCCGCCAACTTCCACTTCAATTCAGAGAGAATCAAGAGAGCAATCGATGATCATCATTCTTCTTTCACCTCTCTGAAGAAGAATCTTTCAGAAGCTAAACTGGAAACTCCTTTCGATGCCAGAATCAGAGGTAATTGTTCGAAATATCAAAAGGTCGTCGACTCTCTTAACAGATTAGCTCAACATTTAGCGGGTTTAAGATCTAGCTGTGGATTACAACATGAGATCATGATGAAGCAAAGAGAAGACGCCAAGTACAATCTCAATGGAGACAGTAAAACGAAGGCTGAAAGAATCGCAGAAGCTCTGACTGCAAATTCAGATTATCATCACTCTGCAAATAGTAGAAGCGGATTCTCAAGTGGACCTTCATTCTCTGGAAACGACTCAGTCAGCAGTAACGATTTCGTCGGTCAGGCAAATGCTTATCAACTTTACCTAGACGCTATTGGTCCTCACATGCGAAGTTTGGTCTTCACCTGTTGCAGAAGTTTAAGGAATCTCAGAACTGCTTTCGCTTCCAATCAAGCCTCCTACTCGCAGGCTTTTAGCACCTCTGGTGCTAATTTCTCTGCCTTCAACAATCTAGGTGGTGCAAGTGAAATCGGAAATCAGACTCAAGAAGCTTTCGAGAACGACCCTTCTTTCGAGAGCTTGTCTCAAGATTTAACCTTGGCTTTAAATCGTTTTAGACATGAGCAGACTATTGCTGTCAAACACGTTTACACCATTTATCCTGATTCTGAAAAAGAGTATGAGAAATTCAAGAAAGATCCAAAAGGTTTAGGTGGCCGTGGAGGAGGAAAGTACAATAGGAATGGGACTTCAAATGATGAGGATAGCAACAAACCTGATGAGGAGATCTTCGTTGTTTTCTTCTTTATGTTCAATCTGGACGAGTTCGCTATGGAATTGGAAGAATTGGTTAAAGCTTTGGAACAAATTAGAATTGCAGAGCAAGCAATCGTTGAAAGGAAGAAATGGAGTCTTTCCGCCAGAATCAAATGGAGTTTAAAGAGTCGCTTCGTCTCTGATTCAAAGGAGCCCGGCGAGTCTTTTGCAACCACTGCAGGTACGTCCCTTGTTAGTCTTTTGCTGAGCTATTACTGTCATCTCATGTCTATTCTCATCTGACCTTTCCCCACAGCCAAGCTTCTGACTCCTTCGTCGTCATCCAAAAAAGAAGTTTCCTGGCCGTCTAATCGATCCCATCAGACCGGAACTCATCAAACTCAGTTAGGTCTCACTCTGAAACATAGACTGTCTCGTATCGTTTGGAATATCGGTGAATTCTTGAGACAGCCTGACACCAAGTTTTCAATCAAAGCCGGTGTTGGGTGTGCTATTCTCGCAAGTCCTGCCTTCATGCATTCTTTGAGACCAACTTTCGTGGAGTACAAAGGTCAATGGGCTCTAGTCAGTTTCATGGTAGTCTTGAGTACTACTGTTGGACAGTCTAATCAGATGAGGTGAGTTAGAAAGGAAAGATCGAGTCAGAAATGAATTGTAGTCAGCTTTGGCTTCTCTAGATCTCTTGGTTGGAATCGGTTTTGGAATTCCAAGTTTTCGAAATTGGTACTGACCTCCCACTTCCTCCTTTCAAATCTTCCATCGTAGCATCGATCGTATTCTTGGTACCACAATTGGAGCAGTCACTGCCTACGTCATCTATACTCTGTTCACGGATAACAACATCGTTCTTCCCATCTTTGGAGCCGTATTCTCAATCCCTTGCTTCGTGTACATCGTCGGAAAGCCTCAATACGCTTCGAGTGGGGTTAGTATTTGGCGAGAGATGAAGAAGCGAACGTCTTTCTGATGCTTCTCATCCTATCCTCCTCTTTTTCCTGCTTCCGTTTGAATCCAGCGATTCGTTCTTTTGGCCTACAATCTTACAGCTCGTGAGTAACATCGAGGATGCTACCTCAGGTTTTCCCCCCTCTTTCACTCCTTTGCAGCGTCGACTTCTTAGCTCACTCTTCGAGTCTTCTTCTTCGCAGTGTATTCCTACAATCTTCGGAAAGCAGGGACTGAAGTGGAAGAAATTGCTCTCCATCGTTCGATCTCAGTCACGGTCGGGGTACTTTGGGCTACGATCTTAAATCAGCTAGTTTGGCCATTCGAAGCTCGCAGAGAATTGGCCGGAGGTCTCTCTGAGTGAGTCACCGCCTATTTGCTTGTTGCAATCTGCTACATCTCGAAGTTCAGATCTAACAGAAAACATCGGGTTACTGATCTTTCTACTCTTCCGCCGCCCTCTCCCCCTTTGACTTCCTTCTTCGTTGCAGCTTGTTGTTCAAACTTGCTTGGTTCTATCAATCGATCGTCTTGTCTTACTCGGACAGTTCAAGATCCGGCAATTCCAAGAAGTCAAGCTCACCTCTCGAAGGAACGGAAGAACAACCACTGCTTGCTAAATCAAGCTCTCAAGAAGAGGAGGACTTCCAAGCGATGTGAGTGTCTGGATAAGAGAACCGCAGATTGGAAAAGCAAAAGCGGCTGACTTTCACTCCTCATTGTCATGACTCTTCTTTCTTCTTTCCCCATGAAGGGAGCTCCACTTGCAAGTCTTGCTCATCAAGCTTGAAGGACTACTGGCTCAGACCAGACACGAACCGAGATTAAAAGGTGAGAAGATGTTCTCGGGTCGACTCAACTCTCTTCAGTCACCTAACTCTTGACGCTTTCTGGTTCCGATCTTGCTTCGCATTTACTCTTCTCATCAGGTCCATTCCCGGTTGCCACCTACAAAGCTCTTCTCTCAAGCTGTCAATCGATTCTAGACAAACTGCATTCACTTCGATGTGTGACAGGTCGAGAATCGTGGCCGCCACTAGTGGATCTGTTCTTGAAGCCAGTCTCTTCTGAACACAGAAACATGGTGAGCCGTTTTGGGGAAGCTATGTATTGCCTCTGATATTATTTGCTGACTCATTTTTTTCTGCTCACAGGTCGGAACTGTCCTACTCTACTTTTATACCTTAGGATCAGCATTTCGCCTCAAGTCTCCGATCCCTCCCTATCTACCCCCTACTTCAGAAGCTCGACTAAGACTTCTAGCTTCAATTCGCCAGCTTCCAGTCGTCAAGAAACGAACAATCAAAGGAAGTTCGGAATACCTTCTTTTCTATTCTTACGCACTAGCTGAGAAGGGCATCGAGAAGGAGCTGAACAAGCTAGGAGAACTGACTCAGGAGAATTTTGGTGTGTTAGGTGGTAGCCGAGATAGATTTGAGCGCCAGTTTAGTGCGAGAAGGGACGAGGAGGCTTGAATTTGTAGTTATTCTTGGTACGTTGCACTTGTTGATACCTTCTACCATGTCAGAATTCTTCTCGCTGTTGAATTCCCCGTGTGGCTCTGACTCTTGATGACTTTCCTTCCAAATTCAAACCACATCTTTCTGACAGCGTGACAGAGACATCTCTTTGGTTAGATTGAATTGAATCCGTTTGAGAAGAGGGATGGATGTTTTGGAAAGTAGAAGCAAAGTGAAAAATCGCTCTTCAAGAAGCTCTCAAAAACACAAGCTCCTAACTGATGGAGCCATCTCGAACCTCTCCCTTATAATAAGCAACCCCAAGGAAGAATCAGAGCACTCAAGTGTGGTATTGAGTAGGCGAAGTAAGACAAACAAGCCTAGGAGAAAGAGGTCAGCAAATTGAGAACAAGACGAAAAGATCGAAACGGAATCAGCAAAAGTTGTCGACTGTCCCGATGTCCCCTGTCTCTGACTGGTCTCAGTATCATGAATTTTACTCTGGATCCTTTTTCAAAATCAAAGTAGATGAAGATTCGCTGATGGAAGATGACGGAGAGTGATCCCTTCGAGTCCGCTTTCGCCAGCCCATTCCTCTTTGACCTCTCTCCTCTCTCTTTCGTCTCGGCCAGACATCACGAAGTCAAGGAATGATGAGAGAGAGAATTGAATTTCTATGTTTATTAGCTGCTAGAACAAAAGCAAGATCACCAAAAGAGGGGTTTTAATGTGTGTTTTTGGTTAAAGATTCTTAGTATCACTTTACTTTTTTTTTGGAGTGAATTCATTGAAATTCAGGTTTTTTTAAAATTCTGAGCTTACAAGTTTTATAAATGAAAGCTTCTTTCGATCCCACCACTGAATTCTTGATAGCATCTTTGTTGCTCATCTTTAATCTTAGTTCCCCTTTTCGTTTCCATTAAAGATAAATCCCCTCATCCTTCAAAGCTTCTCCACTAGTCATGATTTCACCTCTACCTTCTGCAATCCCTTCAAGACCTTTTCCAACCTGACCACCTCTTGCTTTCAAATTGGCAACGCATTCCAAAATGTAATCTTCGAACATTCCAGCGCAATCTTCTGGACCACCTGCATGTTCTGGATGGAATTGAACAGCCCAAACTGGAGACGGAGAATTGGGAGCTGTCGAAAAAAAAAATAGAAAAATGAATTGGAGAGTGGGAAAGGGGGTGGGATTTAGGGAGAGATTAGAACTCGTATCGACGGTCTCGAGTGTCTTCCTTCGATCGTTCCAACTTCTACTTTCTCTCTGATCCTTTTTTCCAACCTTTATTCCCAACCTTCCTATCCTCTTATCTCCCACCATCCCAAAAGATACTCACGACTTCTAATGCCCTCAATACTTCCGTCATTAGCATTGACGAACCAAGGTTTCCAACCTCCTTGCCAACCACCATCTTTCTTATCGTGATCCCATTCCAAAGCATAACCATGATTTTGAGAGGTGATGTAAACTCTACCAGCTTTGACAGAAGTCCCAGTTGAAGAAAGGGCGACTACAGGTTGATTATGACCTCTGTTACCGAATTTCATTCTGTAGGCTTTTAGACCTGCTGCGAGACCTATGATCTGAGGGAGGTGTGAAAAGAGGTAGAGAAAGCGAAAAAAGGTTAGAAGATAAAATGAGTGACAGAGAGTATGGGAGATTCAAGGGCCCTGGTTTCCTTATCTCTCCTTCAAAAGATTTCTTTTCTCCCTTTGCTTCCAGATTCTCTTCCAAGTTCCCCTTCGCTTCATGATTCCCCTTTCGACTATTTGTTTTTCTTCATTACTCACTTGGTTTCCCATACAAATCCCAAAGACAGGTCTCTTCCATTGGTTCAAAACCTTCTTAGTGGTTTCAATAGCTTCAGGGATAGAATAAGGACTTCCAGGACCATTACTTAAAAACAAACCATCGAATTTATCTCTAACGTTTTCTTGAGCGAAGTTATAATCCCAAGGTAATACAGTGACTGAAACATTACATCTCAAAAGAGATCTCAAGATGTTAGCTTTACAACCGAAATCCAACAAAGCGATATTAGCTCTAGCATTTTCTTTACCACCTTTTGGATGAATTACAAAAGGTTGTTTAGTAGAAACCTTTGAGATAAGGTTTAAAGACATTGGATCTATGAAGCTTGATTTTTCAGGTGGGATTTCATGGTTTTCGCCAATTTTAATGGCACCTAAAGTAGAACCTTGATTTCTTAATAAAGTAGTTAAAGCTCTTGTATCAATTCCTGAAATCCCCGGAATGTTAAACCTTTTCAACCAAGAATCTAATGATTCAATGGCTTCGAAATGAGAATACCTATCACATAAATCTGAAACGATTACTCCAGAAGGTTGAGGTTTTGATGACTCTAAGAAACTTCCGACTTCTACATCAGATTGATTTCCATGAGGTGAAATTGATGAATAGGAACCTGATTTGTTTGAAGGGACACCATAATTACCTATTAAAGGTTGAGTGAAGGATAACAATTGACCTTGATAAGAAGGATCGGTCAAGGATTCTGTGTAGGAAGTGATTGAAGTTGTGAAAACAGTCTCCCCATAAACTGAGGAAGTTGAACCAAAGGATTTTCCTGGAAAGGAATGTCCGGATGATAAATGAAGAGTTGCTGGTTGTTGAGGTGCCATTTGAAGAGAAGTGTGAACTGCTGAACTCCAAGTCTTGGAAGTTGAAAAGGATCGAATCAAATTGGAAGTACAGCGTGATGAAACACGTGGGATCGTTAAAAGTGAATTCATATTGGATAAGATTAGAGGAAGGTTGAGGACTTGAGTGCTACGGGATGTTTAGGATGAATTGGATTGGCTGGCTGATAAGGGATTTGAGTGGAATTGAGTTTAATTCAAGCTTCTAACTGAGTTGATTTGAAGACTGCGTCACTACAAGCAGTAGTGTTCCGAAGGTTAAAGGGCAGCCAGAGAGGAAGAGTGAGTGGAGGAGGAAAGATAAGCCAAAGGAGGCAAGAGAAGGAAGAAAAAGAAGAAAAAGACCGCGTACCAACTGAAGGGCTATTAACTCACGAGATGTAATCCTGACTGGTTTGTGAAAGATACGTTGAAGAAGTTAAAGATAATCGCATCCAACAGGGTTGAGGAGAATCTAGAGAGTGATTCTATTTTGTAGGGATGATGATGACGATGATGGTGGTGGTTAGTGGTTGTCTCAAGCAGAGTCACTCGATCCAGCGATCCAGCAACGACCAGAGAGGACCGAAGCAGACCGAATCCATTCGCTGTGAACATGCACTCGTCCATGGTGAACTTGCCACCAACAGAGTCAATCATTCAGTAGAGTTAGAATCCTCAGCACAGAAGAAATGGATTCAACTCAAACGGAAGAGGAGAGGCAGACAGAAGATTTCTCTTCAGTGATACAGAGTTGGAGAGGTGAGTGGAGTGTAGTCAGTGTACCGGTCCCCACAGAGAGAGAGAGAGAGAGAGAGATTAGAGTCAAGAATAGTACAACAACCTGAATCAGCATGATAACCATAACCGTTATCCAACTCAACTCCTCCAACTTACCTTACCTTTCCCACCCTCCCCTCCCTCCAGATCTATCACTCCCCTCTCTTCTACTCTCCCTTCGACCAATTTCAACTTCTCTACTCTCATCTCAAAAGACATCCCTTCAAGCCAGAAAGGCTCTAGCAGATCAAACCAGAGAGTTCAAAAAGCAACCTGCTTCAGATCAATTGGAATCCTTCAAGCCTCTGTTGAAGAGCTATCAAGCTGAAATCGACAGTCTGACCAAGAGGTCTAAAGCTTCGGAGAATGCCTTTTTCGACGTCTTGGAGAAATTGGAAGGGGTTAGAGATCCTTTGAGAGCTTTGGAAGTCGTTTTGGTGAGTAGACGGGAGGGGGAAGGGGGAGGAGAGTGATTCGTAGAAGTCAGAACGAGGCTGGAGATTAACAAGGTTCTTGTTGAGTTGAAGCCTTTGAGCCATCACACGAGGTAGCTGTAGGATTTTCTGTTACTCTTTCAAGGCTTGAACAATCGATCTGAAGCCATTTCTCCCGACTTCTCTATCAGGATCAAGCCGCCTCTCTATCAGAACTCTCAACTCTTCGCACTTCACAATCAAATCTCCTCTCAACCAATCAAACCCTAAAATCGACCAATCAATCCTTAAATTCAGAGATCCAAACCTTAAAATCTCAATTGTCAGCAAAGAATTCGAGTCTAGATTCAGAAATCTCATCGAAATATGAAGCTAGGATCAAGAATTCCAAAGATCGCGAGCTTTCTTTAGAAGGTCTTTTAGCAGATAAAGAGGAGATTTTGAAAGATTTGAGAGAAAGGAATGAAAGCTTGACTCAGAAATTAGTGGGTCAACAAGATGGAGAAGCGACTCTAGGAGGGAATTCAGAAAATGAAAGAGAATGGAATATTGAAGAAATTATCAAGTTGAAAAATAGGAATTTGGATTTAGAAGTTCAAATTCATGGTTTTAAGGAAAGATTGGAAGGTTCTTTGGATTCTAAATTGTTGGAGAAAGAAAGGGAAAGTTGGAGAGTTAAGGAAGAAGAGTTTAAAATTGAGAAACAAGGTTTGGAAGATTTAGTAGAAGAGAAACAAAAATCTTGGGAGGAAGAGAAATCCAAATTGGAAGAAGAATTGAAAAAGGAGAAGAAGGTTGGGAAGGAAGGTGAAAGCGAAAGGAAAAGGTTGAAGACCCTTTTGGAAGAAAGGAAAGATTGGGAAGAAGTTAAGAGAGAGAATTTAGTTATGAGAATGGTTGAATTCAATATTGAAGATGAAGATGAGAAGTTGGAAGAAAAAGAAAAGATGGAAAAAGAAGTCAAGCCTTTGGAGGTTTTGTTGATTGAGAAGAATAGGAAGTTGGAAAAGGAAGTCACTGATTTGAGGGTGAGTTTCTTGTTTTTTTTTCCGGAGGCTCTGCATTGGATTACTTCTCCCTATGTATCGATTCAAGATTTGAACTCATCGAAAGTCTATTTCCTTATTCGGAATCTGTGTCCTCTTCTTCTCCCGCAAAATCACAGGTCTCAAATTCAACTCATCAAACCTCAAACATTTCAACTTCCTCAGAACTCGAAAGCTTAAGATCTGAAGTTCAGAAACTTCGAACACTCAATGAGAAGTTGGAAGATGATTTGATCAACATTGATTCTTCAAATACCAATTCAAAGAAAGAAGATGGAGTCAAGGGATTTGATATCGATGGAACTGGAAATGAAATTCCAAAATCCCTTTCAACTTCAAATCCAAAAACAGAAACAGAAATGAGCGCAGAAGAAGCTTTAGCAGAACTTGAAAGCTTAAGTTCCAATCCTTTAAGAAAATCAAAACCAAGTTCAAATTCAACTTCCACTTCCAATCCTTCTTCCACTAAAAATCCCAATTCAACTCCTTCATCCTCCTCACTTCTTCCAATTCTTACTTCTCAAAGAGATCGGTTCCGTTTAAGAAATTCAGAACTTGAAGAAGAATTGAGAAAACAATCTTCTATCATTAGAGATTTGAGAGATGAAATCAAAAGATTGGGAACTGATAATCTTAGTCTTTATGAAAAAGTTAGGTATTTGAGTAGCTATAGAGAGGAGATTTCTAATCCCATGAGCGCAGGTGTTGATGGATTCAGAAGTATAAAAGTGGAAAACGGAATCAGGGCTAGAGAATATCCACCGAGTAAATCTCCTTCTGGAGCAGGTGGTGGTGGTGGAGTTGAAGATGGTTATAGGGAAAGGTATGAACAGAGTATGAATCCTTTTGAAGCTTTTAGAGGTAGAGTGAGTAGTTCTTTAAGTGTTTCTCTGATTCCTTCCAACTTTGGGTTGTTGAGTCGCCTCCATTTCTTTCACCCCGCCCCTCTCTTTCTCTATCTTTTCTAGGAACAAAATCGAGTTCTTTCGACTCTAAATCCTTTGGAAAGAATCCTTCATATGCTTACTCGATTGGTTCTTGGTCATAGAAGAATGAGATTGCTTTTCATGGTTTATGCTGTAGTTCTACATCTACTTGTATTTGGAATGCTGATGGAAACTGGTTGGAGTAGGTGAGTTCAGAATCCAAGCTGGGTTTTGAGATGGTGAGGGAGGAGGAGAAGGTTCGTTGGCCAAAAGATTTGTTCTCACTGATACCTTGGTTCCTTTTCGCAATCCTTTTTTTTCTGACTGACAGTGCCTCTGCTCACGAGCGGCTGACTCCGGTAGCAGCTCCCAATCCGCTGGGAGGTCTAGATGCAGTCAAATCTCCAGGATAGATGTACTGAATATTCTTCACACCCTCTTTGCTCCCTGAGACTCTTTGGAATCTTCGGATGTAAATGTTCATTCTTTTTTCAATCTTTGAAGTGAGATCAAGCAAGAGAAGCTGTGAGCGAGCCTTTTATTTGAGCCCATCCTCTCAGTTCAACATGCTTTCCTTCAAAGGCAATCTCGGTCTAGATATCGAACATTGGCTTTTGGGTTATACAGTACATGAATGAAGCGAGACTGTAAAAATTGTTTGAATGGTCTTCTGTTTTCTTTCTTTCTCCCCTCTCCCCTTTCCACCATTTAGTAAATCCTGACTTCTCCATGAGCTCCTCCGACTATCGTTCTACCTTTTCCATTACCCCAACTCTGATCGAATTGAATCGATTGAGTGTTCTCGACTTCCCACCCACAGAATTCTTCGGTAACGATGGGAATTCTGAGTTGAGGTTCAAGATCTGAAGTTTCGTCTTGATTCATAGTCGAGCTGGAGAACAACTGTTCGAGAGAGACTCTGTAGGGTAAACCATCTAAAGTTGAGACTAGCAGATCTGGAACTTGACTATCTTGATTCGAGCTTCGATTTTGAGGAACAAACTTGACTTCGTTGACAGTTGCGTCGTTCCTCTTCCAGAAAGCGATCAAACCTTCATTCCCATCCTTACTTCCAGAGGCTTCGATAGCAGGATTAGTAATTTCTTCTATTTTCTCATCCTTCTCGTCACTTGAGTCCTTGAGGTTCAGTTTCTTGAGATCCCAAATTGCAATCACCCCATTCCTTCCACCTGCAGCGACCCATTCCAATCTCTCATCGAAATCCAAAGTAGTCACTGAACCAAAACTTGTTTGTTTCCAATTATCACTGGCTTTCGGAGGTTCTCCAATTGGGAACATAGGTGGAAATAAAGTTTGTAAAGTTTCAGAGGTCTTGAGATTTAGAATCTGAATTCTGGAGGAGCTTAAACCTAGAAGGAGAGTTCGATCTTTACTCAGCTTCATAGATTCAACCCCTGAATACCTATCAGAACCCCAGATCGAGATTTGCTTCTCCTCGGCGACGTTCCATAAGCGGATAGTTCCGTCCATAGAGCCTGTTAAAACTTCTTTTCCTCGATCGATGAATTCTGAAGCCATGATGGCTCTTTTGTGACCTTTCAAAGCTCTTGGATTTGATCCGTCTAGAGCAGAGAAGATACGAGCAGTCGAGTCTGAAGAGGTCGATAAGATGACTGTTGGAAACGATGAGAAGTAGATTCATTAGAAGCTGGACCATCGAGATGCTGAATTCCAACCTCAAAACTCACCTTCGCCACTTGGAAAAAACTTGACACTTCTAATATCACCTTGGTGTCCTTTCAACTTGATAACGTCTTTCCCAGACCCATTCGAGCTCCCCAGTTTCTCCCTGATTCGTCTTTGAGCTAAAGCTTCTATCCTCTCTGCATCACTTAGAAATCGCTCATTCTCCAAGTTTTCCTCCTTCTCCTCCAGTTTTGAAGAACCGCTCTCGTTAGCTCCGTCCCACTGGTTGAGGTTTCTGACTTCTAGCCAGCCATCTTCTCCTCCGAGAACGAGAAGGCCGTTAGATGGAGAGAGATCTAAAGCAGTGATTCCTAGAGCTCCAGGTCCAGATGAGGACTTGCATGATAGTGTTCTGCGAGGCAGTAGCAGAGAGGTTGACGGGAAAGCAATCTGAGAATGGAGCTGACGAGGGTTAATGGTGGCACTGGAAATTGAGTCGGATGAAGAGGAGGGAAGTGTAATCTCCAGACTCAGCTGGAAGAGAGAAAGATGGAAAGGTCAGTTGCATAGCACCTCTCTTGTATGGTAGAAGCTTCAAATTCAATTCTTGGCTGTATTCCAATTACAGACGAGTCTGGGTGGCTTCAGGAACAGAGATGAATCACCTCTTTCTGAGCAGCCCGAGTGGCACCGAGTGGTACCCTCTCACTCTAGAACACATTGAACGCATTTCAGTATGTTATAGGATTAAAGTTTTCATCAGGCCAGGAGTTGAGAACACTTCAGTGCAGCCAATCTCCTCAGACACTCATTCGAAAGAATACTCACTCTGCTCTTTCCCAGCCTATCAACCTTCAATCTTTCTGTTCCTTTCACCTGGAGCTTCTCTATCTTCACACCACTGTCTGTGTTTGGATCGCTAGGGTCCTCTTTGCAGGCGGTGAGGGTCAACTTTGAGTGAATCGAAGCGTTTGGAGCGTTGCCTTGATAGATGGAGAGCCAGACAGCGTCCGATTCCAGTAGAGAAGTTGAAACGTCGTTGAACACTTCTGGGTAAGTTGCTTGAAGTGTTGTGAATGGAAGGAACGACATGGTGAGTGCTGTGAGGATGAGGTGTGTTAGCAGATCGACGTCTAATATCGCTTCGAGCTCTCCACCATCTTCAATTCTCCGATTTCTCCTCAGCCCACCCTTAAAATGGAAATTGACTCTCTTCCAAATGAGTTGATCCTGCAAGTGTGCAATCAAGTCCTTCAAGAAGATCTTCAGCATAGAAAACAATCGGAACTGTGGCAGTTACCTCCGTCTTCACGAGGTTCCTAATCTTCAACCCTTCTGCAGCTTTCTCGCTCTAGCAACAACTTCTCTGAGTTGCTCGCCTCGATCATCTACTCTCATATCGCTATCAACTATGAAGAGGACGAGAGTATTAACAGGCTCGTCTCCTTATTTCAGCTTCTAGTAACTTTCGATTGCAAGATCGTTCAACAGTCGATTCAGAATCTCACTTTGGACTTTGGTCAAATCGGCTCCTTCAGAGGTGCAGTTGATGTCACGGATCTGGATCAAAAATGGACATGGTACGCTGAGGAGGAAGAGACTCGCATGTTTACTGAAGACCTTAACGATTTCAACCTGCTTCTGGAAAAGCTGGCGGAGAAGCTTCGCAATCTAGCTTTGGTGAGTCCAAATGGCCCTCTTCATTCTCTTACTGAAAAGTCCCGCTGAAGGTTCCAACTGAAAGTAGACCTTCCGTGGCGATAATCGCCAAGTGAACTCATCCTTTGACACACCTCTTTTGCCCACTTCGATTTTTGTCTTGATTTTGCTATTTATTGAACATATGCTTTTCCTCCTTCTCTTCTCTTGTTATCCGATCATATGCTAACTTATCACTCAAAATTTCAATCCACAAGAAACACTTCGAATGGAGAGGCGCAACGTGTTGGGCCAAATGCGATCTCTAGAGTCAATAGCATTGGATTGGACTTCCAGCTGTATACCCTGCACTTCAGGTGGGTAATAGAATAGCATCACCAGACTTTTTGGTTTTGATTTGTTGCCTGCAGACTCGGTTTGACCTCACCATCTGTTTTCGATCTTTCACCCTATGACTGAACAGAGGGATGGATCGAGCATCCTTATTTTCCCGAGCCTCTGGACGAGCTGAAACAGGTAAAAGCCGCAGCGCTTGGAATGGGATGTAGAGTCATCGTAATTGGAGGCCGATCAGGAGACCTTTATGATCCAGAAGACTCTCCTTTCCCTTGCCCTGGGCTCTTAGCTCGGTTGAATGGAGAGAATTCTCTGAGATGTCTCTATCTAGCATCGCCAGTTCTATATGATAGGAAGGAACTGCTTCCTTGTTGGGTCAAGGGTGAGTATCCCCAAAAGGCGATGGATCTGAAGCGTTTCAGTCAAGTGTGACTATAATTTTGATATTCTTCTTTCCACTTTCACTCTTTAACTTCTCTCGCGTTCTTTTCACTTTCTCTATCAAATCCTACTGTCAGTGTTGTCTATAGTCGAACATCCTCATGTCATTTCCAAAGATGGAAACCTCACCAACTTTGGAGAATATTGTCTTCGAGAATCAACAGGAAGGAGATGAAATGGTAGACCATCATTCTTATGCCAAAGCTGCTTACAGATTCCGTTCTCTCATTCAATCTAAACATCAAGAAAAGGTCAAGATGAACGAAAATGCAACCCTGACTCCTCAAGATGTATTGGATCTGGTTCATTCAGCTGAGATTCTCTCTCCTTGGAGGCCATGGTTCTCCAAACACGTTTCTGCTGGTGACAAACAAGAATCGGAGGAGAGCAGAAAACAGTCTAGGATTCTAGAAAAGGTGATTTTGACAGGAGTGAAACTAAAGGAGAGATAGTTGATGAAATAGAGAAGGAGAAGTTCTCGAAAAAGAATTATTTCCTTGCAGAACCAGATAGTGGAAACAAACGTGATTTATAATATGAAGGAAATGGTCCCCTTCCGATTCTTTGAGCTATTCTAAACTTTTCTGACTTTTGTGGTTTGTTCTTTTGGACTAGAAGTTGCTAGTTCAGACTCGAGCCTCAATCTCAAAGTCCAAGCTCGGTCACTGAAGTTTCTATACCATCGAAAAGCGCGAAGTTTCTCCAAGTCGTTTTCCTTAGCCATCATTTCCGAGGCATCAAGCTCTTGTCGATCCTATAGTACGGCCAAAGACTGACAAAGAACTCCATCGAATGGCTCACAAACTCTGTCATTGGTCCAACTGCTTTTTTTTAAGTACGAATCGTGAGGCTTTGAGAAGCGGATAGAACTTGAAGTTCTGCTTGGGCTCATTGGGAAGGTCTGTGACTCTAGATTGAAGCGAGGGGAACGAGAGAAGATGACTATACCAGGCAAATCTATACCCAACCGTTATCGCGCAGCAATCATCAAAATTAAAGTCTTCAAAAAGATTGGATTACTTTTGCAGTACAGAAGAAGAAAATTGAAGAACGATGAGTGCTGAGCTTGCTAATTGCTACCTTTGAGACTTTTCTCTTCCTTCAAACTCTCTTTGCATAATTTCCCCACTCCAAAACCTCTTCATCTTCCTCATCCTCTGCTTTCCCATTGCCGGCTTTTGAAGTGCCCCCTCTTCCGACCAGCTCTCCCAAGTCTTCCTCCGATTCTTGTTGACTTATCTTTGAGGTTGACTTCTTGGATGGAGAGTGAGATCTAGCTTTCTTCATCTTTGTCGAGTCAGCCCCAATTGGATTCATTGAAGCCAGGTCTTGATTGTTAGCAAACCAATTGAAAGCACCAGAGGCCAAACCTCCAAAAGCTCCGTCAGATAGACCGTCCTTCTGAGTTTGACCTTCTTCTTCGTCAACCCATTCCTCCTCTTCCTTTGGCTTTCCTTTCCCATTCTCTTTCTCTTCAGCTAAGAATTCTTCGTTCCCTCTGAATTCTCTTTGAGCTTGATAGTCTTGTCCAACATTTCTGGTTTGTACTCCGTGAAATTGTTTGGAGAGTCGAACCTGTTCTTCTCCCTCGTTGAAACCTTTACTAATCTCGATTACTCCATCATTCTCGGCTCTTGTGAGGAAATCTAAGAATTCGTCTTTGTTTTTGACTCTCATTATCTTAATTTCTGAACTTGGAAGTTTCAATAAGGACTTGTGAAGAAAACTTGGCACCACGAAATTACGAGAAAGTAGAAGTTGATTGTTGAGTAGATTGACGAGAGGCAGCAATGACTTTCTAATTGGTAAATTGGATGGTTTGTGAGTGACGATAGGATCAACCAACTTCTCTTCAGTTGCATCAGCTTTGGAATCACCGAAGAGGGTCTTCTTGAAAGCCTTCTTGATGGGCGAAGAGCTTCTCTTTGGTTTCTCTTCGGGTAAAGTTGCAGTTGTAGTGTCTTCCATTCTCTCAGCACCTTTGGTTGGCACTCCAGTGTAAGCTCTCTTGAACTTCTCTCTTAGAACCACGATTTCTCGACCTTTGATTGCCGAGTCGTTCTCGTTCTCGTTCTCGTTTTCTCCTTCTTCCTTCGCTTTACCCTTCCCTTTGTCCTTTCCATCACTTTCAAGGAATTTCGACAGTTTCTTCTCTTTGATTTTTAATCTTAATCGAGCCACTCCCTGCTCTTCCGCTACTTTCATAAATTCTTGGAAATCATTGACACCCGAAGCTGAATAAGAATCGAAGACGTTCTGCTGTTTGAGGTAAGCTAAAGATTTCTGAACTTTTGAAGCTCTGGCAATCGGGTCCTCTGAAACTGAGCTCGAATTCGTCGAGTTGGAACTACCTGTCGAAGATTCGGAGTAGTCGCTAGCCAATTGCTTCATGATTTCGAATAACGGATAGAATCTATCTACAGGCATCGTCAACTTCCCATTCCAGGGCTCATCCCGAAGGAAAGGTTTGACGGTTAGAGTTGTTGAAGCTGCAGTTGATGGAAGAACGTCTCCGTTCTTGGTTTTCTGGCTGCTTGCGACTTCCTTCTTTGCGTCTTCAGAGTTTCCTCCGGATAACAAAGAGGTCGACCCATTCTCTTTCGAGACGGGTGCTTTGCTCGAAGCTCCTGTTTGTTGAGTGATAGATTCCTTGACAGCGTTGGCTGCCGTTACCGTGACCGCTCTTGGGACTAGCCTTACATCTTCTTGCTTCTTCGACTGCTCGAGTCTTTCCTTCTCCTTCTGAACGAATATCCTATGTTCTTTCTCCCTCTGAACTTTTCCATTTTGAATCTCTAGCTGTTTCCTATCTTGCTCTTCTTTCTTCTTCATCTCTTCTGGAAGAGCGACCCATTCTGTTCCTACTCTACCCTCGTGAATTCCCAGAACAACAGCTCCTGAGAGCTCAGCAGCTTGAGCGTAATCAGCCCATCTAGAGGCTCCGATGTCTTTGTAGACTTTTTTAGATAGTCTTTCACAGACCATCGATCTAAGAGGGAATGCCTCACCTTCTCGAGCCAAACCTCTCAGTAGATTGGTGAGAGGTTGGAAGAGGTCAGGAGACATCGTTTGAGAAGTTGGAGGTTGAGGGCGATCGAGTTGGGTCTGTTGTTGCTTCTTGTAAGAGACGAAAGTAGATGGATATGATTGATACTGAGGATATGTGTGTTGAGTTGGTTTCTGAGGCGTTTGAATCACTGATTTCTTGATAGGGCTGCTGTTAGACTCTCTGGAGTTCAGATTTGAGTTCTTGATTCCGTTGTTTGTAGGTTTGTCTTCGTAACTCCTTCCGATTGAATCCTTCTGGATTCCTAGCACGTCTCTCCTCCAGCTAAGTACTAAATGAGCAGAAGCTTGAAGGATCGGTGGAGCTCCCACCGGAGGCGTAACGAGTAGAATCTCATATCCTCGATTCCTCAGGACTCCCAGTGGGTAGGCAAAGTCTCGGTCTCCTGAGATGAGTACGATCCGGTACGGCGGTGGGTGATCAATAGCATGGGCTAGTAGATCAGAGATGATCATGAAATCTGCTACGTCCTTTCGTCCACTGCGGGAGGGGGAGGAGAGGCGTCAACTGGGGCAGAACTCTAGGTGTTTGGATCGATCTGGTGGTCAAGAACAAAGGCACCATTTGATATCAAACGCTAGGTCGAAGACTTACGATTTGGGAGCTGAAGGAGTGAAGGAAGTGGAGTGGGAGTAGAGAAAGGTCAGCATTGCAAAAGTGGACATGAGCTCCTTCTCGCTCTTCCCTGACAGCTGTTTGGCAGTTGTAAAAGTCTCTCAATTGAATTTTCTGTCAATCCCAAGCGGCCTGAGCCTCTGCATCCCTTCTGATGTTGTGAGAGCTCTTCAGACCTCTGCGCTTCCCCCTCTTCTACCTCTTCTCAGCTTCTGCTTTAACCCTACTCACTATCTATCAAACTGATCCCACAACCTTGTAGTTCACTTCTCAAGTTGACTTGTTCTCTGCTTAAGGGAGCCGAATTCTCTGCACTCAGCTCGAGATAAGCTTTGAAGGTGAGAATCGGATTCTCATTGCCATTGACATCAGCGACTGAGTTGTGAGTTGCTAATTGGACTGCCTTCCTGATAGCTAGAGCTATGTCTCTACCACTGGAAGAGGTCGGAGGAGCGCAGTTGTCAACGTCCCAGAAGATGGCGATCGGCTTACGAACTGAAGGTAGAGATGGAAGAGCTTTGGAATCTGAGTCCTTCGTTGAGCTGGGAGGAGGTGCGATAGGCTTGAAGTATTGAATCCATTTGGGAGAAAGGAAAAGTAGTAGAGATGACCCAGTCAATAGAATCAGGATTGAGGCAGGCCGATTGAGAAAAGGATTGAACCAAGGAGAGAATGACATGGTGGAGGGGAGGGAAAGCTCGACTCTCTTTAAACCCTACAAACGTCTGACTTGAACTTGCTCTTGACCGTTTGTAGGTGCCTTGGGAACTGGAAACTCGAGACCTAGATTTGAGTCGACGAGGAGGGTTGAAGCGATGAACTGTTGAGAGGAAGGTTTTCCCAAGGGAGATGGGGAACAACACGAGCTCGCGTTTACAAGGCCCTTTCTTTTCTTTTGTGGTCTGATGATTTACAATTGCTTCCCTCCCAAAGTGGTCCCTACCAATGCAAATTTCCGAAGTCCCTGATGCTCAAACATTTTGATACCTAAATCCAAGGCAGGCGGGACTTTCATTCTTTCCCCTTGCAATCGCTTCTCTCCAGCTTCGTCATTCGATGGGTTCAGCTGAGCTATCTCCGATTTGAGAGAACTAGTCGGAAGAATTCTGTTCAGCCGGCGACGGAATTTTGCTAGTTGGGAGAGGCTGTCTTGTGAGTAGATGGTTTTGACGTCAAGGCCAGAAAAGAATTCGGTCTGAAGGAAGCAAGGAAGAGGAGAATCTCAGTTTGAAAACTCAAAATTTCCAGGTTCAATTTCAATCTAATTCTATTCATTCTTTGAACTCACAGCTCCTGATCCCCAACCCAAGACTACCAACTTGTCCGAAGTGTGGCCTTGAGTCTGCGCCTCATCTTCTACCAGAAGACTAAATTTCCAGGCACATTCCAGATTCACCTTCTCTGAATCACCACACCTACTACAAAATCTCTGCTTTCGATCCAGTCTGAGGAGATTTGAAGGAAGCAAAGGACGTGAGAAGCCACCGGAGGATTTGTGCGTTGAGAACAACTCACTTTATCTGACAATTCTTACAACACGCTTCTATCCATTCAGTGGTATCCGAGGGTCTGAATTCTACAATTCTTCCTCTGATATGAACCATAGGAGATGAGGAGACCCTTGTCAAGTCCAAGAGCTCAGAGACAGGTCTGATCCTCAGATGAGAAGCCCTACATCTAACCAAGCTTCCGTTCCCAGTTCCACTTCTACTAGTCCTTTCACTCTTTTTGGTAGCATTTTCGGTGGAATGAGTCTTGTTTCGCTTGGCGACGGAAAGTGAGGGCGAAGAGAGGTCGAATGGAGTGGAAGAGATCGGTTGCTTGGAGGTCGGTAGCTTAGAGACGTTTGCTGTATAAAGAAATAGGAGAAAATTGATCTGGTTTTAACAGGGATTCAAAACAGAAGCAAAGAAGAAGGTGTGGTTGAAAAGAAAGCGAATCTCTTCTTACCTGTTGTGTCAGCCAAACTCGACGGTGGTTCCTTCCTTACTTTCTGCCCGGGTTCAGGTAAAGTGGCATCCAAGATAGAGGTACTGGAAGTAGGCTCAGCTGCTTTTGTGGGTCGTTCTTCGTTCGTTATTGTGGCTTTGTTTGAGCTGGGGCTGTGGATTTTGGCCGTGTTTGAAGCTTCTGCAGAAGAGGTTGGGCTTGAGAACCTGGGTCGCTTACGAGTGGAAAGTTTCTGTTTGTGACTGGAGTTCGAATTCATTTGAGGATGAGGAAGAAGAGGAAAAGACGATTTTGTTGTTTCGACCCTTCGTAGCATCAGAAAGACGCGTGCCAAAACACGTGCTGAACGCTGAACTGCTGAAGAAGAATCTTCTCTTCTATCTTCTTTTGATTCTTTTCCAATTCTTCTCTTCTGTACACTCTCCTTTTGCCCTCCAACAGCAACATGAAGGACAAACAAGACGCTACCATCCAAGCTGGTCACCTCAGGCCTCCGCCTTCTCTCTTCTATGATCTCTCCACTCCACAACTCGCTCTCTCCGCAGGTTTCTCTCACGAATGGAGGAGGACCCTCCTCTCAGACTCCACCATCAACCAAACACTACATCTTACTGGATTCTACGAGCCCCTGGACGATTGGGAACTCATCAAAGCAGATTGTCCCATCCTCGAAACGAAATCCACCTCGATCTCTCGGTGCCCTGGAACGCGTCCGACATGGCCTCTAGCAATCTTCCTCTAGTCGAACTTACCGCCAAAGACAATCTAAGATCTGCGTCTCCGAGATGCCTCCAGCTCCTCACAGCCAATCGCTCTCACGACCAAGGGGAAAGTCGACACTCTTTCGATCGAGGCTAGATTGTCAGATTCTAACGATGATCTGTTCGGGGAGGAGAACGGTCCAATGGAGCAACGGAGAATGCGCATCGCTGTTCAAGTGGATATCTCCAAGAAGCTTCGTTCACATTGGATCTTCAGAAGAGCTATTGTATGTACTTCAAGATCAAAGAAAGTTTTTTGAGAAAAAGTTCAAGGCTTTGTATCGATCCAAATCTCAAGCTGGACATAGAGTCTAGGCCGAAATTCCTCTTCAGTTCACTTTCTTCTCGTTCTTGAGATACACGCTACTTCAGGAAAGAGGGGCATTCAATCAGGATTCAGACTTTCAATCAAACTTCGGGATCCTGATCTAATCTGAAACGTTTGATCCGCAGCAGTGGTTTCATGAAAGAATTGAAAAGAGTGATATCAGTCACTACTATAAATCGCTCAGAGAGAAAGGGGGGAGAACGAAGCTTAGGCTGAAGCATGATTTATCCAGTCAAAGACTCACCTGCGTTTGTTGAAGTTGAAGTAGAGAAAGTGATTTCTTCCTCTTTATAGGAGTCTGGAATTGCTTGCAAGAGAAGATTGCTCGACTCTCTGGACTTGGAAGAACCCGACAAATCCCCCCTTTTCAAACCTCCATCCTTGTAATTGTCGTCTGCTTCTTTTGATTTCTCTTCATCTTCTTGATTATTCTCCATTCCTTTTGAAGCTTTGGCTCTATGGTAGTACTTAACTCTAATTTCAATTGCTGATAAATGGAAGCATTCTTCCATGAAAGTGATGTCGATTCCGTCGCAATTGGTCAAGACATTTTGTTCAGTCAGTTCTTGAACTTCAGTGATGCAATAGATGCAAGGGATCTCAGCCATACTTCCGAACCATTTGGGAGAGTATTCTGAGAGGGAACGGATAGAGTCAGACGAATCAAGAGTCTACTATGCAATGTTCCTGGCAAGAATTCACTTGGACTGAGCTGTCGATCTTTGGAGCCAGAGCTTGCTAAAAGGTTCATGCATCTTTTCCAACCAATTTGAAATCCATCTTTGTAACCTTGATGGTAGGTTTCCTTGTTGGCGGGGGTATCTGGATGAGGATGAAGAGTAGATTCAGGTGCTGGTTGCTGTTGATCAGGCATGGGTGGAATTCAGTTTGGGTTTCTTGAGGAAATGATGTGAGAAGAAGAGTGAAGTGAAATCTTCTTCTTGTGACTTGTTCAGGTGAACAGTAGGGAAGAGAGAAGGAACAACAGTGATGTGCTTTCGTTCGCGAGTACCTTCATCTCTTTGCCAACACAGAACCTTACACATTTCTGGTCTATTGTTGAATTTCAGTCGAAAATTTAAGGAATGGACTAGCAAATGATTTTGTAATTGGCTCGCATACATTTCAAATTTCAGTCGCTTCAATCAGATCGCCACTTTTGATCCCAAGCTCTTGGAGAGTCCCTTGCACTCTCTCATTCCCATCTTCATCTATTGCTTTCAGGATTCTATCTCCATTCAAGTTATATGAGAAGGTGGAAGGAACGTCTAGCAAGGACTCGTGGTAATCCAGGATGTTCCCAAGTGGACTTGACCCTAAAGCTTTGTAAAACGAGGGGTTGGCAAAGGGCAGAGATTTTGAAGAAGGCTAGGAAGTGAATGGAGGTGAAAGGAGAATTCAGTGTATCGAAAGGGAATCTTGGAGCGCAGCGAAAGGAAACTGAAGACCCACTTTCGGTTTCAGGTCGATTCCGATGAGAGTCGCCACCTTGAGTTCTTCATCATCCACTTCATCATTCAGAAATTTAACCGCTGAGACAGAATCTGAAAGTTCTAGTGCTCTTTCTACTTGAGAAGGAGAAGAAGTGGGAGCTGAAGGTGAAGATGAGGAAGAGGTTGTTACATGTCCGTGTGAAGGCGAAGGTGAAATCGGAATCGAAGTCGCTGGCGGAGTCTTGGCTTCTGAAGTATCATCAGCTATTGATACTGCTGCTTGATTTTAGTCTTCTCTTCTTTTTTCTCTTGAGATCGAGTCTTCTTTGCTGAACCAGAGCTGTCGAGGTCATCGCTCCCCTTCAATGGAGTGATCACTCTTCCCTCTTTTGATTTTGCTGGAAAGTCCACTTTTTGAAGTTGAAGCAATTCTTTGTTCCTAAGGTTCTCATACTCTCCGATTCGCAATTCGATGGCAGAAAGATGTTGAAACTGTCTCATGAAACAGATGTCAATCGCGTCTACTTTGACTGAAGACTTGCCTTGGATCTCCTCCTCAATTTGGGTGTCGAAATAAAAGTAGTTTAATTCTATACAATCAGTGAATCGAGGTGCTGGTACTGTAATGATTGGCACTGCAGATATGGAAGAGAGATAGGGGAGTTGAGTGAGACGAGAGCGATCCCTATTGTGAGTTCGGTTCTTGATTCACCAAAACCAGTGGTGTCTATGATTCGAGCCTTCTTCAGTTTCGAAGCGATAGGTTCTGTACCATCTGAGAGTGGTGCTTTCTCTGCTGGAGGCTCAACTAAAGAGTCTCGTTTAGTTTCCGTCTGGCTGCCCCTGGCTGATTGATTCAAAGAGCGACGATGGTGTTCACCCTTCTCATTCAAAAAGTCTAAGCATCTTTTCCAACCTACTTGGAAACCATCTTGAAAGCCGAGGTCATAGATTTCCTGGTTGACTTTAGTGAAAGGGTGAGGATGGAGAGAAGTGGGGGGAGGTTCAATTCCTTCAAGATTGGAAGACATGGCGATTGGACGTTGAATGACATTCGTGAAGCTTGCAGATTAAAGGCAAAAATTAGGATGAATGCATGGAAATAATTGAACTCTCTGATTGATGAGGATGAAGCTGGAGAGAAGAAGGCTTTTGAGTTCCATGCAGCCAAACGCTTTTTCTTCTTATTATAGCTGTCCCTATCCTTCCTCTCAACCTTTGACTGCTTCCCCTCTCACCTTCGAGAGAAAAGGCAAGATCATTCTACTCAATTTTGTGCTCTTCAATCGCTTTGCTTCAACTGCTCTCAAGTCTCAAGTCCAAATCAGAAAACACAGAACCTTACGAGTTCCTCCAGAGAATTCTCTTTGCTTCAAACACCAATCCATCTACCTGACTCTTGAACTCATCAAAAGACAAATTAGCTGCTTGTCAGCAATTCTAAGCACCGACCTTCAGCTGGTGAGTGTTCTCGAAGGAACGAAAGATTGAGGATGGATGGAGGAAGAAGAGATTCCACCTCACAAGAACCAGACTGCAAATGGTCGACGGGCCTCAGGACCACTTGAAAAACTTTGGAATTATTTCTCTGGATATTCTGGCTCTCGTCCATTGGCTCGAGTCTGCCGGTGGAAGTCAGTAGAGCTCGGTAGCATGGCCTTGATCTGTCTTCTCTTCCTACAGACTGGCTACCTACCTCTCTGCCTCAATCCACCTTCTCTCGAGCCTCTGAGGGCCCTGGTTCTGATCGAAAAATCTACTTTCCCCTTTTCTTCTTTCTGATCGTCTCCCTCTCGTTGTCCCATTCACTCTGTCGCAGATCTCGAACGACATTCATCTCATCAGATTTTGATCTTCGTCACTCTTGACCAATCCTCTTCCGCGATCTTTTCATATGGCTCCTAAAGTAGCCAAGAAGAAGGCCACCTCTTCAACAGCTCCTGCGAAGCGAGGCAGACCCAAAGGTCCAGCGGTTGCTACATCGAGGAAGACTTCCACCACCTCGTCTCTCCTCTCGAATGGCAATGCGAGACCGGAGCCCAAGCCAAGGAAAACCTTCAATTCTTCTATGACAGTTCCATTTGAATTCCCAACCTCTTTCGCCGAAACTGAATCTCATCCAGCCTCAAAGAAAGCACCAGCCAAGCCTAAATCTGCAAGCGAAACGCATACTCAAGAGTACTCTGATTATGAAGAATCTCATTCAAATTTAGACTATGATATGGCAGATGAAAGTCTTTCGCCTACCCATGAAGCTTTTTATCCATTTCCTTTACCTCCTAGCTTGGCTGAAGAAGCTGAATTACCAAGTTCGATGAGAATAGATCCTCCTATCTTTACTATTGAGCCTCCTACGCCTGCCAAACTTCAAAATGGACTTCAGCGGAATGATTCAGGAAACAGTCAGGCGGAAGTAGAAGGGGAAGTGGGGTCGGGAAAGCATGCACCTATTTCTCCCTCGAAGCTAAGTGCGAGAGAAAGGTTGGCTGCTGCGGAGAAGGAACTGGAAGAGGTGACAACTCAAGGGTCTGGAACTTTGAAAGATATCAAGAAGGAAACGAATGGTCAGACGAAGAAAGAATCAAAAGCGGAACCTGGCCAATCTCGACCTGAAGCTCCATCTCAACCTCAGCCTCCAGTCGAATCATCTCTTCTTCCTGAACCTCAACACGATCCGACGGCGGTCTTTGAAACCGAATCTCAACTTACTACGAACCCGCCTAGCTCTAGTCCTGGACCGGCGGACATGGATCTGGAGGACGACGAATCAGTGCCCCCAGCCTCCGAGAACCGAAACTCTTCTCAGCTCTCATCTCTGCCTCCTAGTAGTCCGACAGTAAAGGATCAGCGATATAGAATACCTGCCCTTGATCAGTCGAAGGAGCGCAAGATCTCTAGCGAGATGGAGGCGCTGATAGAGAGGCAAATGCAGCAGGACAAGGCGACGCCCCTCAATCACTCATCCCCTCCTCAACCTGGTCTTCGCGTCGCGAGCTCTGGAGATGCGTCTGATCGTTCCAATCACGACTCCGTCTCCAATCCAGCTCCGGAAGCGAAGCGAGCTCGCTCTCACTCAGCCTCTTCCGACGAAATGGATCCAGATTTCTGGGACGTCAACAAACGAGCCTCCGCTGCCAAGATGGAAAAGTACCGACGAAGAAACGCTCTCAGGGACTGGGATAGAGAGTGCGATGTGCTGCTCGGCTTCGAGAGAGCTCAACAGGATAGGGAGAAATCTGATTGGCAGAATCAGAAGAGCATTCGAGTCAGAGCTGCTGAGAAGAAGGAACTGGACCGAGAGAAAGGAATCTTCGTGGATGACGATAGAGATGACGGATACGGTAGTCGAAAAGGAGGTAGAGATGGCAACAATGGTCACATCAGGAAAGCAGGTCGAGGTAGAGGATCGATGAACAAATCGTTCGTCGGAAGTGGGAGAGGGGACTCGCCTCCTAGAATCCCAGTCTCTGCCACTCCTAATCACTTTGGACCACCTCGAGTAAGCTATCAGAGTGCACCTGCAGCTCCTGCAGCTCCTCCAGTCCCTCCGCAATTCAATTTCAACGACTCAAACCTCTCGAACGCTCTGGCGGATTTGACTAGACAATTCTCGACAGATGACGCCAAAGCTAAGCTAGCTGCTCTACAGGCTCAATTCAACTCTCAGCCCGAGCTCTTCAGCAGTCTGCTACCTAAGTCAGCTCCAGCCAACTCCGGCACGCCTTACGGAGAGAATCGAAGCCACGACGATCCTCACGCTAGACGACCAGACTACTCTCATCCAATTCAGGCTCCTCAAGCTCCTTACTATTCTCAGCCCCCTCCTCTTCCATCTTCGAGTGAAGGTTACCAGCCCACTGATGCATACGCGAGAATTTCTGGTTACAACGAGAAACCTCCGTTGCCGCCTCAAGCGAGCACCTCTCTTCACGATCCTTACGCGAGGCCAACTCCAGATCCCAGATCGTCAAGAGAACCCCATCGGAGACCAGCCGACTATGGATCCGGATCGTCTTTCAACTCTCAAGATCCTTACGCCAGATCTAGATCGCCAAATGGGATTCAACTTGATATCAATCCGAACTCTTATGGAGCACCTCACTCTTATCCTGGTCCTCCTCCATCTCAACCCTATCCGATCCCAGGCTCTCCTCCAAATCAATACCCAGCTTCTATACCTCAACCTTCAGAATCTTACAGAGGTTTTCCCAACACTTACGATCGACCACCACCTCAAGCTCACGATCCTTACGCCCGAGTAACACCTGGACCTCCTCCAGGACCACTTCCTGCTGCCCCAAAGCAGGGTGGCTGGTCCCAGGCAGCAAGAGATGCATATGCCAGAGATCCTTACAGTAATAGAGATTCAGGTCCTCCACCGAGATTTGGCAGCGGCTACGATGCATATTCAGGTCCACCTCCAGACCCGCCTCGAGCTCATGCAGGACCTCCTCCTACTGTCACTGGCTATGGGGGAGTACATCGAGTCGACAGGTCGGAAGCTCCTAGGTACGAGGGACGAGGTGGATATGGTGGAAGGAAAGGAGGCCAGCAGCAGAGCAGAACGAAGAGAATGATGTAAGACCTTTCCCACGTACTTGTACCTACTATATACTCTTTTGCGTATCTTCACAATTCCAGTTTTCAAGGTTACGATCGTCAGTCAGGTCTATAAATCGTGGCTCTCCTGTATGATGTTTTTTCAGACCCGTCGTGTTTCCTGATTGCCTGATTCCGCCTGTCCTTCTTCCTTCCTCTCCAACTTCAACATTCTTTGACGTCCTTAAAGCTGAAACGATGGCACCAGCTCCAACACTTGGTAGATCTACCAATGCTGCACGCTCTTTAGGATATGCCTCTTCCTCATCATCGAAACCTCTAATCTATCCTACTGGAGCAACCAAAGTCGAACACCTCTCAACTCCTTTCCAAGAACTGGTCGTAGCAAGACATTCCATTTGCCTAGCTGGAAGAGATGATGAAGATCATGATCCAAATGCAAATCAAGATGGAGCTACAACACCAGATCCACATAGCGGAGCATGCAATTGTCGAGGTCTCAAACCTCCAGCAAACAAGGTCGTATTGAAGAAACTTGGAGATCAACTGCCTCAAGACGAAGACGAAAATGAAGAGGATGAAGAGGAAAGATTGAAAGAAGATGAATCTGCAAATGGAAGAGACTGGAAAACTTGTGCTTGTGGTCATGATGTGTCGGAGCATGGGAGGATAGCAGAGGAAGGTAATGAGGAGAGAAGGAGGAGGATCAAGGTTGCTATCAGATTGGATGAGCTACTTATGGTGAGTCATACAGTAATGTGGGAACGTGATTCGTGAGGTGAGACTGAAGGTGTGGAGTGAAACGACATGTAAGGTCAGAGGAAGGTGAAGGAGGAAGCACTTCGACCTGCTCGACGAGTTCAGACAAGCCATGTCTGCTCTCGGTAACTTTTGTAATCTATCTATTTGTAAGAATTGTTTCTCAGCATCATCGAAAGACCCGACGAATTCGAGTTGAGCTCATGCCATCTCTTCCTACTCTCAGGACAAGGACAGGCTTTTGGACTTCGAGTTTGAAGATGAAGACATCGTGTCTCTACGAAAGTGAGTCTTCGGTCACAATTCATTTGAGCAAACGCTCTTCTCTCCGTAACTCGTACTGAGATCTCATTCCTTTCTCCTCCCAGGCAAATCGCCCCTCTCGGCTCAGCTCCCGTCTCCTCAACTCCCCTCAACGCTTCCAATCCTCTCAAGCGCAAATTCGATTCTCCAGGCTCTCAGCTGACAAGTCCTGAACCTGACCAGTCTCCAGAACGATGTGAGTCGGTTTAGTTGGCGGACCTCTTCGATCGAATGTCGTCGTCTGACCTTCTCACTCTCACCTTCCTTTTCAGCTCGAGATCTGGATGAACCGCTTGCAAAGCATCGAAAGCTAGACTCCTCTGCCACATCCTCAAAAGCAAAAGAATCGACAGATCAAGCTTCTGGTCAAGGTCACGGAAAGAAACCTGCTCATTCTCAAAAGACAGTGGGTGGCCAAGCTGGAGAGGCTGCGGAAACGAAAGCAGACGAGGAGGACGATGCTCTGGGACCTGATGGTAGTAGACCTTCCAAGAAGCCAGCTACTGGTATTAACGAAGCTTCTTCGACCATCACCAGTGAGCAAGCTGCTGCTGGAATGTCGGTGGATCCTACTTTGGAATCTGGTTTGCCTCCGCTTGGATCGAGATCAAACGCTCCTCCGGCTGGTACCACTGAGGTGAGCATGGAGTAAGGTTGATCTCCCTGAGAATTCAACATTGCGACTGATCGTCATCTCTATTCCTCTCTATTCTCCAAAGGGAGCGGCGCCCCGTCGAGAGAGGCCTGCAATCACTGAAGAGAGGGCTGGAGTGATTCGTTTCCGAGCAGTCGAGAATGACGGCTCTCCAGAATCGATGATCCTTCTAACAGGTCTGAAGAACATCTTCCAGCGACAGCTACCCAAGATGCCTAGAGAGTACATCACTAGACTGGTCTTGGATAGGAATCATCAGAGTCTAGCTATCGTTAAGAGAGGTCTTCAAGTAGTTGGTGGAATCACCTACAGACCTTTCAATCATCGGAAGTTCGCTGAGATCGTTTTTTGTGCTATCTCAAGTACCGAGCAGGTCAAGGTGAGAATCAAAGAGAAGGAGAAGCCGCCCTGCTTCGATTCTATGCCAACCCACTTCTTCCCTCTCTTGCTCTTCTCCAGGGCTACGGATCCCATCTCATGAACCATCTCAAGGACCACGTCAAAGCTTCCTCTCCAGTCATGCATTTCCTCACGTATGCAGACAACTACGCTATTGGATACTTTAAGAAGCAAGGTTTCACAAAGGAAATCAATCTAGATCGATCGGTTTGGGTTGGTTACATCAAGGACTATGAAGGTGGAACATTGATGCAATGTACTATGATTCCGAGAGTAGAGTACTTGAAAGTACATGACTTGATCGCTTCTCAGAAGGAGATGGTTCTTTCCAAGATTCGAATGATCTCTAGATCTCACGTTGTTCATCCAGGATTGGAAATTTTCAAAAACAAAGAAGAAGGACAAGAGATCAAGGTCGATCCGAGTCAAGTTCCTGGATTGAAGGAAAGTGGATGGACTCCTGAAATGGACGAGATTAGTAGGAGACCAAAGAGAGGACCTCATCATAACCTGATGAGATTGATTCTAGTCGAGTTGGGGAATCACAATTCAAGTTGGCCTTTCACCCAACCCGTCAACGCAAACGAAGTGAGTCTTGCTAAAAAGGATTCTTTCGTTTCTCTGAATACTGACGTTCTCTCCTCATCTCCTTTAGGTGCACGACTACTACGATGTTATCAAGAGTCCGATGGGTGAGTTCGCTCGGTCTCGTTTCTCCGTTTGGTCACTCCCTCTAACGTTTTCGCCCCTCACTTTTCACTCAGATCTCTCCACTATGGAATCCAAACTCGAGAACAATTCTTATGCCACTGTAGACAACCTCTTGGCGGACGCACAATTGAGTAAGTAACTTTTGGTACACTTCCTTTCTTCGCCAACCTGACCCAATACTCTCTCTTTCCAGTCTTCGACAATTGCAGACAATACAATCCTCCCACCTCAAGCTATTTCAAATCGGCGAATCGACTGGAGAAGTTCTTACGCGATGAGCTGCCTGGGGTGAGTTGGAGTTCCGAAAGAACTTCCGGAATGACGAATCACTGACCGGCGTCTCTGTTTCTCTTTCGTCCTTTTCTCTTTCTCTTTCATTCTCTAGTGGAAAGCTTCAGCTGCCATCTAACACTCTTCATGCTTCAAGTTGTTTTTGTTCTCTGCCTTCTTTCACTTGTACTTCTACGAATCAACTCACAGCAATGAAAACTCTCAGAAAGTCCTTCATTCTTGTGTCCGTAGGAACTTTGTCCCGAAATAGCAGGAAATCTTGAGCTGAAGAAGTCGCTTGTCCGAGCAGCATTTTGTAGGTTAGAATCACAAAAGCTCGCCAATCAAAGGCTCCTCCCTATGATCTCCAAGAATCCGTTGAAGGGAAGAGTATCTGTAGGCGAAAGATGCTGTCGAGAAAGTCCTCTGTATTTGTTTGGATACGGTGAATACGAAAAGTTCTGGATACTCGCGGTACCCCTGATTATTTTCATTTGGGACCGCAGGGGTCTGTTCGAAGCTGAACGTAAGGATGGCGACCGCTCCTCTTTCTAATTAGGCATTAGACAATATTACACATGGTAAAATTCAAAATACTACCCTGCTGCACCACCTCAACGACGAGGCAAAATCCTAGGTCCACGCTTCCCTCTTAAGAAAAAGAGCCCAAGAAGATTCCAAAAGGTATCCTTGCTCGATTTGTCACCTAGTGAACTAGAAATTCCTTTAGAACCCAAGTAGAGTTCTACAATTGAAGCAGACAGGAGAATGATTGAAGGCGTAGAGCTTATCCCAAACCTAAAATTGAGTTGTGAAGGAGTGGTACCAACTCCATTTCTCCCTTCATTTCTCCTTAAATTAAAGATTGCTATGTATGTTATAGGTCCCCAAAAAATTATAAAAGGACCACTTTTTCCCAGGCTCCCTTCTTTTCCTCAACTCACATTCATCTTCCATTTCTCTCCCCTTCTTCAACTTCAACACAAAATACCTGGCCTACGACAAGAATACTTCAATCTCTTTTTCGTCTTCGACTTTACACTTTTTTTTTTAGAATGCAATTCAAGACTCTAATTACGTTTACTCTAGCTTTGATAGCTAGTTCAGCCATTGCCGCTCCTTCAGCAGTTGGATCTCTTGACAGGCGTCTCGAAACAGTGATCAAAGAGGTGAGTCTACGATAAAGCAACTCTCAAAGATGATTATCTGACTTCCAACCCCCTTTCACCTTTTACTGGTTCTAAAGAACAGCATTCGGAATGTCAATGACTTCTCTGACTTCGAGGTGAGTCGCCATCGGCGAACACACCAACACAATGCTTCCTTCTCTCGCTAATTCCTCAATTCTTCCCTCATCCATGCACAGACCTTGCACAAAAGAGAGCCCTTGGGTTCTGCAGCAGCTGCCAAAGCTCTAGAATTCTTGAAAAAAGCACCCAAAGATACCTGGACCTGAAGTCGAGCTCATCATCAAGCCTTTCTTGAAAACCCCTGGCAAGAACTGATGAGCTGGCAGCTGCCAATAGATATCCTTTTACTTCTTCTGCAGAAATCAGATATCAGTCTTTGAGATCGGTCTAGCGTATCTTTGTAGAGTGTTGAAAGTTTCGTTGCCTGGAAGGCTGAAAGAGAGATCAGCTCGTCAACGACTCTCTTCAGACGTTGAAGCTGGCAGCTTTGTTGAAAACAAGAACTAGATTTGTGAGAAGTAGTATCTCTCTAGAGTCTCCAACTACTTGATGCTTGAAATTGGTTGACATCTCTCTTTCTCGTCCTTCCATCCTCCCTTTTCTCTCCCGAAAACGGAGCTCCGTTCCGAGTTCGAAATTTGGAGCTAAAAGGCCCACGTGGTCGGGTATCGAGCGGGGCTCCCCAGAGTTCGCCCTCAAAAAATGAGCTAAAGAAGGTCATTTGACTTCTTTCATCTCTTCTTTCCTCACCTTTTCCCCTTTCCTATCTCCTCCCATCACGATGAAGTTATCTTCATCTTTCTCTCTTTTATTGGTGGCACTCACTTCCTCGAGAGCTCTCCCCTCCACCTCTTCCGATCTTCAAGAAGGACAAGCTCAACCCTTCGACTCCTCTCTCTACCTCGATTTACAAGCAAGAGAAGAGAATCCTTCTGGAGATCCAGGATTCGGAAAACATTTCCCAAAGGTGGACCCCTCGCTACCTCTCGACCAACTCCCAAATACTAGACCTCAAACTAAGAACAGAAGGTTCACCAGCAAGATTGTGGATGAGGAAATCGATAGAGTAGCAGAGAAGATTACAGATCCAGCTTTGAAAAGGCTTTGGCAGAAGTGAGTCGATCGAGAGAGGAGAGAGGCGGACGGGGTCAGGAGAGGTAGATGAATAAGAAGCTGTGAAGGTTAGAGGTGGTACAGAGGCCGGGTTACATTGAGGCTACGGAAAGCATGAGTAATGAGGTACACTAGTCAAATGAGGATGAGGGCGGACTCATTTCTTGAACGCTTTGGTCCTGACCTTCCTCTAAATCCTTTCCCCCCCCCCCCCCCCACAGCTGCTACCCTTCCACTCTCGACACGACGCTGGGTTGGTCCGATCTTCAAATCTCTTCCGAACCTGATCACACCAAGGCCTTCCCTAGATCTTTCTTGATCACTGGAGACATTGAAGCTTCATGGCTCAGAGATTCGACATCTCAGATTTTCCCTTACCTAGATTTATTGAAGACTGATGAGACCTCAAAGTACAACCAAACCTCGGACGATTGGATCAAACTGTATCGTTTAGCTCTAGGTCTAGTCTACCAACAGGTAAGTGGCCGAGTGGGGGAACTTCATGGATCTAAAACGCTATACGCGAGAGACTGCGAGACTGACCCCACCCAAACTCTCACTCCGTTACTACAACCGGAATTCAGTCTCAGTTTGTGATCACCTCTCCAATTTCGAACTCATTTGGTGCTCCTAAGTCTTCCACAATCACCAAACCGAAGAATCAGGCCATGAATTCATCTAGCGAGGACTACGATTGGGTGTTTCCACCTCCTCCGTATCAGAAAGGGCACTTCATTCCTCAGAGAAAGGTCCCAATAAAGGGCGAAGATGGAGGAGGAGTCTATCTTTGGGAATCTAAGTGGGAGGTTGATTCGCTGGCTAACTTCCTTCGTCTGTGAGTACAACCTAAAACGTAAATCAGAGGTCGCTTAATCATCCCCTGATTCTACCTTCCTTCCTTGCTCTCCCCCCACAGTCCTAAAGCTCTGTTTGATACCACTGGTAGACTGGATTTCGTGAACAATGAGACTTGGCAGCGTGCCGTTAGGCTAGCGATCGATACCCTTCGCTCTCAACAAAGATCGTCGGAGGAAGAACATCTTGCAAACGCAACCAACGACACAGCAGTTCCTCCTGGACTGATCAAGAGAGGCGGAGAGTGGGAGACTAGATTTGGTGCCAATGGAGGAGGAGTCTACAGATTCCAAAGACTTGCTCGTACTTCGACTGAGACAAGGAGTGATGGCGGATTCGGAGAGGTCAGTTGGGCGGCTCTAATTCTAAATCGATCCAAACGAGTTATCAAAGCTGATCCTCATTTATCTCCTTCAATTTTCCCATTCTGCAGCCAGCCGCTAGGAATGGACTGGTCAAATCTGCTTTCAGACCGAGTGATGATGCGACAATCTTCCCACATCTGATCCCTTCTAATGCGTAAGTCTCTTGAAAATTGCAGGAAAAAGCCTGCCATCTTATCTCTCAATCTACCTCTCTGTCCAACAGAATGCTCGCCGTTTCTCTCTCAGGCCTGGCTGAGATTCTCAACAATGTGACTGGATTGGAAGATGTCCAATCCAACGCCGCCGCTTTCTCTGACGAGATCCGCGCTGCTATTACTGAATGGGCAGTACAGCCTCGTAAAGCGGTCGATGGTGTCATGGACGCCGGAGATGTTTACGCGTTCGAAGTTGATGGTTACGGCTCAGTGTGAGTAAGGCTTGCTTCCCTGTCCTACCATCGCTCTTCTCTAACTCATGATTTCCTTTGAACACTCCCTGTATCTCTCTCCAGCTCCTACATGGATGACGCGAACATCCCATCGCTCTTGTCTTTACCTTATCTCGGCTTTGTCGCTCAAGATGACGACGTTTACCAAAGGACTCGTAAGATGGCCCTCTCTTCCAAGACCAACAAGTGGCATTTCTCAGGAAAAGATTTCAACGGAATTGGAGGGCCTCATGTTGGTAAGTATAGAGAGAGAGAGAGGGATTGTTATATTCTCTTTCAGATCCGCTCATCTTAGCTCTTTCCACCCATTTCGCTTGCGCAGGTTGGGGCTACTCCTGGCCTATGTCGAAGATTGTCCAAATTTTAACCTCGAACGACACCGCTGAGCACGTCGAGGCTCTGAGCTTCTTGCGAAACTCAACTGCTGGTACAGGTTTGATGCACGAGTCAATCAACGTCAACAACGCGACCGATTTCACTAGACCTTGGTTCGCTTGGGTTAATGGTCTTTTCGGAGAAGCCATCAGAAAGTTAGAAGCTGAGAATTCTACAGCTTTGACCATGAGCTACGACTAGGTCTTCAAGACTTTATCCTTTCGCTTCTTCGAATCTCTAATTTGGGCCGATACCCACTAAAAACTTGCTTGCTACTTCTTGCTTTGTACATTTTATCACCTTTGCTTTAATCCTTACCTCTCTCTCTGCTGTCTCGATCTACTCTTTGAGTGAATCGACAGCCTCGTCAACTCTTGAGATGAAAATGAAAATGAGATGAAATTTAGTTGTTTCATGACCGAAAATGATATTTACAGAAAAGAGAATAGGGGGGATTAGAGAAAGAATGAGAGATTCCTTTGGATCAAAAGATAAAGAGAGAGAAAAGAAAGAGATGTAGATGAAGCAATGTGAAAAGAAAAGAAAAAAGAAAAAAAAAGTGAACAAAAGAACCACGTCAGCTGAAACCATTTACAAAGCGGGGGAAAAATAGGAGTTGAAGTTGAAGAGATGAGACGATCCTTGAGTTTCTATGAAATGAGTATCGATTGAGTATATTTAGATTATTAACCCACTTCCAAGAGTCAAAGCCATAGCCAACACCCAAGTTGCGCTGATTCCACCATAAGTTTTCATCGAACCAGAAGCGATTTGAGCGATTTTACTTTGAGTAGTTGAATCTAAACCATCAGCTAAAGAAGCGAATCCAACTTTTGCATCTCCATCAATGTTTGAATAAACAGAGTAAACATTTTTGAGGAAGGCATCACCGACTGTCAGAGTAAGTATGAAAGAAAAAAGAAAAAGGGGTTACAAGTCAGTAAGAAACATCAATTTTCAGATCCAAGGTAGGAATTTTGTAACTCACCAATCCACTGAAGAGTATCACTTGAATCACTTCCAACATCGAAAACAGCACCCATACAATATTCCAAAGAACTATCCACATAAGAAGCTAAGAAATCTTCAGCTGGGATAGTATAACTCTGATTTCCAAAGGTTAGAGCTGCATCAACAGTAGTTGAACAAGGATATTGATAATAACCTTCAGCGTCAGCAAGTTCTGAAGATCCGTCAATTGCTGCATAAAGAGCCTTTACAGCTTCTGAAGGACCTCCAATTAAAGTAGTTCCAGTATCAATTGCAGTTTTACTAGTTCCATCTAAATTAATAGTTTGATTGTTGACATTTAGATCTAACATATTGATCAACCAATAACTTTTAGAAATGACGTTTGAATAATTGATATCTCCAGTATAAAGTGAAGTGTTAAGACCTCCCAATGTAAATTGACCTTCTGAAGAAATTGAAGAAGAGGAAGTTTGACTTGATGAACTTTCAGCAGTCGCTGTATTAATTCCTTGATCATTTCCAGAATCTTGTCCATGATCAACAACGATTTGTCTTTTGATTTTTTTCATTCCATTTCTTTTTCCAGGGATTTCAGTTCCAGGTCTACCACCTTCAGGTCCACCTTGACTACTACCACTTCCAATTCCAGCATTATTTCCATCTCTAGAAAGATAAACTCCAAAAATCTCTTGATTTAAATTTGCGTTTAACCAAAAAGGAGTGGCTCCACTTGCTGCTAAAGAAGTGAAACCCATTCCTAAAATTCCATTTAATGTTTCATCTGTCAAACCTGATGCTACTGTGGTTGCAACTGCGAAAGTTTGTGATGAAACTGTATGTTCGGCTAACGTGATGGAATCGGAACCTAAGTAACCTGAAACTGAACCTGAACCGTATGTGATCGAGAAGGGGGTGGTTTGGTTGGTGAAGGTTGTTGAAGTTGAGGGGTTGAAGGCGGAGGAAGATAACTGGAGGAGAGAGAGAAAGAACGAATGGAGATAGAGAGAAAGTAAGGAGGAAAGAAAGGAGAGAGAGAGAGAGAGAAAGAAAAAAAGAAAGAAAGAAAGAAAGAAAGAAAGAAAGAAAGAAAGGAGGTTAGGAGATTTGGTCCAGGGAGGTAAATCAACACTTGGCGTCTGCTCTACACCTCAGCTCTCCAGCAGCCACTCGATTCCTGAAGATTGAGTTCAGGCCGGTCGATATGACTGTTCCTTTCCAAGAGGCAACATGGCTCTGTGCCATGATTCTTCTCTCAAGTGTTCGTTCAACCGGTTCTCGCTCCCCCTCTCCCATCTGCCAACTCACCCAAAGATCTGCGCTACCAGTATCTACAATGACATTGTAACTGGTTGCTGCACTTCCGATTTGAATGTTTGTGTAGTAAGTAGAATCACTTTGATAAGAGTATAAAGTGCTACTTGATGAACCTTCTCCTCTCCTTTCATTCCCATGATTGAAATTGTACTTGTTTCTCAAATGAGATCTTTGTTTCGTAGCCCAAGTGGGTAGATCTAGATCACTTCTCTTATTGCTAAGAGAATTAGATGAACGTTTGATTGGGAAAGATCTGACTTTTGAAGATGAAGGAACAGGAGAAGTTGAAATGATTGAAGCAGAACTCGAAGTTGAGATTAATAGAATGAGAATTGAGAACAGACTTATCGTAGAAGTTGAACAAGTCATTGGTGAAAGATGAACTGAACTTAGATCTAGCTAAGGTAATAGTATAGTGAACACTCCTTTTGATGTTGGCTGAATGAAAGATGGGAGATGAAGCAAAAGGTGGAAAATGGCTTGAACGTTATTGAAGGAAAGTGAGAGGAAGAAATCAAAAGACCAGCTTTAAAGTCCAACTTTGCTTTAAATAGAGAGAGAGAGAGAGAGAGAGAGAGAGAGAGTCGTAAAAGAGTGTGAGGAGTTTGGAAGTTCGGAACTGGCTATGCAAGGCGAGGCAAGGGTGTTGGGTTTAATTTGGGAATAATTGATCCGAAACTTGTTAGTTTGAGGTTGAGAGGTATAAGATCTTTGTTGGTTCTGCTTAGAAAATCAAACAGAAACCGGCAAAGATGCGATGAAGAGAAAGAAGAGAACGGAAGAAGGGAGAGAAGAGTCAAGAGGGGGAGGTCACAACCAGCAGCACTCCGCCAAACGAGCTATCAATATCACTTTCCCAAGAAGGCATTCTGCTTCCAAGAGAGATGTCTTACATACATATGTACATCTGATTATGTCACCCATCCGTGGACACCTTTGAAGATGACGGCGCAGAGAGAGAATACACCCCCTTCTTTTTCGAAAACGCCAAATCCTCCCGCGAGGCTCGCGGGAGACTCCACGGACGATTCTGAGAACACGAAAAATCCTCACTCTCATGCGGCCCTTTTTGGACCAATCCTCCCAGGAGACTCCAGGTCTTGCACTTTTTGAACCAAATAATAATAATAGGGTATTAGAGAAAGAACTCGATTGTAATGCAAAAAGGATTGTATCTAGGTAACAGGTAAAGAAGAGAAGAGAAGTGAGAGTGAGAGGCGAGGAAGAGAGTCATAGAAAGAGAGATGGTGGTTGAGTAGCAGAGAAGGTCAGTAAAGGAAAGAGAGAAGGCTAGTTGGTTAGTAGGTCAGAGGACAGAGAGGGGTAGTCAGTAGAGAAGGTCAGTGGGCCAGATGGTGGTCAGCAACACAGAGAGAGAAAGAGAGTGGTCAGCAAGATCAGTAGATGAGAAGTGGTCAGTGAGGGAAGAAAGGAAATGGGGTAGAAGAGAGTTGGTTAGTAGAGAGTTGTAGTGGGATTGAGGAGAGGACAAACATGATGTAACAGACACAGGACAACCAAACATCTTTATCCCCCCAATCCAATGCCCTCAACCACTTCCGACTACTTCAATCAGACCTCATATCCACCACTAGGCCACAAGAGCCCGCTTACTCCACTTTGTACTAAAAGACGCGGGAGAGATTAAAGAAGGGTTGAGGGAGGAAGGAGGGAGAGGCAGCAGGGAGAGTACCAAAAGTCGGAGATCGTTGAGCAGTCAGTGTAGAGTAGAGCCTGCTGAGAATTTGGGGATTGTGTGAAAAAGAAGGGTGAGTTGATGTAGTGAAGATGTGATGAAGGAAGACTTGATGCTTGATGGTGGGGTGGTTTTGTCTTCGCGATTTGAGCGTGTTCTTGGTTCGTCAGGTGCTCCAGCTGTCCAGCAACACATCGCCGCGGAAAAAGAAGACAAAACTCCACCAAATGCTACCAATCCAACTCTACCATGTAAACGACTTGCATCTTCTTGGGAGGAGAGGGAGGAAGAGAAGAAGCGCCTAGCGGCTGGAGCAGGGGACTGAACGGGGGTAGAGATTAAGACCTACCCGATTGGTGAAAAGATCCTGTCTGGTACATGTGTGTTACTACCAGGAATGAGTTTGACTTCAGAATGAAGAAACGAGGGAGAAAGCGCATCTTGGAAGGAAGTAATGATGTTGGAAGAAGGGATCTGGTCACACACGTTTCTGAGCTCCACCGCCTCATTCTTCTAACAAATCGCGCGAAGCGAGTTCACAACCGTGATATGTTGTTCGTTACTAAATTCTTTCAATAGGCAAAGACATCGAAATTGGCTCATTTACGTTGATGAGACTCTGGGGAGAATCTGTTTGAGGGTCGTGAGAGAATGCGCGTTTCCAACCGTCCAAGGACGCCAGCGACCGACGGGGATGTAACACTTCGGCTTCAGCGCTTTGCTTCCGGCCAGAGATCTTCCAAAGCTGTGAGACTGAGTTTGGTTCATTCACGAAAGGGCTGTGGAGGTAATTCAGGTTCTGATTCGTATGTATGTTTCGTATCTACAATTGAGAGAAAGAGCGAGAGAGGTGCGAGTGGCAACTGACACAAAGAAAAAGGTGTGCATCTCTTAACCTAGTTCTGGTCCAGTAGAAGCGTCCTGTTGGGAAGTAGAATTGAAGAGTAAGTTTAAAATGAGAATCAGGATCAATAGGAGTGTAGAAGATGCTGTAAATTGTCTGAGAAGTGTTATAGAGACTGGACCCTAACTCCATCTACCTCTTATGTCTGTCCAACAGCCTTCCGCTCTCTCTCTCTCTCTTTTCTTTCCCTTCTCCTCCATTCAGACATCGATTCCATTACACCATATCCTCCAAATTTTAACTGCACCGAGTCCCTCCTCTGCAATCCAGCACTCTCCACCTCCAACCCTTTCACTCACCTGTCTATGAGCTTCCCTCACAATCTCCCCCTTCTCAGTCCTATCCCTCCCATCATCATCAGCAGGAACCAAATTCAATTTCTCTCCCACTTTATGTAATTTCTCCTTCAAACTAGACTGAGATTTGGAATTCTGAGCTTCTTTCTCTAATTCTTGTTGATGCGTTACTTTTTCTACTCTCGCTTCTTCCCAACCTTCTGGACCTGAAGGTGATGGTCCAGGTCGGATTACTGAGGGTGGAACTGAGGTTGAGTTGGACATTCTTTGGAATGGTTGAGGAAGGAAGAAGGAGGGAGAAATGGAGACAATAGGATTTAAAAGAAAAGTGATTGTATAGCTCGAACCATTCCATCGTTGCGCACTTCAAACCTTTCAACTTATCAACGTTCTTCAAGAAACAGAAGCTTTCTGATTGAGAGATGATAGATCATCTTCTAGGAAGACCTTCAACTTCCTTGAAGAGACTTCAAATTTTAGCTATCATCTTTCTTTGGTCAGTAGTCTTGAAAGTTAGTGATAGGGATGGTCCCAGAAGCTTTGCCTTGCTTAGAAGGTTGAACAGATTTGGAAGTGAGTATAACGAGATTGTTAGATCCATTGAAAAAGGGGATTGCGAAAGGAGACTGCTCAGCTTCATAGGGAGGAAAGGAAGAGGACTGAGACCTTGGGGAAAGGGAAAGTGAGATCGAGGGGAGCTCATTCACTTCTGGTCTATCTACTCCGAGGATGAATTGAAGCTCATAGGGACTTCATCCTAGTCTCAGTAGTAGGTTGAGGTAGAATCGAAAGCAGGAGAAGAGCATTGAAAGTGAAGATAAGGAAGAGAGGACAGGCCAAGTCAGAGGGAGGTATGCTGGCCATGCTGCTCTGTCTCTCTTTCATCCCAAAGAGAAAAAAGAGAGACCAGATTCACTCAACCACTGGCTCTGATACATTTGGAATCCACTTTCAACCTCAGAAGAAGCCGTTCTGAGCGCTATCCTTCTCTTGCACACTCGATTCTAATCGCACTTTCTATCACAAGCTAATCACCAACTTCCACCTCTGTTTCCTCTAATCAGAGAGGTTCACACCCTGGCAGTTGGTCGTCTCTATTTTGACCTTCATCTATGCTGTTAAGCATCTAGATTCTCTGTTGGGTTTTGGAGGTGAGTGAGAGACAAAGGGGCGAAGGTCCAAGCTCTGGTAGACCACTCAGAAAGAAGCTTTTGAGTGAGAAGACCTTTCGTGATCTGACTTCAATGTTCTGTTCGTTGAATCTGCCTACTCCCTTTCTCTTCTCTCAGCTCCCGAGCCTCTCGCCAGAATGGTAAGTCTCGATCCTCTAAGACTCTCACTCGACACTCCCAACTCTAATTCCTTCCTCCCACAACTCTCCTTTCCAGTATTCCCGTCCATTCTATCGAGTCACCTGGATAGTAACAGCCTTAGATGCAGGTTTCGCAACTGCTATGTCCATCTCTCCAAAACCTCTTCGAGACATAGCTTCAATCTTCTTCTCGATTTACTATCTCATTTATGCTCAGGAAGCAGATGAGAAACTTAGAAAGTTTAGAGCTTTTTGTACGATTGATATGATGAGAGCTACTTGGAACAAGACCACCAATCCTTATATTAGAGCTGTCACTTGGTTTAGTAGAGTGAAATTGGGAATCGCTAAGGAATTGTTGTTACCTAGGCCGGAAATTGGAGCTCATAATAAGAGACCTATTAAAGGATGGTTATTCTATGAGAAAGGGGAGAGGGAGTTGAGAGACGAGGTTGAGGTGAGTTGGAAGAGATGATTGTAAATCCTGTGCGTGAATTTCTGACTACTCTCTTTTATTTTCCTTGCTTTTGCTTCCCACTTTCTTTTGTACTGAAATCTGTTGTCATAGCTTCTACTGGATTTCCCAGGAGGAGGATTCGTCTGTATGACACCCCAACATCATGAAGAGAGACTCAGACAGTTAGCCAAAGAAATGGGTAGACCAGTTCTCTCAATCGATTACGGAAAATCTCCCGAGTTTATCTTCCCTTATGCCATTGAGGAATGCTTCGATGTCTACAGGAGCTTGATCGAAAGTAATGGTAGAATTTTAGGGATGGGAATGGGCAACCCTGAAGATTCGAACGGAGGTGATGGAAGTAACAACGTAACTCCTATCAGAATCATTCTAACAGGAGACAGTGCAGGTGGAAACATTGCAACTTCAGTCATGTTCAAGATTTTAGAGTATCCTCAACCTTTCATCAAAACTGCTTATTCAAATCTCAAAGCCTCGTCTAAAACCAAAGGATTCGGTTTATCTCCACTTCCAAGACCTTTGGCCATGCTCCTGGCTTATCCTTCTTTGAACTTCGAATTTACAGCTTGGATGAAACCTCATCATTTAAGAGTCTTGAGATCTCAAAGTCAGGTCAACTTAAATTCAATGTCAAGCCAAGCTCGTCAAGAACCTAAAGCTCTAACTGGTGGAGAGCAGAGAGGTAACGAAGCTCGTGGAAATGACGACTCAAAGAATCTGAAGCCTACCAGATCGGTCAGTGCAACTAGATCAAGATCAAGATCTAGAAGACCAAGTTTAAGCTCTCCAATCGCTTTGTTATCACCAAAGGATGAAAGGTCCAGAGAACTAGTCATGGCTTCTAGTAAAGATCTCAAGAACAAAGGTAAAGGAAGCAAGACCTCTGCAGGTAACGAAGAAGATGAAGCCATTCAGATGGAAAGAAGAAAGAGTTATACTTCTCTCGCTGGCCAAGCTCAAATGCACCTTTCAGAGAGAGCCAAATTCGCCGAAGCTGAAAAGATCGATCTGGATGGAAATTCTACCATCAACTCCAAATCGGATGATCACAGTTTGGAAGAAGATTCTTTAAGATATGGAAGGGATTCTTCAAGATCGCCTTCCCGCTCTGGATCCGAATATGGAGGTAGATGGTTAGGTAGAATCGAAGGAGATGAGATGGATTTGACGATTAGTTCTTTGAATGATCCAGATTTATCTGCCGAGTTGAAAGCTCAAGAGGAATTATCCAAAGCTCAAGTAGCATTGTCAAAGGCTAGAGAAGCAGCAGATGAACTAGCTGCCAAGAGAGGCAGAGGAAAATCGGGTGCTGTTCAAACGAGATTGACAATGACTAGCATGTCTGCTTACTACTCGGATAGAATTCTGACTCAGAGTATGATGAGAGCTATGGCTATTCTATACATCGGTGGTAGAAGACAACCAAACTTCGACGAAGATTATCTGTTAAGTCCAATCACTGCTCCCGACAATTTACTAGCTGAGCTACCTCCAGTTCTATTCATTTGTGGAGAGAAAGATCCTATCTGTGATGATACCGTGGTTATGGCTGGTAGAATCAGAGAAGCGAAATTAGCTAAACAGTTGGACATCAAGAGAAGAAGAGAAGGTGCTTCAGCTAGATTCGGTGAATCTTTGAGGTTATCTAGTTCAAGTAATGCAAACAAGATTCCTAAAGATCCAATCGAAGACGAGGAACCAGAAGATTGGGTTCAAATGAAGATTTTGGAAGGGTGGTCTCATGGATTCTTACAGATGTCAGCTCTTCTGCCAGAAAGCAAGGAGGTCATTAGTTTCTTGGCTAGTTGGATGAGAGAAACTTTTGAAGATTCCGAGGAAAGATTAATGGAATTAGAAGAAGAGAAGAAATTCAAGGATCAATCTGAAAGTCAAAGAAAGAGCAACAAATCTAACGAGACTAAGAAGAAAGGTGACGATTCAAGCAAAGCTATGGACGAAAGGTCTAAGCTGGTGGATGCTCAGAAAGCAAGTTCTCAGAAAGTTGGAGCCAATCAAGACGGAAAAATTGGAATTCATCAATCAAGAGTCCCTTCTTTGTCTCAGAAGATGGTGAAGCAACCGTCTCGTTCAGACGTGGAAGATGAAGATGACGCTCCTCTATCATTCAAGACTAAGAGATCTTCTCCAGTCCAAAAACATGCTGAAATTGTCGCTGAACCTTCCCCTATTGGACCTCTAAACACTCCAACTCAAACAACCTACGCAAGTCCAAATCCGTTCGATTCCAAGTCCCAAACTGAGAGTCTTGCCGTCAAATCAGTCCCAAGTTCAGCTTCGGTTCCGAATCCAAGTTCAGTTTCCAATTTGAATCTCAGCGAAAAGGTTCCAGCTTCCTCTACAGCAGCCCAGTTCCCTCTTCAATCAGCAACGATCACGTCTCTCCAAGCTCAATCACGTTCAAGACCAAGACCATCCTCATTCTCCAAAGTTGAAGATGTAGCTTCTTCTTCTAGAAATCCTTCTCAAGTGTTACAATCAAGACCAAATCTCAGTAGACCAAGTTCGATCAACATCAATCCTGATTACAACTCTTCAGATGACGAATCTCAAACACCTTTCTCTTCAACTTCGAACGCAACTTCCTCTTCTCCTCCTTCAAAGCTCAGAAGGCGAAGATTGTCTCTGGATGAATCTATGACTCCGGGTTCAGTCAAAGATGATCCGTCGTTCAGAAAGGAGAGGCTCTCGAAGAATGCAGCGGGAAGTGATAATCAGTATAAGAAGCTGCTGGTCGAGGAAAACACGCTACTTCAAAGGAGAAGGTTCGATGTTCTGGATGATCTAGGGCAGAGTACCAGTGCTCTACATTCAGACGATGACGAAGATGAGGATGGAGACGGAAGTGGGTTGAAAGAAAGCGTGGAGGGTTTGCAGGACGAGAAAGCCAGGGTTCCGATTTGAAGTGAAAGTGAGTAAGCAGCAACCGAATAAAGCTGCTTTTGTGGATCTGTAGCTCATTCCACCTTTTTGGTTCTCTGAATCGCTGTCGCAGCAGGCTTTGAGGATACATTCAGCAACAAAATCGATCAAAAAAACGAGTAATCAAACAGTCCAAGCAATCTTAGAGTTCCATCCCTTTTAGAAATCTTGCTTGCATTTCTTTTCTTTCAGCATCTCTAACGACCTCAAAACACCCCGAGAAATCGAATCAATCGATAGTATGCGGTCACAAACGCAACTTCAAATCAACAAATGTCGCAAGCAATTAAGTACATAAACATCCTTTCCTTCAAGTTTCACACTCTTGGTTCGATCTTTCGTTTCGAAGCTTCTCAGTTCTTGCCTCACTGTATTTGTTTTCGAAATCTCAACGAAACCATCGCAACATCGCAACATCCCTGATAGCCCCGCCGCTTTGTGTAGCGACAGCACGTTTTGAAAGTATTGACTTGTTTACCTTTCGTCGTATACGGGCCACACCCCATGCGCATGAGTGAGTGGAGGAACTGCGCTGTGAATGCCTGAAAGACAGGGAAATTCAGGGAGCGGCGCTGACTTTCTCTCGAAGAGCCAGCCTTTGCCTCAATGCGCTTCTACGATTTTCACGGCATCGATCTGTTGAGAAGGAGGCCCATAATCTCCCTAAAAAACAGTTATCCTCAGAATAGAAAGGGGTATAAAAGAGAGAGGTTCATCTTTGTTCACGTCTTTTCTTCTTTCCTTTCCCTAACTCGACGTTCTTCTTCTTCTATCCTTCTTCTTCTTCTTCAAGTTTCACATAGTCAGCAGGTCTGCTATTCATTTTTCAATTTCCCATTCTTTGCAAGTCACCCATTTTTAGTCAACTCATTCCAAATGCAACTTCAACTTTCGACTCTAGCCTTGGCTTTGCCCCTAGGAGCGGCCATCGTTGCTGCAGCTCCCCTTCCTATCTCCGAGGCGAGCTACAGGGCTGAATGCTCTGCTCACACAGTATTCCTATCTCAAAGTGCATCTGTCTGACCTTCACTCTCATCTGTCAATCCTCCCTTCAGGAAAAGCGTCTCTCTGTTCACAATTCGTTCAGAAATTTCAGATTCGATGAGCCCTATCACAACGAAAGACGTCTGTCGGTCCACAATCCTTTCAGAAACTTCAAGCTTGATGAGCCTTATCACTACCATACTGAACGTGCCTTCGATGGACTCGAGCGCAGGGATCTTCAAGTAAGTGATTCAGTAAACTGCAGATCCTTTGCGTCCTGATTTCGACTAGCCTGATTTCGTTCTTCTTTCTTACCGTTTGGGTCTTTCTGTCGGTTCACAGGAAAGAGCTATTATCAACTCTCTCACTAGAATGAGCGTAACTGGTGCATTCAAAGTAGCCAGATTTCTCAAGAAGGTGGTCGGCAAGGAGGCTCTTCAGAGGAGAGATCTAGAAGTGAGTTGCCTTCTTCTATTGTCGACTCAAACCAAACCGGTACTAATGAAGACTCTTGCCCTCTTCTCTGATGACCCCAATCACAGTCAATTATGGACCTTCTTTCGCAAGACAATCACGAAGCTCGTAGCGTCTCCCATCCAGATCTTGACTTGCTGGGACTGTGAGCTAGGGTTCAGTTCTTTGAACAGTGTTTCTGTTCTTGAGACAGCTTCTACATTTCTTTCTTATTTGCAACCCCCTGTGAAGCGTGAATTGCTGAAGGAGAACCCATTTGTATCAGAAGTTTCTCGCGTTGTTGTTGTACTCGCTTCAAGAGACTTGAGAGACTGGATCCACCCCTCTATACGCCGCAGGTAGGAATTTGAGTCCAACGATCAGCTTGATTTGAAACCAATTAGCCGTATTACTTAACTTGGCAGCTTGAGACATATATACATAGATGATATGCTCTCACCTCAAAGAGTGTTTCCATTAAAGCATTGATCGTTGTCGCCAGAAATCGCATCTCCTAAACCCTTCCTAATTTCAAAGAATGCGAATGTACATAGGATAACGGTCTTGACAATCTGACCGGAAAGGGTATGACAGAAGTGGTTTCGATGGGGTAAAGAAGAAAGACTAGTAACGAAGGGCAGAAGCAGAATGTTGAAACAAAGGGGGGAAGGTTCAAAACATGCACAATAAGATCGAACTTGACGGTGCCTTTAGGGAGTAGACTGAGAAACATGGACAACGGAACCTATCTTGATTGGTTTTGAGCTCGGTCGTCAGAAGCAGAGAAGGAGAAGGCTGACTAAACTTGAATTTGAGAGTATGAATATCTGCTTGATCTGATTCTTCACCTTAACGAACATCATCTCCAACTTGGTTTCCTTCGACATCTGCAGGAATTGCTTCTCCAACTTCCTCGGTAGCTTCTGACGCGTTGACGACTTGAGCTTGATTCTTGCTCCAACGACCGTATGGAAGAGGAATCTCATCGGTTCCGTTGTTTGGCTCTCCTGCTCTATCTAAAGGTCCGGAATCAGTGTGTTGAATCAGAGTTCTACTTGCTTCAGGGTCTCTCATTGCATTCTCTTCGACGCCTTTTCCTTGAGTCGGTTGATTAAATCTTCCTCCGTCTCCCATGACTGATTCCACGATGTTGGTAGTTCTGAGACGATAAGTTGCAGCTGAGGGATTTGGCTCGTGGTCGTTGACGACTTGAGTGCTTGCATTTGGAGAGTCAGGGCCTGGACTGTCAACATCATCGGTAGGTTCGAAGAAGTGCTCTCCGAAAGACGAGAAAGTCGGATTTGGAGCTGAAGCATCGTTTGAAGAAGTACTTCTAGGTGCTCCGGAGGTTGATCCTCCAGCGCTTAGGCTATCTGTAATTGAGAGAGGTCCAGTGTTTGGCGAGGATGGAGAAGCACTTGATTGGAACTCGAAAGGAGTGATGGAACTGGATGAAAGAACAGACGTGGCTTGTCAACTTCCATGCTCGAGCTACAAGAGACAACAAATATGCCGAGATATTCACTAAGTTTGACTCATCTCTCTTCCAATTGAACCCAATTCGGCGTTCCCATCCTCATCTCCATCGAGATCCATAAATCTGTTTTCTTCCTTTCTAGCTTCGTCTCTGGCTTTGATCTTCTTTCTTCTGTAGAGCAAAAAGACGACAAGGAGTACGAGTAGAACTCCAGCAGCTATAGCCCCTCCAATAACTCCACCAATCAGATTCCCACGAGATGAGGACTTGTTACGAACCGGCTTTCCATCCAAGTCGACTGCACCAGGTAAATCTTCGAAAGCTGCAACCTTTCCACTGACTGGCAGTCTTAGCTGATAGTTTGAATTGGCTAGTTGGTAACCTTCTTCCAGACAAGATGTGTCGTTGGATTCGCCAGCTGTTAACACATCAGTGCTACCGCCAGTTCCTCCTCCTGAAGCGTCACCTACGATCATTTGATACTTGGTTCCGGCTTTGAATGGAAGAACAGAGGTGTAGAAGAATGGATAATCGTCGATACCTGAAGCTGTTTCTGGAACATTGACTGTGATTGGAATTCCTTGATATGGTAACCAGGTAATAGTGAATGGCGGAGTTGGGACAGCTCCATCCGTGGTGGCGTAGAAAGCCACTTGCTTACATTGAGAGTAGTTGCGGGACTCTTCCTCGGTCGTCCATCCTTCCGCTTCAGCAGCAAAGTACCAAGTTGGAAAGTCACTGAAATAGGCACAGGTTCCATTGGTTGAACGAGCGATTGTCTCACTACGAGCTGGAAATGAAGATTGAGAACAGGGAAAGGAAAAAGAGAATCAGGAAAAAGAAAAGCAAAAAAAGACAAGTTGAGAAAAAAGAGAAGAAATGGGAATGAACGTGATTGCCATCCCTTAGCTAGAAAGGAGTCTGACCCATCCAAGTTTTCTACTCACAACTGTTTCCGTTTCCCAGGTTGTCTGAGATAGCTATGATGTACTGCATTACTTCGGGTCCATTGCGAAGAACGTTGTATTGAAAAGGCTGGTCTTCAGGATACGAAGCATTGAGTTGGAAATCTTCGATAGTGCCATTTAAACCATTGATCCAAATGACGTAAGGATATCCACCTTCAACTCTTTTGAAATTAATGTTCAAAGGAATACATTCCAAGGAGAGAGTGTACTCGAAGGGCAGATCGGCTGAAACTGAGATGAGGTTTAGAAACAGAGTGGCAAGGCAAAGTAGAACGAGAGAGAACTGGAGGGAAATGGAAAAGTGTAAAGTGATAGTGCAGTTAGGTGCAGTTAGTCTTGTGATCAGAAGAGATAAGAAGAACTTGCATAAGAATCGGGAGAAGGTTTAGAGAGAGAGATGAAGAGCTTTTGTGACGTTGAACTCCGGATGAACGAGACTCTCAAAACTCACCATCTTTGCTGGATTTTGAAGTAGATGATGTTGAGAATTGGAAAAAATCATCCTGCTTACACCCAGAAAACAGAGCTTCGTTGCTTTGGGTCAGTGAAGAAGAGAGAGTAGAGAAGAAGAAAGCTGTGTCGCGACTCTACAATAAGTAGTGTAAATATCTGATCTCGACGGAGTTCGATAGTACGCCCCTTTCTCGCTTCAAGGATTGAACAGACAGGACAAGAGAGAAACGATTCGATTTGTTCATAAGAAATCTAAGTAACAAGAAGTAGAAAGTGAGAAATGTAAAGGGTGGTAAAAGATAAAGCGACTCATGTTCAAAGGAAGCAAACGAATCTCTTCTCTTCACAGACTTCATCCCCTCTTCCCTTTACATTAGGAGGACTATTACGCTTGATTTTGTGGTTTTGAATTTAGAAGAAACTTAGATTCCCTCTGTATGATTGCAGACGATGAAAATAGAAAAGGAATCGTCAGTTTCTGTCTTCGATATCTCTCGATGGGATCCCAACTTGACTTTCGCCATCTTGAGACTTTGGAGAAATTCCCGAGAGTCCTTCGGTATTCTTTCCCAAGAGAGTGAGAGGGGGAACGATCGCTCTCCGTCAAGGAATCCAGATCGTTTTAGATGAGAGGAAAATAAGCTCTTCTTGAAGGTGTGTCTCTCTTGCCGTAGATCATTCAAAGACTGAGCGGAACCAGAAATGTGACCTTCCTAAGGGAGCCCCTTCCCTCTGTGCTCTTTCCTGAAACCCAACTTGGGCTTTCCAAGAACCCTAACCTCTTATCTTCTCTTCCAGCCTTCAAACCCTTCATTGTGCCAGCTTTCTCCCGCCTTCTGATCCCATAAACTAACTGCAGCTCCCCAAAGAGCAAGTCACTCACGTTTCAACAAAGCATTCAATTGTCCAACTCTTGAAGAGACACTGAGGTCGACGGTCTTGTCACCGAAGTCGATCTTCAAACCACCTTGAATGGAAGGGTTGACTTTGGATTCGATCTTGATCGTCTTTCCACCTCTGGAAGCAGCGATTTGAGAGGCTTTGAGAGCGGCTTCTAGACGCTTCTGAAGGGTTGAATCGAGAGGCTGAGAAGGAGGAAGGGTAGGAGAGGGATTTGAGGTGTGAGTTCGGGAGATACTTGAAGGGAGAGTTCTGAAAGATGTGAAGGCATGAATTTTGAAAGTCTTTGAAGGGGAACAAATGAAGATGGCAGAGCCAGCCGGATATTTAAATGAAGGAAGAGACAGGAAGCTTCCTGCTCTAATCAATCTCCTGTCACTTGACGGGCTAGATTCCTACTTCCTATGTTCCGATTATCGGAACGAAGAGTCTCATAAAATCCAATTCTATTTGTAGATTGTACTCACGGCAGCAGTAGTAACGACGACCTCAACTTCTCCACGATGAGCAGACATGAGTTGCTTGAAACCATCGATGACCTTCTCAGTGTCACCTAGACGACCGTTCTCAGCCAAAACTTCGAATAAGTTACTGCATTATACCAAGATCAGTGTGAAAAGGTGAAAAGAAGGAGATTACGAAGAAGATGAGTGACTTGAGATCTCGCTCGAACTTCCTCTGTCCAAGTTCTGCTCCACCGTCCCCTCAAGAATAGCTGTTGCTCCAAATTACACCGAAATAATCTTGAAGCATCAAAGCTTTTCCTGACGATCTTGGCAACATCACTTGCCCGTTCTGCATGTTGATATCTCCTTCTCCGATACTAACCGAGTGATTTGATCTGGTTTGCCAGAGAAGAGACCATCCAATCCAGAAGTTCTCTCCTTTACACTCAAGGTTGGGTTTTCAATGAAAGATTTAAGTTTAGCACTGTCTTTGTTCTTTGAGCTTAAAGCTTGAGCGACTTGTTCCAAATCCTTCTCTAATTTCTCTAGAGTCTTTGAATCCTTTTGAAGAGCAGCAACGTAGGCAGAAGAAGCGTACTTTCCTGGAAGACCGTTCAATTGAAGAGGTGGCCTGATAGCGTTGGAAGAAGAAGTAGCGTAGCTACGAACTGCTGAGGATACGCGAGGTAAACTGGTTCTAGCTGAGGAGGAGATCATGATGATGAGCGATAGGGATGATGATGGGGCAGAGAGAGAGGGGTTGCTATACACAGCAGGCCAGCTCTTTTCTTCCTGCCCAACAGCTTCTGCTTCTCAAAACCCTCATCCTCATCTTTAAAACCCTTCAAGAAACTACTTCAATTATGTCAGGTAGATTCTTCCGTTCAGCTGATTCAGATTCAGACTCTGATTCTTCTTCTGAGGAGGAGGAGGTCATGTCCTCTGACGAAGAAGGTTCTCAAGCTGCAGATTCAAAACCTCAAAAAACCGCCAAACAATCTCGTTTCCTTAAGGATGATGGAGACGATTCAGATGACGATTCAGATGACGACGACGATGATGATTCAGACGATGAAGATGCTGCCAAACCTGCTGCAGGAGCTAAACCTGGAATGTCAAGGTTCATGAGAGGTGCTTCTGACGATTCAGATTCGGATGATGATGATGTTAAGAAAGTCATCAAATCTGCTAAGGACAAGAGATTCGACGAAGTAGATGCTGTCATCAAGAACATTGAGAATGCTCAAAGGATTGGTGATTGGGTTGCTATTGCCAAAGGTGAGTATCCACAGCAGAAGGAAGCTAAGGTGAAAAAAGGTTGTAAGATGTGGAAGGATGAAGATCGTCGTGCCTTCTGCTACGGACACCGTGCTCAGACATTCAGAAAGAGCTACGCATTTAACTGGGAATGGACTGCCTTGCTCTTGTCTTGGAGTCTGGATACTGAGCAGCCTTCCTCTTCCTCCCCCCCCCCTCTCACAGACTACGATGCTCTCCTACGTCTTATCGAGCGTCAACGTAATGTCAATGAACCAATTCCATCTTCTTTCATCAAACTGTTACCTTCCTTGGAGGAATACCTTAACAAATCTATCGCAGAGGAGAAGAACGCAAAGAAGAAGATGAAGGCTCCAAACGCTAAAGCCATGAATGGAATGAAGCAGAAGTTGAAGAAGACTCTCAAGGACAATGAGACTGAGGTAGAGAAGTTCAAGCAGGTTAGTTCATGACCGAGAAATCGAAGGAAGAGAGATGGGACATGGTGGAGAGGCGACGTGAGAAGTTTGGAACCAGGGAGCGTCTCCTTTGGAAGAGCTGTGAGAAGGAGTGTGAATCGGATTTAGCAGAAAAATTAGATTTCAGAAGTCAAAGGAACTCTGTGGGGACAGGCGATTTGGGAAGCATCGATCTCTCTCTACCCTCCAGAGAGATGGCTCCCTCTACTCTGGAGTCTGTGTCAACGGTTCATACTGCATTTGTCCTGAAGTCTCAGTATCTGACTTTCTGTTTCTTCGTCACTTTCTTCCTCATCTTCACTGCCTCTAGGATCCAGAAGCCTTCGAAGCCGAAGCTCAAGCAGCTCTAGCTCCAGTTCCCGCCGCCTCCTCTGCTCCTCGTCGTGCGCGCGCTGCTGCCGGTGAAGAAGATGAACAGGGAGAAGAAGATGAAGATTTCCAAACCGTCGGTCGTGGAGGCAAGTCTCTACTCTTGACTTCTGAAGGACTCTTCAAATCTCTAGCTGCAGTCATGGAAGCCAGAGGACGTAAATCCACCGATCGTTCAGAGCAAGTTCAAATTCTATGCAAACTTTTGGAAGTAGCAGTCTCTCCTTATCAAAAGATCAGAGTCTTGTTAGCTTTGATCGCCGCTAGATTCGACTACAACCCATCGGCTTCAACTCACATGCCTTCTAACATGTGGGATTCGGCTAGAAAGGAAACCGACTTACTTCTGAAAACTCTTCATGAAGATCCATCCTATGTGGTTAGAGAGGAGACTGACGATTACGACGATTCTATCGATAGACTACCCAATCAAAATGAAGAAGGACCAGTCGTCGCTGTCAGAGGAAGCATCATCTCTTTCGTCGATAGATTGGACGACGAATTCACTAGAAGTCTTCAAAACATCGATCCTCATACCACCGAATACGTAGAAAGGTTATCCGACGAGAAGAGGTTGTACCAAACCATGGTTAGAGCTCAAGTCTACTTCGAGAAGTCATCCAAGGCCTCTCCTTCAGATTCAAGCAGTGACGCTCTCAGCAGAGTTGTCATGCGTAGGTTGGAACACGTCTACTCGAAGCAGGATATCATCATTCAAGCTTTGGAAGCTGCCAACGCCGAAGCTCAGCCAGGTCAAGTCTCAAACATCGTTCCAAACGCTTCCGAGATCTCTCAAGCCGGAGGTCCAACCAAGTTGATCAGATCTCTCTGCGTTCAGCTCTACAAAGCTCCTGGTGTCGCTGGAGATAGAGCAAAGACTAGAGCCATGCTCTACCACGTCTACCATCACGCTCTTCACGCAGACTACCACATCGCCAGAGACATGTTCTTGATGTCTCATCTCCAAGACTCTATCGACATGGCAGACGCAGCCACTCAGATTCTCTTCAACAGGGTCGTGGTTCAACTCGGAATGTGTGCCTTCCGTCTAGGACTAATCAAGGAATCTCAGTCTTCGCTCAACGAAATCTACGCAACTGGAAGAGTCAAGGAACTTCTAGCCCAAGGAGTCCAAAGACCTAATGCCTACTCAACTATCACTCCAGAACAAGAGAAGCTAGACAGGCAGAGACAACTTCCCTTCCACGTTCACATCAATCTCGAACTCTTGGAATGCATCTACCTGGTTTCCTCGATGCTCTTGGAGGTCCCAAACATGGCTTTCGCAGGAGAGGATCCAGAACTCAGGAAGAAGATCATCTCAAGAGTCTTCAGAAGAATGCTGGATTACACCGACAGGCAAGTCTTTTCTGGACCTCCAGAGAACACAAGAGACCATATCATGCAAGCTACAAAGAGTCTTCAGAATGGTGACTGGAAGGGCTGTATCAAGTTGATTCAAGACATTAAGATTTGGAAGTTGATGCCAGGTTGGGAAGAAGTCTCGAAGATGTTGGAATTGAGGATTCAAGAAGAAGGATTGAGAACCTACGTTTTCACTTACGCTTCCTACTATTCAAGTGTCAGTCTAGAACATCTATCAACTACCTTCGATCTCCCTCTCAAGACAGTCAGATCTCTAGTCTCAAAGATGATCTGGAATGAAGAATTAGCTGCCAGTCTAGACACAGTGACGGTACCAATCGATTCAACTTCTGAAGCTTCATCAAACTCTAGTAACACCACTACAAGAGCCATCATCGTTCTACACAAGAATGAAAGATCAAAGGTTCAACAACTTTCTCAAACTTTATCTGAAAGGGTTAACTCTATGTTGGAACAAAACGAGAGATCTTTGGATCAAATCGTTGGTGAAGGTCAACAATCTAGGACTAATACTTCTGGTGGAGAGAGAAGTGAAAGGAATGATCAATCAGGCCCTCGAAGGGAAGGTAGAAGTGGACGAGGAGGTAGGGGAGGGAATCGCGGCGGGAGGGGAAGAGCTCAATTCCAGGCTTTGGCCAGTTTGGGCCAGAAGGTATAAGCTATCAGTTCTTCAGGCCTCCATTCCAAAAATTTCATGACTCCACCCCTTACACTATTGCTCCTTACCTCGCATTTCCTCCCACTCTTTCCCCAACACCACCCAAAAAAAAGCGATTCGTGCTGCTGTTTGTTGTCCAATTGCCGCATGTTCTAGGTCTCTTTTCCCCACTTTATTCTTTGGCTCTCGACTCTCTTTTCTTCTCAGTGTATTGTGACGTAAACATTCGAAAGCATATTCTCTCGACTTTCCTCTGCGTGGGCCCATCAGATACTCTTCATGCGAAAACCCAACCGCTCAGCGCTCAGCGCTCAGCACTCGCAAGTAAAGATTTGTGAGGCTCTTATTAGTCCTCTGTTGGAACTTGGACCGAACACCGAAACCTTGGGCCGCGAGTGCGACGTGCCACGTAAGCTGATCCTAAAGCGGTTCAGCTACAAAAGGAGGTGACTTCGTTCTTTGTTTCCTCAGAAATCAATCATCATGTCTCCAATTCCTCAAACTACTCTAAGTGGCTCCGCCAAACATCTTCAAATCGGTAACATCGGATATGGTACTATGGGTCTCGATTGGACACCTAAGCCAAGTGAGAACAAGGGAGAAGAGTAAGAGAATGATTTATGATGCTTGGTCAGAAGAACGGAGACTGACCTCCTTGGTCCACCCTCTCTCTCCCTCCCGCAGCCTCCGAAGAAGATGGGCTTGAAGTTATGAAAGCTAGCGTTGATGCTGGATGTACCTTCTGGAACAGTGAGTGCGAGAAGGTGGTTCGCTCTTCCACCCTTTCGTTCTAAACCTCCACTCGTACCAACTCTCCTTCCACTCCATGCTCCCCTTAGCCGGCTGCTTCTACGGTATGCCAGAGGATCCACACGCAAATTTGAAGCGTATTCGTCGCTTCTTCGTAAGTTCTTGCTCTCCTCAAGCGCTGAGTGCTTGATGCTTCGAAGCTTCGTTCGGTCGATCTCATTCTTTCGCCTTTGCTCTCTTTTCAGGACAAGTACCCAGACTACAAGTCTAAGGTTGTTCTGAGCGTTAAAGGTGGAATGGACATCGAGAATATCAAGGCCAAAGGGATGGGAGGAATGATGCCAGATGCTTCTATCGAAAACCTAAGACTCGATTTGGAAAGAGCTAGGGAGACCCTCAACACCAAGAATGGAGGTAAAGAGATTGATGTTTATGAGATGGCAAGAATAGATGTCAAGGTGAGTCAACTCAACGTTCAGTCATTCTCGCAAGGCACATTGAGCTAATCCAGCCACCTTTCCCCTCAGACCTCCGTCGAAGAGACTATGAAGAATCTTCTCCAACTTTCTCAAGAGGAGAAACTCTTCCATCATATCTCCCTCAGTGAAGTTGGAGCCGAGACCATCAGGAAAGCAGCAGCAGTCGCCCCTATCGCTTGCGTGGAAGTCGAATACAGTCCTTGGGAGTTATCCATCGAGACCAACGGAGTCCTAGATGCCTGCAAAGAACTTTCGATTCCAATTATTGCCTATTCACCAGTTGGACGTGGATTCCTCACCGGGGGTGTCAAGAGCAGAGACGATTTCCCTGAGGGCGATATCAGACTACATCAAGATAGATTCTCAGAGGAGAATTTCTCAAAGAACTTGGAGCTGGTCGCAGATTTCGAGAAAGCTGGTCAGTAATACCTATTGATGGGACTCTGCCAACTGATCCGTGGAGCTGACTAGAATCGATTTCTTCTTTCCCTCAACAGCCAAAGAGAAGGGATGTACACCTGCTCAGTTGACTCTGGCCTGGTTGGTCCAACAAAGTCCAAATGGACTGATAGTTCCAATTCCCGGAACCTCAAAGGCTTCCAGAGTCAAGGAGAACGCAGAGAGTGCCAACATCAAGTTGAGTGAAGAAGACTTGAAGAAGTTCAGAGCCGTGATGTGAGTCAATATGCTCTCTGTTCTTGGTCTACCTTGTGCCAAAGCTGACACTGATTCTTTCCCTTTTGAACCTTTTTATGTTGCAGCGACGAGACCTCTGGAAAGGTACAAGGAGGAAGATACAATGAAATGGCTCGTAAGCACCAGCCACTATTTGGTTGAATTGGATCCATTCTCTGCTCCTGTTGCTGTTTTTAGACAATTCGAATTTCAAGTGTGTTCATTCTGTTCCTCCTCTTTGCTCTAGTGTGACCCTGTGGTTTGAAGAGGGTGAATAAGAAGCCGGATGTCGCCACACGCTTGAGACCAGGTTACACCACTTACAGCGGGATGTTCATGAGTCTGTAATCCCCATAGCTTAAAGGGAAGTTCTAAAGGTACTGAGAATGCCTTGGGAGATGGAGAGCTTTCACAGAACTTGTTCAGCGAAAAAATAGGGGGTCCGAAGACCGAAATCTTCCAGTAGGTCTTTTTCTCTCCCTCTATCAACCATCCACACCAAACTCTTCAAGGATGACCTCAATCTCTCCTGATGCTATAGTCCCACGTCTCGATTATCTAGATTCACCAACCCCGATGAACTGTAGAGAAGTTTGCAGAGACTGGTTAAAGATGATCGATTCGCACGCTTCGCTCTTCAACTTCTTCTACCTTCCAGCAGATCAAAACAAGAGGTATCGCCATAGAATGTTCAAGCTTTTCTTACACAAGTCGAAGGTTGGACTTAGAGGAGTAGATTTGAGCACAGGGTTACCCCAAATTTGTCAAAAAGGTTTCCCAAACATTATTCTCTCCTGCACTCATTCTCTTCGTTTCTTCAGCCTTTCCGATGTAAATGATGACTACATTACGATATCTTTCACTACACGAAGAAGAAGAAAACTGGGAAGATCCAGAGGATTGGAAAGATCAAGACGAATACGATTCTTCTGAAGAGGACGAAGAAGATTTCGAAGAAGAGAAAGTTTGGGATTCTCTACCTAACCAAGTCAGAGACGTGAGATTCATACAATCGTTTCTTCATTTAACTACTGGATGGGAACAAGGGTCAACACTCAAGCTCAAAGATGGAGTAACTCATGAAGTTCAAGATTTAGATCCCGAAAATGATTGTTCCCTAGTCCAACTTCATTTAGCCTATGGCCAATCCTATTACCGCCTCTTCCCTCTTCTAAGTTGGTCCTGTGGGTCTTTGAAGCATCTCTCTCTCAACACAGGCTCGATGCCCGATCCTCCTCAACTTCAATTCCCTAATCTCCTAGCCTTCCAATGGCGCGGAGCCGGATCGAATGCACCACTTCAACTTCCAGAATGGGTAACGGAAAGCTTGAAATTGAAGGTAGTTCACTTTATTCCGATGCTCTTGAACGTGGTGTATCTCGGCGAGCTTCCGCTTTCGACTGAACAGATTTGGATTTCGGATTTGTTTCCAAAGAGAAGACGTGAAGCACCACGCAACATCGTAGCTCATCTACATAGGTTAGCCATATCGATGCCCAGAGTAGAGCATCTAAGGGTCGAGAACTTCTTCTTTCTGGAAGAAAAGATCATTGATCTGCTCAAGGCTCGTCAAGCAGCTGCTAATGAGGGAAATCAAATAGAAGGAGTCCCAATTTCATGCTCAAAATGCTCACTTTGGATACTTCTCTCCTCAAGCCTGATACTTTACTGGAGGTTGAATAGCTGGTGGAAGTCGTGGACATCTACGACGCTCCAGGGTTGATCGAGATTGGATACTAGCTGTTTGTGAGTAGCTTTAGTCAACACCCCTGCTTTTCTCTTACGCACCATCTTTCACTCGAGGCTTTGATTCAAATCTGACCCACTCATGTTTTTCCTGAATGCTTCAGCAGGGATATTCATCGAAGAACAAGGAGAGTGATCGAGGGGAGAGATCTTAATCCAAAACAAGAAGGCGTGGAAAGCTGGGTTGAAGAGGTGAACGTTCGAGAGGGAGCGATGTTGATGGAAAGAAACAACGAAGAATGAGGGAAAATTGATGATGTAGACGGTATTTCTGCTACAATCCTGCCTTGCTTCAATATAGCGCTGCTGCGCTTTTCGAGCCTCAACTTAAACCGACTTTGCGAATCACGAACCATGATGTTACTTTGGGGGGGGGGGTGCTCCAGTCTCTTTCTTTGATCGTTGTCTATTGTCTTCTCGAGGTTCAGACAGAAAGAATTCTCTCATCTCATCATTCTCATGTCTCAAGCGGGCAGGCCCCGGGTTCACAAAAGAGTGAGTGTTTTGTCATTGGATGAAAAGAGAGAATCGAATATGCATGTTTTGTTGTATTTTATAGAAAAGCTTGATTGACTTTTGTTTTGGGTTACTGAAAGATGTTTAGTTGTATGCGTGCTTTTGAGAATTCGTCTTTGACTGTATGCTACTTCAGTAGCATTAGTGCTTGAGACGAGATTGAGATGGAAGGTTCGGGTAAAAGTACATGATGGGATTGGTATAGGTGACCGAAAAATATATGACTGGAGTGGGAGTGGGAGTGGGAGTGGAAGGGGTGAGGGGAAGAGAGATGGGTTAAGTCGACAGAGGGGAGGAGATAGGGAGATTGAAGAAAGGTTGGAGAAGAAGATGAAGGAGTTGTTTCTAGCACAGATCGCATCAGAATTAGAAGAGCAGGTTGATGATTGAAGAAAGGCTCGGGGAAAATCTTGAAGGCCAGATGATTGGAGATTGAACGAGTGACTTGTTTGTTGATGAAGGTTGAAGATGATGTTTGCTTGCTGATGCTACAAAGATCGGTGCTAGGAGAATGGAACCAGATAATGATATATTGTAAAGAGTGTCTTGCTGGCGGGAACGTTGTTGGAAGAGACTGTCGAGAGATTTTCTGTTGTTTTCGATTTTCTACGATGGCTTTAGATTCTTGGAAGATTTGAGACTAGGCATGGCTGCGAGGCATGAGAAAGTACTGGACTACTTTCTTTGACTTCTGAAAACTCTTTGAGAGACTTGAGTAGCTGCGGTCTTGACTTCACGGACGAAGGATTGAGAATTTGGACTAGTGTCTGGAGTTGTTAGACGTCTATTCTCAGAGTAAACGTGAGATGCTCCTTCGTCTTGACGAATGAAGGTACCGTTGTTGTAGACTGGTGGCCCAGCAGCGTCTGCGTGGTAGTACTCTGAGAATCCACTTTCGTCTCCCTCTTCCTCGAATTGACGAGTTTCGGATCCAGATCCAGAGATAGGACGTCCCATTCCTTCTTGATAGTCTTGCCAACTAGCCTCGTTTCCAGTGAACTCAACAGCCGAAGAGGTGTCCACATCTTCCATCATGTCAGAGGATTCAAAGACCTCGGTCTGAGCAGGTGCGAAGGGGCGTTGAACGCGTTGGATGAGAGAGTCGATGTCGATGAAGTTGCTATCGTTGCGAGCGAACTTCCTATGACGATTAGAACGAACGTGCTGCGAAAAGTGAAAAGAAAGAGAGAGGCATTTGGAATAAGTCTTCTGAACCTATACTCGAAATCTTTGGGGAGCACGAAGTTCAGCTTCGTAACACTCACCTCATCGAAGTCGGAGAATTGCTGTCTGCAGTTCTCGCAGTGTCCCTCCTTCTTCTCCTTACGACGAGGTCTAGTAGCTCCGGAAGTCAAAGCACGACGCATCCCGACTGGCTTTCCCTCCGTCATCCCGAGCATACGACGAACCATGGCACCATGACCAGCCTCCTCGGCTGTAGGGACGAGGTTGGCAGTGCTGGAGTTGGCAGCGCTTGGTACTGGACTTCCACCGAGACCTAGCCCACTAGCGCTACTGGAGCGAGATGGGAAGCTAGCAGCACTGACAGGAGTATGGAATCTACCTCCCAAGTTGGCTAGACGCTTGTCGTAAGGAGCAGAGGCTCCGAAACTGGCGCTGCTTCCCATAGCTTGAGACGTAGAGGTGACTCTAGAAGCAATCGACATGCTGTTTCCAGAGACCATTGGGTAAGGAGAAGCAGCACGATTGTTGGAAGCTACGAATCCCTCATTGTAAGGACGTGGAGAAGGAGGAGCTCCGTTTCGATTCAGTTGGCTGAGAGAGACGGTACGTCTGAGAGAAGTGGTTTGAGTAGCACGTTGACGACGACGAAGATCTTCAGTGACATTGAACTTGGTAAAAGGGCAACGACCCTCGATCTCTCCGTAAATTACTGGCCATGGTGGATCGTCTCTGGAATCTGGACGTCTGAACTCTCTAGCCATGATGTGACGGTGCTCTCCGGTAGCGTCGTCGATCAAGACGTAGTAGGCGTTCTTTCCAAAGTAGTAGTAGTCACCGCGCTGAGTGGCTGGATCACGTTCGGTCGTTCCTTGGACTCTTTCCTGTCTGAGAAGTTGAGAGAGCTCTGGTTTGGCCTCGACAGCAGTACTGACATCGTCTCCGCGGAGCATCGAAGTAACCTTCTTGAACTCTAAAGGGAAGAAAGACAGAGAATTAGGTCAGAACGGTCTCCGAGAGCCTTTTACTTAGAGAAGAAAGACAGTACTCACTCTCGAGTTCCCAGACCTTCATTCCAAATCCTTGAGCCTTGGCTAGCAGATCGTTTGGAGGAGGTACAGGACCGGGCTCGTCGAAAGGGTTCCTATCTGAATGAAGTGGGACACTGATAGAAGGAGGAACAAGTATGAGGTCAGTTGAGATCAAAAGCGAGAGAGAAGTGAAAGATCGAGGAAGAGTCACTCACTGCTTGTTCTTTCCACGCTCCATCTTGTTCTTGACGCTACGCAGACGAGACTGTGCACTAGTTCCGGTCGGTGGAATCAGACGAGAAGTCTCTCCAGCCTTGTCTGAAGGTTTGACAACAGGGTGAATTGGAGTCTTACGAGACGTGACTACGTGGGTGACATCACGAGAGAAGAAGGCTTCCAGTTTCTGTGGGAAGGAAGGTCCACATCTGAAGCTTATATGAGTCTTCCAGTCTTTTCTCTTCGACAACCAGTACCCAAAAACTTTGATTCCGTCCCTCCAAGCCCAACTTGGTCACTCACACCTCCGAATTGCTCTATAGCGGCCTCTACTCCAGCCTTGATTGGTTCCTCCAAGCTGTCCAAGTAGAAAGTAAAGGTTGGAAAAGCCTTTGCATACTTTTGACGCCAGATCTTGGTTTCCTCCGACTTGTTACGTTCTCTAGCAAGACGTTCTCCCTCGGTCATGCGAGAGGCTTTGTCGATACGCTTGGTGGTTGGACGGGTAGCTTGAGAGGGAAGGGCAGAAGTTGGAGTTTGACCTTTGGTAGATAGAGAGCTGACAGGTCTGCTACTAGTTTCTACCGAAACTCCTCCCATTCCTCTAGCAAGGCCAGTGCCAGTAGAGGGATCAGTACCTTCAGTGCTGCTATCCTTTGAGGAACGACTGCGTTTGGAAGGGGAGTCTCTGTCTCTGTCTTCCACCACATTCCTACAATGTACGTCTTCATGAGGCACTGCACGTTTCTTCGGAGTAGTTACTGCAGTAGATTGAGTCTGAGCTGTACGAGGAAGGGAGAGAGAGCGAGCTGGAGGAGGTGGTAGTTTGTTGGTTTTGTCTGGGCGTGGAGTGTTGAGGGCAGGTTTGTCTGCTGCGATGTTGTTGAGGTTGAGGTTGGGACTGTTGTTGTTTTGATTAGCAGCAGCTGTAGCAGCTGCACGAGCAGCCACCGATTGCTGATTCTTGACACCAAAGGGCTGACGGTTGTTGCTAGGAGTGTGAGACATGGTGGTGAGGGGATGGAAAAGAGAAGAGGAAGAAAAGAACGCAACAACACGCCTTGAAGAGGTTTAAAAGCGGGGTTGAAGAGAAATTGGGATAGAATGAGTTGAATAGAGAAGAGTTTGAGACTGAATCTTGAAGTTTTAAACGCGTTTGAAGAGGAAGAGATGGAGAGGAGATGAGTGAGGAAGCACAATGATATGGCTTCTGAGGGACTCTCTGCTCTCTTCTCTTTGCTCTTGATGTGAAGGTATTGAACAGCAGTGATTCTGGTTCTTTATTTGCTGTGCTTTTCCTTGAAGTTAACGCTTCCGAGTTGGGATGATTACTTGCGGTTCTTGGTAGAAACGAAGAGCTCAAACATCCAAATTCGAAGACGTGTTGCCATGGACGTGACCTTCTTCTTTCCTTCTTTCACCTTTAAATTCACTTTCTCATACTGAAAATGGCTCATTGTGCTTCTTATGTCAATCATGATAGAGGGAACTCCCAGGATCTGACTTCAAGAGTGGCCTTAGTCCATACAGAAACGCAGAAGACCTTCATCGCCTCGTCCCAATACCATCCTTCCTCAGACGCATTGCCTGGGAGATGGATTCTTATGGTTGGATCTCTGAAAGATCCCCAGGGTGAAAATAGTGATGTGATCTGGTGGGGAATGGACTTGGATCGAGAAGAATTAGTTCAGATGGTGAGTCCTTCTTTCCCTAACCGACTCTCAATCTCGTATTTGCTCAGGTAGCTCTTGTCTTCCTCTCTTTGAATTTCATACAGTATGAAGAGCATCACTTTGGGGATTTTAAGTCTCTCTCAGAAGCGATCTGCTCGATTTGGGACGAAGGATCCATTAGCATTTCTCCTTACAAACCTGGCAAGTGGCAAAAGGCATTCGTAAGTTGTCCAACAAGTGTTCTTGCCAGATCAAAATCTCTCGTAATGAACAATTGTCTTGTTCTCCTGTTCCGCAGATCAACTTCGACGCTGGAACTGAAAGAGCTATCTCCATTCCTTTGGTGAAACTCGACCAAGCTCAAACCCCTCGTCTGGCCATGGATCTTTGTTTCAGCGTAAGTCTTTACCGAACAGTCTGGCCTCATACAAGCCTCAAAACCTCATTCACAAGATCCTGACGCAACTGTATGTCCGTTATATCAGATGGCAGCCAAGCTCCATCATTCTTCGTCTTCTTCCCCATCGAATAACGTTTCGGAGTCTGCTGCTTCAGCTCCGAGAGCACTTCCGAACTCTTTCGAAACTCGATCTACTATGGAACTTCTTCGAGAGATAGGTGAGTGACATGGAAGAGGTTGAAGCTCGCATGGAAGACCAGCTGTACTCATTCCCATTTTCCTTCCACGCCTCTCTCTGCCCTTCCTTGCAGACACTCTTAAGCAAAAGTGTGCCCAACTACAGGAGGAGAACAGGAAACGGGCTGTAGTGCGTTCTTCACTTTGAATGCTCGCGTCCTTTATTTTAGCCTCCTGTCGAAAGCTCAAACTGTTCTGACGTTTCCCTTGCTCCCCTCTCCTACCTATTGATCTAAGCTCAACGCATCGATAATCAACAGCGGTGGTTCAAGCTCTGCCAAAAGTCCAAAGAAGCAGCACTACGGCAATCGCATCAAGAACAAACCCCCGTGAGTGATTGTATCGTACTGAGACGATCTTCCATCTTCTTGGCTTATCAGAGTCTCCGTCTTCCTTTTCTTCTTCCTGCAGCGTCCGATCTGCCAGTACCTTCAAAGGCACTGACTACGAAGAGGAAGACGAGGATTAAAGCTTGCAGTCTTTGAGAATCGTCCCCAGTCCCCTCATCTTGTTCACTCATTCCGCCTTTCTTCTTTTTCTTCTCAACCTCAAATGTATTTTGGATCACACGCTCATAATTTTCAATTAGATTTGTGAAATCGAAAGCATGAGTAAATTCATTCGTGCATAGGACTGCCTCTTGACGGTAGGTTAAAACGGTGACTGGCATTAATTTTTAGGGTTGAAATAGATACCTTTGACGCATTGGGAATGGTAACAGATGTGATTAATATATAGAGATCAGGTTGATGAGAGTAATGTTTGTGAAGGGGTATCGAAAAGTGGGGCAAAAGAAGTGGCGCACGAAAGAGAGAAGGCGAAGTAATGGAATCTAAGCACCAATATGGGAGGCGAAAGAAGTTCAATTCTAGAACTTGATTGAAGGGCTGAAACCTTCCAAGAAGAACTGGATGGGAGAAGCTGCAAGAGGTCGAGAAAGAAAGATGGTAAGCAAACGGAAGTCCATCAATTGTCGAACACCTCTCCCAAACTCACCTTTGTGTACATGGTCTTTCTAGAAGATCTCGGCTGCATAAGGACAATCATCGAGGGAGTGTCCTGTCTCTCCGCAGTCGTCACAGGGTTCATCTTCCTCAGCTTCATTCTTAGGAACCTTGACCGCCGGACTTGCTTCTCCCTTCTTGTTAGTTTTGAACAAACTACAATTAACCAATTCATGATCGTTTCTCCCACAAAGATTACACTCATCTTCATCTTTATCAGTCTCATTTCGATCATCAACATTTTGACCTATAGAACTAGTAGAGACAGAAGAACCACGATTTCTGCCATTAGAAGGCGAAACATTCGTTCCACTGATCGTACTTGAATTACTAGCACTAGTTCTATGACTTTCTCTCCTCTCCAACCTATCTCGTAAATCATTCCTCTCCTTTCTTAAAGAATCGACCTTTGATTCTAAGGCTTCATTTTCGTAAAGTCGAGCTTCAATTAAAGATTCTAAATCTGTAACTTCTTGTCTAATCTCTTCAGCCGAGGCATCCTTTTCTTTGACTATCTTCTTCAAAGTTTGAATTTCCCTCTCCAGGTCTTTCGCTTTCGTTTCGATCCTAGCAGTATCCTTTGCAGCTTGAGTTCTCAACTGGACTAGACTCTCAACGCTCTCAGCGTCAACTCCTTCCGAATCTTGCTTTTCATCCTTGATCTTGGCTGCTAGATCTTGAGTCAAGGCTTCTACCACCAGTTCCAGAGATCTTGAGCTATCTCTTAAAGTCTGGTTTTCAGCTTCCAGCTCTTCTTTCAGGAGTCGGTGTTTGTGCTTGATATTTGAAGATTCTTCATTCAATGACTTGATCATGTAGTTTAATCCTGCAATTTGCTTACTAGTAGCTTCAGGATCGATTGCACCTGTCGAAAGTCTCGATCTCCTGCTGCTGGTACTTGCGACTGAAGTTCTCTTTGAAGCCTCTGAGTGTTCTCTATCTCTATCACCACTTGCTCTAGGCGAATCCAAGTTTGAAGAGCGATCGAAGTTTGAAGCGGAAAGATTTGGTGAAGGATTGGTATCTTGAGAAGGAAGCATCGGAGAACCAACTAGAGATCTAGCAGATTGTCTAGCCGAATCTAGATTGTTCCTCAAATGTCTAAGATCTTCATCTTTAGCTGCCATTTGATGAGTATGAGCTGTTTGAAGTCTAAGAATCTGTTCATTCAAAGGTAAGCTACTTCTCTTGATGGTATCCAATTCGTGAGTCTTTTCCTCCAAAGACTGACGTAGAGATTTGATGACTTCACTGTGTTGACTTTCTTGTTCTTGAGTAGCAGAAGCCAAACGACGATCCATTTCCTTCTTTGCTTCTTCAGCTCTCTCCAGCTGTTCCTTTACTGCCTTGAGTTCTGCTTCTTTGGCCATTGCATCTCTTCTTGCTTCTCTCTTTCCAGATCGAGCTCCTTCTAAAAGACCAGTCAATCTTTCAACTTCATTGTCTAGCTTCGTCTTCTCTGCTTCAAACTTCTTTGCCGCTTCCTCTACTCCCTCTCCAGAAGGACCTCCTCCTAGGGTTTCCAGATTTTCGACGTCAGCTCGAAGAGTTTCTACCTCTGCTCTCTCGTTCTCCAAAGCCGCTTGAGATTCGGTCAGAGCGTCGTGAAGTTCTTCAACTCTGGAACGAAGATCCGTGTTTGAGGAAGTTTGAGCTTCGATTTCGGTTTTCAATCTCTTGATCTCCGCTTTGAGATCGCTCTCTACTTCAGCAGATCTTTCTTTACGTCTACGAGTGTTCTCTCGATCTTGCTCGACCTGAGATATGAAGATTCAAAGAGATGAAAGGAGAGGACGGTCAGCCAGATGAAGATCTTGTTCTGATTTCAGTCTTACTACTACTCACGGCTTGGGTGCTATCAGCCAATTGATCTTCGAGAGAGACGATTCTGCTCGAGGCATGGTTCAACTGCTCTCTCAAATTAGCATTGTCAATAGTAGCAGCAGTAGAGATAGCAGCACTCTGATCTGTAGAAGCTGCAGTTGCTTGTTGTTCAAGCTGCTGCTCTAGTTGATGAATCCTTTCGTCAGCTTCGAACAGATTAGAGTCTCGTTCTCTGACTTCCTTTTCGAATAGTCTGAAAATCGGCGATGGAAAGGGTTGGGAGAAGAGAATGATCTCATAAGATAGGTGAGGTATTCCTTGTCCGAGAGATTCAAATCCCAAGTAGTGTTACTCACCCCATAGCCTCCCTTCCAGATTTCATCAAATCCTCAATCTTAGCATTCAATTCCTTCACCTCTTCCTTTCCAGTCTCCTTCTCCGTCTCCAATCTTTCCACACTAGATTTCAACGACTCAATCTCAGCCAATTTAGCATTCAAAGAACTTTCATGAGAAACCTTAACCGCTTCCACTGATTCCTGATCCTCTCTAGCAGAATCGATCAATTTCTTCAATTCTTCCGAAAGTTTGGTAGATTCCTTTAATTGAGATACCAAAGAAGTTTTCTCATTTTCAAAACCATGGAGTTGTTTTTCTGAAGTCTCCTTTAAAACCTGAACCTCCTTGTTAGAATTCTCCAACAAGAGTTTGTAATCTTTTTCTTTGATGGAGAAAGTTTTTTGAGCTTGTAACAAATCTTGATCTTTTGAAGAAGATGATTTCAATTTCTCAAATTCTTCTTTTAATTTCTCCAATTCTAAACTTTGTTCTTCGAATAGTGTTATAGGAACTGTGGGTTCAATCAAGAATTCATCTCTGTTGCTATTAGCAGAAGAAGGCATCCCCATAGCCATGAAATCCCTACCAGCTTGATCGTTGATTGAAGGAGAATTCTTAAAAGAAGGTCTCTTAGGAGTCAAATCCATCTCTTCAAGCAATTGCCTATTTCTCTCAGTATATTTCTTAGGAGAACCTGAATTCTTCTCACCTGAAGGATAAGACAAGAACCTTTTAGGAGGAGCCAAAGCTCTTCCATCCAAAGTGGGCTCGTTGGAGATTTCACTTTCAGTCCTTTCTCTACCGATTCCCAGTCCAAGATTTCCAAATTTAGCCGAAGGAGAATTTTCACTCCTACCCCCTTTGGTTGGACTTGGAGGTGGAGGCATTTCAGATTTAGCAAACATAGAAACTCTACCTTTGGCAGCTCTTGGACCAGGTAAACCCGCAACATTCATCTTTCCAATTCCAGAAGTCGAACTACCAGAGCTGAGAGCAGATCCCAAACTCGGTCTTGGTCTCGGCAGACCTCCACCAGGAGTTCTAGAAAGAAGAGAATCTTTAAGAGGTGAAGCTCTACCATTTGCTACTTCATTTTCCGTTCTGACACCACTTTTGCTTTGTTTCTGAGCTTCCATGTCTTTAGCTTTCATCCCGATGAGTTTATGAACTCTACTAGTAGGTTTGATAGTACTTTCCAAAGCAGCAGCTTTCTCAGCTGAAGTTTTAGCTCTCCTTTCTTCTTCTTCACTGACCACACTTTTTCGAGGACCTGAAACTGAAGCTCTGGAACTTGGTCGACTGTTTCCTAAAGATGAATGAGGCCTTGTATGATGACTTGGAGTTGAAGCATTTCTATAATTTGACATGGAAGAACTAGGTCTAGTATTTGACATTGAAGAAGTCGATCTACCATTTTGTGAAGGTGTTATTGAAGATCTTCTGATTTTGGCAGATGAACCTGGTGTTGTTGAGGGTGGTCTTGAAGAAGATTCCTTATCTGAAAACACATCTGATGCACGACTTGAAGATCGATTGGAAAGTGCAGATTGAGGTCTAGCTGTTGCATCTGTTGGCGGAGTTGAGGATAAGGCGATGACCTTTGAAGCTACGCAGAACATTCCGTTCAAAGGTGTCGTGGCAAAGTATTGAACTCTGTTCAGAATCAAAGAAAAGAGATGGAGAATAAGCCCTCATTGTCAACTGTCTTGCTCAAGTTTCCCTTGGGGGATTCGTTTCACTCACCCAGCTACGCTACCATCATTCTTCCCCTTCCCGACGCTATCTCGGATCAATTCCAATCCAGCATACAGCAGACCAGCTTTGAATTGAACTGGACCTAAATGCCTAAGTACCCCTATTTCACCTGAGCCTTCTATCATGACCTCATCTCCTATCTCCAATTCCCTACCTCTCCTAGTCCCGCTGTTAGTAGAATCGACATTGGTCCTAGATCTAGCTTTGGCGGCAGAAGAGATAGTTGAAGAAGTGAAAGAAGAAGTTGAAGTTGGTAGAGGCGGTACTGGTGGAACATTGTTTGAACTGTAAGGATTGTTTGGTGTAGTGAAGGCAGAACTACTAGAACCACTACTGAGAGAAGTTCTCCTTGGAGTCACAAATCTTGTTGGAGTCGTCATGGTTGAATTTGATAGTGAATCTGGATTGGTCGATGAATTTGGAGTCCTCAATGCCGATAGTGATTTCCTTGGACCTGTTAACTTTGAAGTGTTGTTGTTGGCTGCAGCAGCTGTAGCTTCAGATGATGATGATGAAGAAGTAGAGGTTGAAGGAGTTGACAAGTTTGACTCAGTTGACTTTCTTGGACCACCTGGAACTGGTAGAGATGATCTGAAAGGTGTATTAGGATTGGAACTCATCCTTGATTGGAGTTGATGGCAAGGTGAGTAGAGAGAGTTGGAAGCACCTTCTGAAGCTTATCACCCACCCCAATACCATCTTCAGCGCCTGATCAGTTTTGATCACTGAATTCGATTAACCAATTCTTTCAAAATGGTTAACATGAATACGTGAGTCAATCCTTCCCCTTCCAATCTCAACTCTAGGAGCTCTAAACCAATCTTCCAATCTCGCTGTCACTCAATCTTTCCCATCCCCTTCCCTTCCCCTCTCTCTCCTCATCTCAGTACCCTCCAACGATTAAACGCAGTAACAGCGCTTTCAACTTCCTGCATTCTAGTCCTACTAGCTTTAGTAGCCTTCACATCTCATCCACTTCCATCTCGATCTTTACCTTCACCTTCTCCTCCTCCAAAAGTTTCAATCAATAGCCTAAAAGTAGTGACTGGTAAAGCTCAATGGCATCAAGATAGAGCCGTTCAACATTTCGCAACTGCAAACTTTGATTTAGATGCAGATTTCACCAACCTTTTCAATTGGAATACTAAACAGGTCTTTTTGAGTTTGGAGGCTAGGTGGGAGAACAAGAAATATGTGAGTGGGGCTTGCTGAGAGATGAGTTCAAAGAGTGCAATAGAAAATTGAGGTGGTGTCATAGAGTGTGGGCGTATAGAAGAGAGGAGAGGTAGAGGTAACGTTGAGATGAACTGTGGGGTCGAGGTAGCAAGACGTCCCATAGAACCACCACGCCAATTCTCTCTGACCCGACTTGATGAGCAGGAAAGAAGTTCTCGATCACACCCTCTTCTCACTGGAGAAATAGGGAGGCAGACGTTCTGCAAGAGCTTTGATCCTGCAATCTAGAAAGCTTCCCTCGATTTGCCTTGCCTCTCTTGTCACATACCTCTCAAGTCTTACATTCTTTTCGACTCTTTTTCTAACGATAACCTTATCTCTACCCGCCAAAACAGGGATCAAACCACGCAGTCATCTGGGATCGAATCATCAAAAGAAAAGAAGATGCTCACGTAGTTTTGGAATATGCAATCAACAAATATGGGTTCAGAGAAATGTCTAGGAGTTTCAAGTGAGTTTTCTTCATCTCTGACATCTTCGAGTTTTTTTCCAAGATGACTCAGAAGCTGAGAGCTAAGATCTTCAAAACTGCCTTTTGCTCATCGAAAGCTAATCTTCTTGGACTAACTTTCTTCCTTCTTCCTTCTTCCATTTCCACCTTTTCACCTCTCTCTCCTTTTCATTTTTTTCCTCCATTTCCAACTCTAATCTCTTCTCAGAAACATCCCTTCAGGAGCGATCTTCACCTTGAAATGGAACACGATGCCTCACGTAGGACTTCTAGCTTATGGAGATGAATACGTTACTGAACCTATTCATTTCGAATTACCGGAAGTGGAACCTGGTCAGGCGAATGGGAAAGTCAAGCCGGAGAAGATGTGGTATTGAGAATGAGAAGGACCAAAGGGAAGTGGGCACTGGGAGTGGGGAGTATTGTCAGAGGTGATAGGAACTCTGTAATCCGGGTTCGTAATGGGATAATTCTAAAGTTGTTATTGAATGCTTGAATTTGGAAGGTTCGTGTGTGGTGGCAGACTGCAAAGGGTTGGGCAAGTGTTTTGAGAACCTTTTCCAGAGGTTCGATCTTAAGGATATCTAATCTACCAGTTGACTCTTCCTGCCTCTCTTGGAATCTAATGAAGAGGAGAAGTTGTAGTGGTAAAGTTCTGGAGTTTTGTTGAAACTGACTTCAAGTTTAGGACGGGAACTGGATCTCAAGGACAAGGTCAAGCTTTCAAATCTCTCGAGTCGAGTCGACAGAGAATTCGAGACAACCATCTATATGGCTCGACTGGTCTCGCAAAAGATTGCGAAGTCTCAATGATTGTGAAGTCTCGATCCTATCTCATCTGTCAAGGTGTTCATTCGCATTCGAATTCTTTATGCGTAAACTTGTCCCTTTAGCCCCTTACGCCAACCCGTATGATCTTCCTGCCTTCATTCATGGTGAAGCTTCGAAGTTCCATCCATCTTCTCTATCTTCAGCTCCTACTATTAGTTAGAGGTCCGTTGTGATTGAGATTTCGAGAGTTCTTCGATTCCTTCTTCTCCTCAACCCCTGACACCGTCCGGCTCCAACAAACACAGGTCTGAAAGAGTTGACTTCGGCTTTTTTCATCTTTGATCCTTCTGCTTCTTGCTTGCTTTGTATGATAGTTCTAGAAATTTCGAGAAATGAAAGTGTCATTACTTCATGCACAACTGCTCTTTCATTTTCCAAGACGACTGACCCAGATTCAGCTTGCCTGATTGCCGTCTGGCTCTCTTGATTGTGATGACGTGAAAGAGAGGCTTTCCATTGCAATAGTTCCAGTATAGCTGTGGCCACATCGAGCTGGAATGTGCATCAATTGCGCTACGTAGGAATGTTTGGTCAAAAAACCAAAGAAGAGAAAGATTCTAGAAACCTCTCCGTTCTTCACCAAAGGGAAAAGTCAAGCTGACAAAGTGGAGTCTTGGCGAGCTCAGTGAGTTGTCAACGTTGGACTGGCAGAATCATCACTCGATGCTCAGACCTCCTATTCACTTCCACTTACAAGTCTCTCTCTTTCACACTCATATCGATCGTTTATGGCTGATCGCGAATCTCCACTTTCTGCTTTTAGATGGCTTGAAGACGTTTGAGATGTTTGAAGAATTCAATTTGGGCCTCCATCCAGTAATATTCAGAGAACTGCATGGCCATGGGAGGCACCAGATCCCCATCAAGGTCCACAGTCTGATCGTATACGCCCTTCCCGTTGTCAAATTGAAGTGACCTGACCTGTTCTCCTAGCCACGGATTTCTCTTGACACACTTGAATAAGCCGGTAGAGTGACGAGGGTGGACAGTGACTGTTTGAAGAAGCCCAGGATAAAAGAGAGCGTATGCTCCCCCCAATGTTCATGGATACCGATAGAAGGGTCTTGTCCCTGAGTCTGAAGTGAAGGAATAGGGTCGTCAACTACGTGAGAGAGGGTGAAGCAAACAGCGTACCGAATACTCACTTTCTTCCTTCGTTCATCTCGTCCTAGGTCTCTCCCACAGCCCAGTCTCGAATCTCTTGCGTTACCATCGACAAAACGTCTTCTCCTAATCGATCGAGAGTGTTTGATAAAGGAGCAGGTGGGAGATTGTTGAATCTGAATCCATGGTCGGATGAGTGTCATTATTGGAAGGAATGTCCGATTCTTCGTCCTCATCCAACGTTGAATCAGATCGGTCTTCGATTAGAACTGTCTGTGAGCTCTCATCTGTCACATGGTCTTGTTCATCTTGATGGTTGAGAGAAAGATGAGCTGCGATTAGAGATTGAAACTGAAGGGAAGGCGAGATTGAAGAAGAAGAAGGAGTCGAAGGAAGTCGGACTCGGTTTTGAAGAGTTTCTCTCTTGAAAGTTTCAAGTGTTTCGTCCAATCCATGAGTTGATAAGTAATCTATGATCACTCGTTGGCAAACTGAATCTATTGACCCGGATGTCATCGTCGAAGGGTGAAGCGAGAGAAGAGAAAGATGATGCTGTGCTATTCTAAGCTTCAGTCTCATCAGCACCTTGAAATTTGCCGTTACATGGTCTCACAAATCAAGAGTTTCATTTAGAATTCAGACAACAGCACATCCTATTTCAATTCCTTCAAGAGCAAGTCTGGGAAAGGAGTAGCCTTACCATCAGCCAGCCTCCAACGTTCCTTCCCCCACTGAAGCACCCTACTCTCCAGACCTTCTCAAGATGTCGAGCTTAACGCCAACTCCAACTGCGACATCGCTTTCATCTGAGCAATCAATTTCATCTGCCAGTGAGGCAATGAAATCTTTGTCTTCTGCCATCAGTTCAGCCAGTTCTGCTCTGACTTCAGAATCTGTCATTGCAAGTGGTAGCTCTCCTCAACCGAGTGTCTTCAAGTATATCGGTATCGTGAGTTTCGAGCGAATAAATGCTGTCATGCTATAGCTTGGCCATTTAGGGAGGCTTGAAGAAAGAATTGGGACACATCTCCATGAGGACAGAAGAGCTAGACTGGCAAGGCCAAGAGAAAGGAAGATGACTTTCTTCACTCTGTCTACCGAAGCTGACTGTTTTAAATCTTTCCCTGCTCTATTTGGTTCTCTTGGTATGGGATATTTGGGATTTGATAGGCTCTTGCAGTTGGAAGTGGTGAGTTGAACTTCTTTATAAGAGGATAGGGGTGGTCAAGCCTCCCTCGCAATGAGCAGAAGAAATGGGAAGGACAAGAAGCTGTGAATGTGGGATCGAGTTCAGAAAGGCTTTTGTGGGAAATCGAACATCAAATGAGTGACGATGGGCTTCAATAATAAGTCTGTCGGAGACGGAAGCCTGGTTCTTATCCAATGGACCTGGTTGAGGCTTCCATTCGCTCGGAACATGTCTTTGGGAAGCGTTGAATCCAAGATACCCCATTGAACGCTACTTGAAACAAGATGGTGGCTTTGCAAAGCCAATTCCTTTCGAGCTCACGGCTTCGGAAAACAAGTGAAAGCTTTCATTCGCTAGTCATTTATCTTTCTAACCTCTTTCAACTCCCTCTCTTCATCCACACCTGCTCTTTCAATCTTAAAGGGTAAGTTAAAGCATCAGAAACTCGAGCTCGTCAATCTAATCTGATCTAACAAGCTCTCCTCTCTGTTCCTCCCTTTGTCCTCCCCAGTGTTTTCATCGGAGCCTCCTTTGTCTTCAAGAAGAAAGGACTAATAGCTTCCCAGAAAAAGTATAATCGAGAAAAGGGAGAGGGAGTTGCTTATCTGAAGGTAAGATTCAAATCTTTCTATCTCTCTTTCTCCGCCAATCTTTTTCAGCTGACCTTACCGGCTCGCTTTCTCCTAAACTTTTTCGCTTCAAGTCTCCATTATGGTGGATTGGAAGTAAGTCTCTATGATTGAGTTGACTTTGATCTGAGGGAAAGAGGCTCGTTCGAGTTTATTATCTGACCTCCGTTTCCATCTCATTCTTCTTCTTCTTCTTCAGTGTCGATGATGATCTTGGGAGAAATCTTTAATTTCGTTGCTTATGCTTTTACAGATGCTATTTTGGTAACTCCTCTGGGTGCTTTATCTGTTGTTGTGAGTTGACGCTCTCTCTGCCTTCTTGTCTTAAGAGTTCAAAGAAAGCTTACAAAGATTGTTTTCTTCTATTCTTTCTTTCTTATAGATTTGTGCAGTCCTTTCTTCTATTTTCTTGAAGGAGAAACTTAGTGAGTGCTTCCTTGCGCTCAAGATCTCGAATCGGAAGCATTTTGTTTGTTCTCGACCCAAGCAGCTAACAAACTGACCCATGCTTCTCAACAGCTCTCTTTGGAAAGGTCGGATGTTTTCTATGTATCGTTGGATCAATTGTCATCGCTATCAATGGTCCTGAACACGGATCTACTGGGAAGGTGCGAATGATCTCATCAGTTTTGAGGACCTGAAGATAGTGGAGCGAGACTAACACCTACTTCTATCTATCTCCCTCAGATTACTGAGTTCCAGAAACTTTTCCTTTCAGTAGGATTCTTAGTATGGGCTGGAGCATGCATCGTAGTCTCTTTAATATTAATCTTCTACGCAGTTCCTCGATGGGGTTCCACATACATGCTGGTTCACATTTCTATTTGTTCTCTAATCGGAGGACTCAGTGTATCAGTCACTTCAGGTTTAGGTTCCGCCATTCTACTCTCAATTCGAGGGGAAAATCAATTCAAGCATTGGTTTATTTACTTCCTTTTTGGGTTCGTCATCGTAACCCTTTTAACAGAAATTGTATACCTCAACAAAGCTTTAGAACTTTTCAACACAGCGATGGTTACTCCGACTTATTACGTTCTTTTCACTTTCTGTACTTTAGTGAGCTCGATAGTTCTTTTCCAAGGTTTAGATGCAAGTCCAATCGCTATTGTTACCATTGTTTTGGGATTCTTAACGATTTGTAGTGGAATCACTCTACTTCAGTTGAGTAAGATTGATCCGGAAGATTTAGCTCAAAAGGGAACTTTGGATAGAAAATCAACTATGTTACTCAAAGCTAGTAGGAGTCATCTAGGTCATGGAGAGAAAGATCAATTATCGATGTACGAGGATCCAGGTATCGATACTGTCAGAGGAGGATTGGGAGTTGTGGGTTCTATGATCAGAGCTAGAAGTTCGAGAAGGATCGCAAGTGGAATCCATGCTTCTTCGGATGCTTATCGCCATCGCTCTTATCGATCGGATGAACATGGGATGCTGAATACTGGAGGGAAGGACGATTTGGAGGTGAGTTGACTTTCTTTCCAGAGAGCTGGGGTGATAGAACTCTTCAGGAGAGCTCATTCTGATTGGTCTTCAACTCTCTTCCTTCTACTTTTCAGCGCTTCCAACTCTCCGACAATCCTTCTGGTGGACTCCGAGTTCCTGGATCAAACAGTGGACATGGTCACACGATGCCAAACATGCCCAAGAAGAGAGACACTGCCATCAGTTTCGTCAGCGGCTCGGAAGACCCTCATGGACATCACGCTGAAGATCCCAGACCTCTAGCAAGTACCCTTTCATCCTCACCTACAAGAGAAGAATTCGATGACGACATTCGAAGACAACGAGAAAACGCTCATCAACAACTTTCATCAAATCAAGCTCTTTCAGTCGTCACTGAAGTAGAATCTGGAAATGGAACCACAAAGACAGTTCCTTCTCCAAGTAGTCAGAAATGGTTAGATCCACTTTCTCCTTCTTCTTCAATGAGAGGTCCAAGACCTCTACCTCGATCTGGAGCAGGAGATATTCGTTCAATGTGGGATACTCCTGGAAATACGATGCGAGACTATGATGAAGGTGGAGATCTAAATCTTTCTAGAAGTATCTCAAGTGAAGAACATGATAGGTCGCGTAAAAATTTTCCAGGTGGAAGAGGGAAGAGAGACGAAGATGACGAGAGAGCTGAAGAAGAACAACTCTTGGCTGGGAAAGGTGGGAGAGATGATGATGATTCTTATGAGGAGGAAAGGAGGAAGGGTAAATCTTCGAGACCGTTTTAATTGAGAAGTCCTCTTTTGACGACTTTCTTTGATGGAATGCAAATTTCTATTCTTTTCCATATGGACACTGCTTCAACTTTTCACACTTGTTCACTCCTTCTCCTCTTCTCTCTTGCTCTTTGTTAACAATTGGTTTCGTTCTCACTCCTGGGTCTCATTATTCTGATTTCATCTTCACCTATCCCTCTACTGTATATAATTTCTTCTGTTGTAAATGCTATCACGCTCAATCTTTGAGCCTTCTTTTTCATCTAGAATTTGGCGAAAGCATGACCTGTGATTTGAGAGCAGAAGCAATTGAGAATTCACCAGATTGAGAAGGACAGGTATAAACGTCAAGTCACAACAAGATTTGAATTGCGCAACGAAAGGAACAACTGTAAACACTAAAAGCTGATTTGAAAGACGGAGCACAAACCAAAACTAGATCCGGGCGGGCCCCTCTTTGACCTAAATGGATGATCGTGAAAGGCATCACTATTTGGCCCGGATAATATACAAAAACAACAAACTAATTCGACTCGAACAAGTTCTGAATCCTCTTCATCCTTTTCTTTTGCTTTTTCTCCTGCACTTCCTCTTTCGACAAGACTTTCACACCTGCCATCTTGGAAACTGGAACACTTGAAGAAGGAGCCTTTGACTTCGATTTCGATTTCTTCTTCTCTTCTTCAGAAGAATTCGAATCCGAATCTGAATCTGAATCCGAGTCTGAGTCCGAAACCGAATCTTCAGAAGAGGAAGAAGAGTCATCATCTTCTTGACTTGAGTTTTGAGAAGAGTGAATACTTCTTGAAGGATTTGGCTGAGAAGAAGAGAAAGATTTGGCACCCATGTAAGATCCACTTAGGTTTGAAGAGATTCCATTTGGAGTTTGCATTGGACTTGTGTTTTGAGAGTTGGAACCTGAATTCTGTCTTTTCGACATCAAGGTGGATAGACTGACTCTACCTCCCTTCTGGAGGGAAGAATTTGAAGAATTTGAATCCATGCTTTCCTTTGATGATTTCGAACCCACTGCCCAAGGGAACCATTTGGCGATTGCGAAAGAACCATTGGGTTGAGCAGCTCCAGCGAGTTGTTCTGGAGAGCTTGTCTTCTGTAAAGTCTGATTTCCATCTTCATCCTTCTCATCGTCATATTGCTCTCTTTCCTCCTTCCCCGCCTCTTCTTCTTCCTCTCCTCCGGGATCGACGTTGTCCATTTGATCATTGGGTTTTGGATTCGAAATCTCAGGATCGCTCGACATCGACAAAGATCGTTTTCTTTGCCTCTGATCCTCTTCTTCCTCCTGATCTGGAACTTGAGTTTTGTCGGACTCAGTTTCAGATTGTTCTTCATCTCCATCTCCTTTCCCTTCATTCCCACTTCCATCGGCCATCTCTTCATCTTCATCCTTCTGATCTTCTCCTTCGCTAGAATCGGCGGAAGTGTTTGAACTAGCCACAGAGACCGAACGAAATTGACTTCTGGTCGCTCTTTTCTTCTCGTAAGCTTGAGCTAGAGCTGAAGGAGCCGAAGCTGAGGTCTGTCTCTGATGGGTTTGATTTGGTAGAGGAAAGGGTTCCGATTCGGATTCTTCAGTGCTTTGGCTTTGACTTTGCTGTTGATCTTGGGCTTTACTTTGAGCTGCTAGACGTTGAGCCCTGTCCTTCAGCTGTTGACTGGCAGTTTGAGTTCGACGTTTAGTTGGAGATTTCGATCTTGAAGACTTCCTTTTGGCAGAGGGTTCATCACTCAAAGACGGGCTAACAGGTCGAGTCCTCTCCTCATTTTCGTCATCTGCGTCTTCGTTGTGGTCCACATCCATTCCATCGTCACTCGCAGCTGCAGAAGGAGGTAACAAAAGAGCATCCTGACCTTCTTCATCACGAGCGAGATTTGCTTGAGAAGAGGCTGGCTCCAACATTGGACTAGTTTGAACTTCTTCTTCTGAGCCTTCCGGAGAGGGAGGGCGTAGACCACCAGAAGTCGGAGAGCTTCTCGTTAGACGAGCTGGTTCGATAGGATTCAGAAGAGAGTCTTGAGAATCGCTGGTGGGAGGAGGTCCTAGCATGGAAGCTGCGATCGTCTTTCGCCTACCTTGTGAATTCGAAGAATCTTTGCCAGACTTGAGGGTATTACGAGCTTGACGAGAGCGACTTGGAGATGATTGTTCATGTTGGGAAGTTTCAGGTCCTTCAGTTTGTTCCACTTCTTCTTCTTCCTGTTGCTTTCCCTTTCCCTTATCCTTTCGACTCGAAAGGAGTTCTTGAAGTCCTCGATCTCGGCCACCAGGATTGTTCTTCTCGTACTCTTTCTGATCCTCTAGAAGTTTCTGAACTGCCAATTCCTTGACCTTCTTGTTCCATTCCAACAACGAATTCATAGCTTGTTTATCGACTACTCTCTTGCGTCTTCCCATGGCCTTGAGTTCATCCAATCTTTTTGAGATACTTTCGTCACCTTTTGTAACGACAGGACAAACTTCAATCTCATGTTCAGGAGATTCGAGGCAGATTGAACAAGTGTCGACCACTTTTTTTGGACGTCCACGTTTAGGAGCTGCGGTTGAAGATCCCTGAGTTGCAGTTGATCCTGAAGCATTGACTGCGTCTTTAGAAGGAGAAGTAGCCCTCTGAGATTTGGATTGAGATTCGAGAGTCTTCTTTGCTTCCTCGGCAGCAGTAGCAGCTTCTTGCCTCTTTCTTTCCCCTTCCTGAGCGGCTTCTTCTTCTTCTTCTTTCTCTTCTTGCTCTTTCTGAGTCTTTTGAGCTGCCGCTTTCTCTTCTTCAGCTTTCCTCTTCTTCTCTATCTCTGCCTGTTCTTTCTCCGCCTTCTCCTTTTCAGCTTTCTCTTTCTCTTCTTGATCCTTCTTCTCCTTTTCAATTCTCTCCTTCTCCTCTCTTTCCTTCTCGGCCTTTTCCAGCTGTTTCTTCTCCTTCTTCTGTTTCTTTTGCTTTTCTAAATCCACCTCATCTTCTTCCTCTTCCTCTTCCTCTTGATCCCCACCTTCACTTTCTTCCTCTTTCTCTTCCATCTCCCCTTTCTGTTTATCCAGAGCCTCCTGCTTAACCTGAGCGATAAGAGCAGCTCTTTGCTTTCTCGTTTCAGCATCTCTCTCGGCTTTCAATTCTTTAGCAGTTTTCTTCTTTGGTTTCTGAACAGAACTCGTTGCTGGCTGCGGTGATTCTTGAGATTGACTTTCTAGAACAGTTTGAGATTGAGTTTGAGATTGAGTTGTCTTTTCCTTGCCCTTCAATTTCTCTGACTCTTTCTCTGAAGATTTCTCTATCTCTTTCTCCGGAGATTTCTCCTTCTCAACTTCCTCTTGCATTTCAACATCTTCCTCCTGATTCTCTATTCCATCAACTTCCATCTCTCCCCTCTTCTGCTCCTTATGCACCTTCAACAATCTAGCTTTCTCTTCTTTTTCCAACTGTTTAGGAGTCTTAGGCTTTGCTGGAGTGGAATTTTTCTTAGCGAGATCAGCTTTGGAAGATTGGGTTGAAGGTCCAGCTTCTTTACCTGCTGAAGCAGTTTCTTTGTTGGCTGAAAGAGTTGGAGCTGGCTTTTTGGGAGTTGCAGTTGGCTTTTTTGAGGTTGAAGTTTCAGTTCCAGGTTCAGCTTCCTCCTTGTCTTGCTCTGCAGCTTTCTTTGAGCTTTTGTTATTAGATTTAGATTTGCTTGGAATTTCAGACTTCTTTTCTGGAGCTTTAGATTTGGAAGTTGATTTCTCACTCAAGGTTGGAGTTTTAGAGGTAGTCGGTTTGGACTTCTGATCATCTGCATCTGAATCCGAATCCGAATCAGAATCATCAGAACCTGAATCGCTAGAAGATTCTGAGTCCGAATCCGAATCACTAGAAGAAGATGAGTCTGAGTCCGATCCAGAAGATGAAGAGCTTGAAGAAGAATTGGATGAACTTGAAGAAGAGTCGGAAGAAGCTTGAGTTTTCTTTTCACTCTGTTTCTTCTTTGCCTTCTCCTCTCCATCACCTCTTTGAATCGAAGTTTCAATATCAGAACTTGAAGCTCCTTTGCCTTTCTTTCCCTTAGATTTATCTTTCTCTCTAGGGAAAAGCAAGACTTGAGGTACTGGACTTTTAGTGAGATCCTTCGGTTTCTTGGATTTAGGAGTAGCAGTGATTGAAGGCGTTAGATCCTTTCCAACTGTAGACGTTTGTTTTTCAGATTCTGAAGCTGGGATTTCTTTTGAAGTGGCAGTTGTAGCAGTACTCTCTGTTTTCTTTGTCTTTCCTCCTCTAACTTTCTTAGGTTCAGAAACCATCTGCTCTTTAGAAACCTTCTCAACGTTCGAAGTTTCCTGTTCCTGAGCTTGAGGATGAGGAATTAGAGTTTGAGGTTGAGCTTGTTGATCTTCAAGGTTTTCCATTTCGACGTCTTGATCTTCTCCATCCTTTCTAACTTCCTCTTTCTTCTTTCCCTTTGCTTTATCCTTCTTCTTCTTTTTAGATCCCTCCGTTTCGTTGACTACAGAAGCTGAAGGAGCCATTTTCTCCGTAGCAGCAGTCTTTTGAATTGGTGCAATCAAAGGAGTAGAGGTTTTTTCTGAAGTAGAGAGATCCTTAGAAGTCGAAGTCTTAACACCAGAAGCTTCAACTTGGTTTCGAGCCTTCTTCAATTCCTTCAATCTCTTTTTCTCAGCTTTCGCCTTCTGAATTTCTTCAACTGCTTTCTGTTTCTTAAAAGGTTCAGTTTCGATTTCTTGATTTACCTCCTGATCTTGATCTTGATTTTCGACTTCCATTTCAACATCCTCCGTATCAATCTCTTTAGCTTTTTCCTTTCCTTTGCCTTTTGAAGGAGAAGAACTGCTTTCACCCCCAAGCTCCTCTTCCTCTTCTTCTTCTTCATCAGCAACTAATTTCTGACGTTTACCAGAACCAGCCTTCTTAACATCTGAATCTTGATTCCCAGAATTGGAAACCAAATTATCAATAGCTTTCCTTTGTAAAGAATCTTTAGATTTCTTCTTTTTGTTTCCAGTTGCAATTGCTTCGTTGATTTGAAGATTTTCTAAAGCACTTGCACCTGTAGGAATTGGAGTAAAGAAACCACTTCCACCTCCTAAATTCAAAGGAGAATTATGATAAGCAGGAGTTTTAATTCCTTGATGAGCAAAAGAACCTGGAGTGAAATTCTGTTCTACTTGACCTCCTAGATAGATTTTGATTTTTTCTTGTCCTTGAGAGAGGAGGGTTTGAAGAGCTTGTAGATCTTCGTCTGGAAAGTTGGAGAAAGTTCTTGGAAGTCAGAAAAGAGGGGATTGGAAAAGAGAAAGGGGAGAAAAGGAGAATGTGCTCTGCTACTCACCATCTTCTAAAGCAATGTTATCAGTTTCACCAATAGCGAAGGAGTAGGTAACTGAAGAACCTTGAATGATATGGAATTTATTGAAAGCTATTGATCTTAGATGTTCAAAAGTGATTGGCTCTAAGAGGAGAGAAGAAAAGAGGAGAGAGAGGATTGTTGGCTCTGTTTCCTACTACTTTTACTCGTGCCCTCGTATCCAATTAATCCTTTACATTTCTACAAATTGAGCATTTGACTCACCTTTAAAGACCCTAACGATGCTATTTCCCATAGGACCAATGATAGTAGTGACCTGAAATTGTCTCTCTTCAACTTGATTGAAAGAAGTTTCTGGTCCACTGATTCTACCTTTTCCCTTGCTCTTTCCTTTGGCATTCCCATTCCAATTGCCATTTCCGTGCCTTAATTTCTTTGTGAAAGAAAGATTTCCATTTGAGTCATCGGATCTTTTCCTCTTTTTGGGCTGAGGCTTGGAAGAAGTTGGTTGAGGTTGAGTCAATTGAGAAGTCGACGCAGAAGCTGAAGAATTGAAATTAGAGAAGGAATTTTGTGCATTGGAATTGGAATTTGGATTTGAAACTCGATTCTTGTTGGTCGAATTCAAGGAGTACTTGGATGAATTTGAGCTGGAATTGAAGGCAACAGGTGGGTTTGGCTTCAAGACTGAATTAGAATTAGGAATAGAATTAGGATTAAAATTAGGACTAGAATTAGAATTGGGTTGAGACATGGTTGATGATCGATCGCCTCTTGAATGGCTTATCACTCTTGAGATCCAGTCTCAATCACAAAACTCGTCGGGTTGAAAGGTTAAAATGTTGAGAAGCAAAGATTTTGGAAGAGAAATCATCTTGAACGTGGCGCGATAGAGAGACTCGATTTAAATCAGACATCCATCCACCTTAAGATTACTCAAAGGGCACTCAGTTTGATTTCATTGAACTGGTGGCCCAACTTTTCATCCTATTCATAAATTCCAAGTCTCCAAAACGGGTTCGGTCTGAAGAGAAGAGAAGAGAATGCCACCTCGAAAGTCTGGAGCCGCCTCTACGTCTACCTCTACGCCCAGTCATCATCCAGCCACTCCATCAGCCCCAACTACTAATGGATCAGAACAAACCCCATCAGATTCAACCAATCCTTCAACATCACAACCAGTTCTAACTTCAGCAGGTGGAACCTATCAAATCGAAGACATCCAAGTAGGATGCTCAGTCTTTGTAGAGAAACCAGACGTTTCAAGTGGTGAAGTCGAACAAAGGAAAGCTGAAATCTTATCGGTAAGAGAGAAACCAAAACCAAGAATCAGTAGAAAAGAAAAGGAGAAAGAAGATAGAGAAGGTAAAACAGAGAAAAAGGAGGAAAGATTAGAATATTATGTTCATTATTCTGAATTCAACAAGAGATTGGATGAATGGATTAGTGGAACTAGAATCTTGTTGAATAGAGAAATGATGTGGCCGAAACCTAAAGGGGATGGAGAGAAGGAAGGTCATGGTCATGGTGCAAGTGGTTCTTCTACTTCTGTTAAGAGGAAGGTAGTAACTGGTGGTAGAGCTAGTGGTAGTGCAACTCCAACTGGGGGTCAAAATACTCCTAATTCTAAAGCAAGAGGTGGAAACGGAGGTCAGAATTTATTGAAGAAAGCTGCTATTCAAGCTGCAGAGGGCAGAGCTAGGGAAGCTGGAAAGGGAGGAACCGGAGAAGCCATACCAGGTTCAAAGGGAAAGAAAGGGAAATCTAAATCTAACTCCAGTCGAGGTTCTCAAGCTCCAGGTGAAGAAGATCAAGAAGAAGATGATGATGATGATGATGAAGATGCAGAGGGAGACGCAGATGGGGATGTAGAAATGGAAGGACTCGACGCAGGAGGAGACTCGATGGACATAGACGATGTAGACGCAGAAGGATCGGCAGATGGTGGAGAAGATGGTGCAGTTGTCGCTATGGAAATGGTAGGTGGATCAGGTCAAGAAGGAGAATTCGAAAATGACGTAGCTACTTCTTCAAATGGAGGTTTAACAAAATCCTTACATGCAAATCAAATCAATCCAACTTATTCAAAAGAACAAGAAATTGAAAAGCTTAGAACTTCAGGTTCAATGACTCAATCAGTTCATGAAGTGGCAAGAGTTAAAAATTTAAACAAACTTCAAATGGGAAAACATGAGGTTGAAACTTGGTATTTTAGTCCTTATCCTATTGAATTCTCTCATCTTGAAACTCTTTTCATATGTGAATTTTGTTTGTCTTATTTTCAAAGTTCTTATGTTTTGAAAAGACATAGGTTAAAATGTTCCTTAATTCATCCTCCTGGAAATGAAATTTATAGACATGAAGATATTAGTTTCTTTGAAATTGATGGGAAAAGACAAAAAACTTGGTGTAGGAATTTATGTCTTATAAGTAAATGTTTCTTAGATCACAAGACATTATACTATGATGTTGATCCTTTCTTATATTACATTATGTGTTTAAGAGATGATACCGGTTGTCACATTATTGGTTACTTCTCTAAGGAAAAAGAATCAGCCGAATCTTATAATGTGGCTTGTATTCTTACTTTACCTCAACATCAAAGATGTGGTTATGGAAAACTTCTCATCGAATTTAGTTACGAATTGACTAAAGTTGAACATAAATTAGGAAGTCCAGAGAAACCTTTATCTGATTTAGGTTTGTTAGGTTATAGAGCTTATTGGGCTGAAACCATCGTGGATCTATTGCTCAAGACCAAAGATGAAATCAGCATAGAAGAGATTGCTCAGATTACTGCAATTGTTCATGCTGATGTCCTTCACACGTGAGTAGATTGAGAGGTGAAGGCAGAGAGAGCACCGACCACTTGACTCATCTCTCTTCTCTTTCCTCTTATCTCTGATTTCTCAAAACAGATGCATGGCCCTGTCGATGCTTAAACAGTATCAAGGAAAGCATTACTTGGTCCTCAGTGAAGGTGTCATTGCCCAACATGAACGAACGATGAAGAAAAGGAGAAGAAAAATCGTGCCCGAGAAACTCAATTGGAAACCTCCGGTATTCACCAGGTGTGTATCTCTGTTCTGGTCTGCTTTGCTTTCTGTCCTTCTCAAGAATTTTGGCGGTTTCCTTTCAGAGAGACACATGCTTTTCAAAGAAGTTCTATTTCTTGAATCTGCTCTGGCACTGACGAACTCCTTTCTCTTCCCTTTCGAATCTCTTCATTTCTCCTTCGCTATTCACCAGAGAGCAACTTCGGTTCGGTTGGTAATCGACCAAAAAGAACGTTCATTCTTTCGTCTCTTCTTTCTCTCCTCTCGATCTCGTCATGGAAACTTCTCCTTTCTCTCACTCATCAATTTCCTCAAGTTCAATCTGTTTTCCTCTTTCCTTGCAATGTATTCTTTGTTTTCTTCCCTCGAATCGACATGTTGGCAACCTGCTTCTCAATTTCGACCTTATTTGAGGATTCGAAAAGCCACACGATGGATTGAAAGATTGAAGGGCTTCAACTGCCAGAGTTGAAGATTGATTGAGGATGAGGTCGCTCGTAACGATGATTACAGAGATGCAAATGAGAAATGAGGTGAAGAATTTACAGAAGAAAGTAGGATGTTACTAGAGAGTGGCGAGAGAAGCGTTGAAACTGACGCAGAACTATTTACAGAGAGGCGATCAAATTAGCGCAGAGGTATCTACAGGGGAGACATATGATGGAGACAAACCGTTCAGAGAGAAAGAAGGGCACCAACCACGAGGAGAGAGGGGAGGCCTAGAGTCCCAACTTGAGTGTGGCCCTTTTGAGCCCCATTGGAGCTTTTCGAACTTTTGGATGACTTCATAGAACCAGCAGCCGCTTGGCTCGAGTCAGAGTTGTATCCAGTGGGTCTCCATCCTACAGAGACGTCTCCCCTAAAAGATTGAGATTGAAAGAGATGATGAGCAAGGATCCTCGCCAACTAGAGAGACAAAAGAGCGGAGGAGAACTCACCAACTGAAAAGCGCAGATTGACCTTCTTTAGAACCAAAGACTTCGTCAGCGTTATGATCTGCATTCTCAATGATCATCAATCTAGTTTTGAAAGTACTGTTAGAACTCCAGTCCGGTAAGTTTGAAAAGGATCCAGGCCACAGATTTGTCTGTTCCGAAGTACGGGCTAATGAATTGATGTAAGACCAGAAGACCATGTTTCTATTTCTTCGAGCGCTTCCACCTTGCATATTTGCCATGCAGGTAGTGTCTCCGTCAGGAGCTGTGTCTTGATAGCCAATGAGGTTGACAACGTCTCGCGAAATGTACTGTTTGCAGTTGTAGAAACGGTGAGCGTCAGTCGAAACTCTCCAATTGAGGCGATGTTTTTCGGTTCCTACTCGCTTACCTGATCAAAATACTCTCTAGGAGATTTGAGTCCTTGGGCTGTTCCGGTAAAATTTCTGAAGGGGCAGTGGAATTGTCATTCCGATCATAGGGCGGGAAGTGAAAGAGAAAGGGAAGGGGAAAAGACAGATGTCGGTCACCCTTCTGTCGATCGTGCTCTAGAAGTCTCTCAGTCGTCGACTCACTCATATCCATAGCGCCAAATGTTATAGTCTGGGCAGCTACTTTTGGTTCCAGTCTTCTTGATTCCAGAAGCCCTGTCACTTGTGAAGTAGGCGCTGCTGGAAGGGTCGCCGACGACGTAACGGACGTGGATGTGTGGAGAAGGATCTGGTCCGACAGCAGCATACCGTTGCAGGAGCTGTCCTCCTCCACCATGACCAACGAGAGTAATGTTAGATAAATTTGGATATTGGGTCTGATTTGAGAGGTGAGAGACCACGGCGTCCAGGGCGTCGAAGGAAGTCGAAGTGGTTCCGATTGGATGAGTAGCGAGGTCTCCAGCTTGCCATCCATTGGTATCTCCAAAAGCCAGTTCCAAGCTAGAGTATTGACCAATATTGTCTCTGGTCGAGAACATTTGAGGAGCGATCAAGATGGTGTTGGAATCTAGGTGAGCGATTCCCGCTTCTGACGCATTGGTGAAAGAGTTCAACAACGTAGTGAAGTAGGCATTTCCATTTCTGAGCTTTCCATGAAGCCTGAGGTCAAAGGGATATGTTAGATTCTATTCAGATACGATGGTGGTCGACGGGGGTCTAAGTTCCTTACCCATCTCAATCTCGTCGCCACTCAACCACCAGAATGTCTCCCTCGCTCTCGCACCCCCTCTTCCGACCGACTCACATGATGTATGCTGATTTTGCATTTGTATCACTCTGATTTCCCCAGAATACCAGTAATTGGTCACCATTATCTCCAACTGCGATGTCTCTGAGCCCTGCGCCGGTTGGCACAACGAGTGAATTGTGATTTTCACCCTCTCTTGATTTGCCTCCAGAAAGAAGGGTGCTTATATCTCTCGTGGACGGTATTGAATTTGACGAGACCAAGGAAGAGAAGGGGAGAAGATGAGAGAGCAGGAGTAGTGAATTGAAGGATCTCATTCAGGCTGACTGGATGGAAGAGAATCGAAAGGGAAGGGATTTGAGAAGGAAAGAACGACTTTCAGAACTACCCCATGAGCTTATAAGACAATTTGAATGTCAAATTAGGTGGTACGATACCTGATATACTGATAGGTGGATTACTGAGGTGGAAAGCAAGGGGGTTCAATTTCAAATTATTTTCAAATTGGGTTATAAAGGGGTGACCGCCTTTACCGCTTCTCGCCGCCGTTCGCGGGTTTGGGTGTCATAATTGCACCGCTCTCACTTCCAAGTTTGGACTCATCGAAGTCAGAATAAATTTGGACCTAGGCTCTACAGTACATGTACCAGGAAAATTCATGAGAGCCCCGATGTGGGATGGGAAATTTTGAAAGTCTATAGAGAGCAAAATGTACAGAAGAGTTGAATTGGTGATTTTGAGATTCAAAAGGGCTGGGATGTCAAGAAGAAAATGTTCTGAAGAAATCGTTATTTCTAGCTCTCTCTCTTCTCCTGCTTGCCATGGCCAACTGCCATCTCGACGTCAGTTGTTTTAGGTGCCTCCTTTCCTGGCAAAGGAAATTCCTTCATTCCGATCAAAGTCAAAGAGAATCCGAACAGAAGACCAGACAGAACGAAGTAAAAGACGTTCTCGAAGCCTTCAGTGTAGGCATCTTGAAAAAGATCTCTGGTCGGATCGTCCAGTTTTGGTAGTCCATATCTCAGAGCGGTAGGATCTCTCATTACATCTTGAGCTGTGTCGTAGTGTTCGATCTTGAGTTTTTGCACTTCAGAGTTCAAAATGATGTAGGAAACTGCTAAGCCTATGGTTCCACCTAGACGATTAAATGAGAAGCAAGGGGAGAGGCGAAGGGAAGTGAGAGACGGTCTTTCTGCATTCAGCTCGGAGCTATACTAACCGAAAAGTCTTGCAAAGTTACGAACTGAAGTAACGACAGCCATGTCTGCTTTTGGAACACTGCACTGGGCGGCGACCAGACTTGTTTGGGACTGAGCAAAACAAAGAGTGATTAGCTCACCAACAACGTCGACACTTAGTTCTGACTCGTCTTTTTCTTCCTACGTGACAAATTTTCATAATAATTTACTCACACTGGCTCCAGCACCAAGACCTCCAATGACACAGTAGGCAATGATGATCCCAAGAGGCGTGTCTGAAGAAAGTAAGGGGGAAAGAGGTCAGATCGATGTCAGAGTAAAATTTGTGGTCCACCAATCCGTTCATTCTCTACTGACGTCTCGTAACAGTGGTAAGAAGACCAATTCCAAGAGCGTATAGACCCAATCCAATGAGAATGATGACTTTGTAGCGACCAAAGTATGAAACGAGATAACCACAGAACGCCGATCCTAGACTTTGGAGAACAGCTAATGGAATCAAGGCTATTCCAGCTTTGATTCCGGTGAAACCTTGCAAAACTTGAAGAGATTGAGGGACAAAAAAGAGCAGGACGTACATCGCAGACCCGGAAAGGAAAGTCTGGAGTGGCGAGAGGAGAAAAGGTTAAAAATTGTTGAGAGTCGCCATACCAAATGCGATCAGAACTCACTTGAACGATCACAGTAGTGACGGTCAGATTTTTGAAGATTCTGAGAGGAATAATGGGTAAGATAGCTCCTTTCCACTCCCCTGTTAAGAGTCAGAAAGGGTGAGAAGTAAGACTGGCAGTGCTTTGTACTTTTACTTGGCGACGCTTCAAGTGACTCACAGAGTACAAAGGCTACATAGAGAATAGCGGAGATGAATAAAGGTAGAAGAACGTGTAGATCGCTCCAAGTGTAGGTTGCTGCTCCAACCCAATTCAATCCAAGGAGACAAAGGCAAGTGGCGGTAAAGACTAGAAGGATTCCCAAGTAATCGATGAGTTTCAACTTCGCTTTAGCGCTACCGGTGACAGGTTTGAGAGGCAGTAGAAAGATAACCAGAAATGCTGTGACGACATTCAAGGGAATGGGGACCAGTAGAACAGAACGAAAACCTAGAGGCTTAGAGTTGGCTAGCGAGCCTCCTGGAATTCAGAAGAGGGGTAGTGGGGCAAAGTCATCAGTATTTCACTTTTTTGATTCTCGTCTCGGTCAAACACTCACCCAAAAGTGGCCCTATTCCATTTCCCACGGCATTCACCACCCCTAGAATTCCTTGGTATTTCCCTCTATCTCTCAATGACACGACATCACTGATGACGATCATGACCAAGCTCTGAACGGAAGCACTTCCTAGCCCAGTTACTGCCCTGTAGATGATGAGTTGAAGCATAGATTTGCTGATAGTAGCTAGAACAGAGCCTAGAGTGAACACACCTAAAGAAGCAAGGACCATAGTCTTCCTTCCAACCACGTCCGAAAGTCTCCCAATGGCTGAAGACAGACCACAAGAAGCGACCAGATAAGCAGTGGGTATCCAAGCCAAATCTCTAGATCCTTCCCGGAAGTGTTTTGCGATGTCGGGTAGAGCAGTGGCAACCAGGGTCTGGTCCAGAAAAGAGGTGAATAGACCAAGAGATAATGAAAGAAAGATGAGAATGACTTGTCTAGTTGGAAGGTGGTTAGTTTGATCTTGGAGCTGTGGAGTTGAAGGAGAAGTTGAGGTCGAAGGAGTGGCTGCGGTTTGGCGACGATCTTGGTCGAAACGGATTTCTGATTGATCCTCATGTTTTTGACCTTGAATCTCCTGGTTGAAAGTTAAGGAAGATCCAAAGTAACCATTTTTGAAGTCGTGTTGAGGGGTAGGACTCGAGGAACGAGAGGCCAGAGTCACGTTCGAGTTGTTGAAGTTGGACTCCATCTTTTCCTTTGACTTTCCAGAAGGTAAAAGAGGAAGGGAGTAAAAGAGTGAAAGAGGAGAGAAGAGAATGAAGAGAGGGAGAGAAAGGAGAAAGGAGAAAAGAGACGAGAGCGAGGCTTGATAAGGAGAACTACAGGAGTCCTTACACGTTCGAAAAGGGAGCTAGTGGCATGGCGTACATCCCTTTCCTAGATTAACTGAAACACGAAAGTTTCTCTCACTGAAACCGTAGGAATGTCGGTGGGGAGGGAAAATTTGCGGTTGTTGCCGCTGTCAATCCGTTTTTGGGTTCGCCTCATTGACACTTCCTTCGCATTCTTCTCATCTCTTTCCTCACAGCCACTGATCGTCCACATTTCACAGATCTTTTGGGGCTCTTTTAAACGCACATGTACACCGGAGACAATCAAAAGGAAGCGTGCGATGGTTCGATGGCTTGGAAAAGATGAATTTGAAATTCCGTTGACACATTTTCTTGATCCATCCTCCCTTCTGGTATGCAGGTACTATGCTAGTCTTCAAAAACATATACGCGCATAAAAAACAAAACACAATTGAGATCATTGAGATTGAGACTGTGAAGCGGTTTGAATTGTGTTGAAATTGGGACAAAAGAGGGGGATGGGGTATGAGATATGAGGTTGAGAGAATGTAACACAGCAATGTAAAATGAGAAACAGAAGGATGAAATGAAAACAGCGAGAGAATAATCTGTGAATAAACATCGTTCGTTAAGGAAAGAGAGAGGAAAGAAAATGTAAAGTCTATTCTTGATCATTCGTGCGATCGACCAACAATTTTCTTTCCAGCTTTCAAACTTTTCCCAGCATTTCTTCCAACGCTCAATCTGCCTCCCGAATCATAATCCCCTCTAATCAACAACCTCAACCAATCGTCTCCCACTTCGCCCTTGAGGTTCTCGATTCTTCTTCTCCAAGCTTCCGATCTTGCAGCACCATCCTCGTTTGCATTAGCAGTTGAATTCGAATTTGAACTTCCACCTATAGAAGTAGAGTCTGCTTCGTCTTTCGAGATGGATAGATCATTGAGCGAGGAGGAGGAATTCCCAGGTTCAAAAAGACTTGTGACACCTTTTCGTCTTGAATTGATTGCAGAGGCATTAGGTCTTGCAACTCGTGCTGTTGAAGGATCTCCACTAGCTGTTGAATCTAGAATCCTCGAAGACCTTCCTAGCGTATTTGATTTTGAGGAAGTTGATGCTGCTTTCGCATTCTTGGGCGGAGATCCTAAAGCTTCTTCAACTTGACCAGCTCTAGCAGCTCTCTTGATAATTTCAGATTCTGACATCTTGTTCATATCCCCTTTATCATATTCTTCTTCATCTGTTGAATCTTCGACTTTAGCTTTGCCCTTTCCTTTTCCTTTCTGTTCCTTCTCCTTTTCGACTAAATCGAGATCCACAATCCTTCGATTCTTCTTCTTTGCTAATTGCTTTTCTGAGAATCTCTTTCCATCAGATTGAAGACTTGCATCACTTCCTCTAGCTTTCCTGTCAGAAAGAGGGACAGGTAGAACTTGAGTTGTAAAAGTGGAAGCTGATTTAGAAGGATCAGGTGACGATGTCTTGGTCGCTTTGCTCTTCGGAGCATCTGAGGAAGTGGAAGCAGCTTCGTTTCTTCTGAAATTTGATTCTTTGGATTTGGGATTGACTGTCGAAGCCTGCTTCTTTCTTCTACTGACTACAGCTTTCACAGGAGGACTGTTCGTCTTTGCATCTTCAGAAGGTAAAGCTTCATCTTGACTTTTCTCTTTTCCTCTTGGATCCTTTCTAACCGACCCTTGATCCAGAACAGTTGATGCATCAGGCGTAGACTGCCTTGTAAACCTTGAACTTGGATTTGAGCCAAGGTTGCTTTGATTAGAAGTCGAAACCGAACCGACCGGAACTTTCTCATAAATTCTCTGTCTTTCGAAATAGCCAGCCAGCTCATCATCTAACTTGACAGCTCTTTGACCTTCGATCCTCTTTCCCTCCTTGGCGAACTCTACGAAGACGTCCACTCTCCAATCTGGGAATTCTTCCTCCAGAGGATTGTTCTTGCACCAGACCTCTTGAATTCGGTCCAGCACAGCTAACCTTCCAACCTCTTGAGCTTCTTCAATTTGGTTGCCCCTTAGATCTATCCTTTGTAATTTGAGAAGACTTTCTACCCCTGCTATCGATTCTAACCTATTCCTAGCTAGAGAGAGAACTTGACATTGAGAAAGAGAGGCAGCTACATCTTTACCTCTAAGAGATTCGATCATGTTGTCTGAAAGATTGACAGAGGTTAAAGCTGGGAGGACTGAGAGAGAAGGTGGAACTGCGTTGAGGAGATTTGACGATAAGTCGAGTGAAGCCAGCGAAGTTAAAGGGACCAGAGGAGATGAAGTTAAAAAGGTCAAGGAGTTGTGAGATAGGTCTAGATGCCTTAGGAAGTACCAAGCTAAAGAAGGCAGAGGTGGAATTGGAGGGCTTGAAGTTCCAGAGGTGTTGGTAGTGGTGATGGAGGGCAGATTGTCTGTTGTTGTTTCTCCTTCTCGGTCCCCTTTCCTTCTATCAGACTTGAGATTCCCTTCATCTTCAGAAGACCCAGAGGAAGAAGAAGAGACTTCCTCTACCATTCCGATCGATCCTGGACCATGTTCTATCCTCCTCCTTGGAATCACTCTCTCACCTCTCCTTCTCTTTGCATCATTCACCACTGAATCGATTAACAAATCTCCTAAATCTTCCACTCCACTTCTCTTACAGCTCAAACTTCTAAGTTGACAACTCAGCCTGTCCCATCCTAACAGCACTCTAGGATCTACATCCTCCAGTTGTAACAACTGTAGATTCTTGAATACCTCTAAAGGGATTGAATTACTTCCTGGACAATCTTCGAAATCTTTAATCAACTTGCTTCTTAAAGCTACGGGAGTCAACCTTAGAGAAGGAATCTTTGTGAAAGCTGAATAGATTAGCTTCAGGTCTCTTGTTGGGTCGATGATTGGAGTTGTAGAGGTACTACTTCCGAACCAACTTGTGGTTCCGCCTAAAGAGAAAGCAGAAACAGCAGAGATTGTCGATCTGAAAGAATTGATTGACATTGTATCATCTTTATCCTTTCCAGTTAGATCTCCATTGGCTGAAATGAAAGAGAAATAGCTTGTAGGTCTGGTTGATTTGGGGGCTTTGACATCTAATTGACCTGAACTCAATCCTAAAGCTTCAAATCTGATTAGTAGATAGAATAAATGATGAGGATCTAATCTCATTAGAGCTGGTTTGATGGAAGAATTGGGAGTAGTAGTGGAAGTTGAATCTAATCCAATCCAAGTTAGTAATCCTCCCCCTCCTCCTCCGCTTGAATTGGTCTGACTGAATTGGGATTCATTGGCTTTGATGAATTTAGAATAAGATTTAATCCACTCGTCCCCAGAGATAGACTCCATCCTCTATCGTTGGAGAGCTAGAGCGAAAGACAAAGTATTCGGGAGAGAGTATCAAAACCCAATCATCCACCCTGACTCCTATAACACGATATAGCTCTGTTCTCTTCTTACCTCCTTCTTAGCAGAAAGTGAAAGACAACAAACAGATTCAATTCGAAGCGGGATCCCGGAAAGAGTGACTCTTCCTTCACCCATCTCTCCGCTCTCGCAATTTCTCTTCGCTTTCTCCTCATTCGACTCCAACGCTACACAGTGAGTACGAGCAAGAGTCCCATCTGTTAATTCCTAGCTAATGCCGCGTACCTTTCCTTTCTACTTAGGATGCCTTCCATCTGCATCAACGACTTCCTACCCTCCGAGATTCTCATCTTCGTTTTCAAATGGCTCAATTTCGAGTTCGTCGTTGTCACGAGACTAGTCTGCAGGCAATGGTTACAAGTCATCGATGAGAGCAAGTCATTCTGGAGGATTGTCGAGTTGCTAGAGGACAGCCTTCAGGGTCATCAATCCGTTATCAAACAGTTCGATGTCAAATCAGACTCTACCCTAAAAGAGGTCTCTATCGAACTCAACGATGACTCGGACGACTACACGTATGCCAACAGCCTCCAGAAGTTCAGCACGACACTGAAGAAGTCAAGTGAAAGTCTTCACAAGTTCTGTATTCAAGTGGCGAAGCAACGATCGGAGGATTCGAATGGACTTTTGGAGCCTTTGCTGCAGACTCTGCTTCCAGACCTTCCTCGATTGGAAGAGTGCAGAGTGTTGCAGGAAATACAGCGGTACAAAGTCCGTGTCAAGAGAGAAGCGGCTGCAAAGAGAACGGACGGTACTCAAGAACGCCATCTTCAAATCCTCTGGCTCCCTTCCCTTTTCGAACTCCCTAGCGACCATCCAAAGCTCCTCAAATCCCTTAGATCTCTTCAAGTAGAGAAGTACTATCGCCACGAGGAGTGGAGAAGGATTCTAGTTCAGCCATCCAAGACGCTTCGCCATCTATCTATCCGTATCGAGAAGGGAAGGGGAGAAAGGATTGAACCTCTTCACTTTCCTTGCTTGGAGGTTCTGGACGTTCTTGAACTGGGAAATGGCTTCCCGAACTGGATGTCCGTACCGTTGAAGCTGAAACTCACAACTGGAAGCGTGTACTCCCGAATGCCCAGTTCGGTTTCGAATCTCTGGGTCTCCCACCTTCGCAACTACATCTACCTCACGTTCAGGTGCCCAAAGCTGGAGGTGCTCAGATACGATGGGAACGGGTTAGAAGCTTATGCAACAGACTTGGAGCAACTTCTGCTGGAGAGAAGGGATAACGTCGAGAAGGGATTAAAGGTGGAAGGGATCAAAATGGAACCTCTTAAAAGGCTTCTTATCCCGTGCGACAACTTTGCACTGGAGACGGTAGGAAGATTCAGGAATCTAGTGGGAGAAGTCGTACGTTATACAGCTGAAGAGCCGAGATTCTGGGAAGTCGAAATATGAGATCGTGAGTTGGCTGCAGGAGATCTCTTCGACCGGTTCTTCGTTCACTCATGTGCTTCGCACCTTCCTTGCCTCCAATTCTCCCATCCCCGGTCAAAGTTCTTCGTTCAGCTAGTGTATCTCTGCACATATCAAGACTCTTTGGATCAGAGAGTTGATCTCGAATATAGAAAACTTCTACAGAACTTCAGAACAGGTCAGCACAAAGAAGGAAGAGAAAGGATATGTATTGACCGAGAAAAAAGAAATGAACAAAGCAAAACAGAAGGTCAGCTCGAGATTCCATTTGTGAAGTCAAGAACATGTCAGTTCAGAGCGAGATTGTTCCCCAGACGATGGGTAGAGCGGCGGTAGAAGTAGAGAAAAGGTGAGAAAAAGAGAAGGGAGAAACAGATTGCTCAATAAAACGAGAAAGAAAGAGACACATCAAGACCAGGAAATCGACTTGAAATTCGAAAATTTACTCAACTTAATGGCCCTCATTCCACCGAGCTAGCATCTCTGCGAGAGCTCAGTAGGAAAGAGAGAAGAACCCCCCGAAACCACATTAGATGAACCTCGAACGAAAGTTCATCTCACAATGTGCTATAAACTTCAGCGCTGTCGAATTTTTTCTGAGCAAGTAAGAGCCACCAAACTGTACTCAGCCTTCTTTAGCCCCCAGAACCGTAACATGGGACGTCAAAAAGCAGCTGGATCGATGTGACCATACTCGAGAAACTAATCTCGAGACAAGCTTACTCGAGACGAGTTTGCCCAACCCATTTCTATCTTCTGAATCAAATAGATGAATCTCAAATAGATGAATCGAACAGTAGCCCCCGAACCGAAAATGAAGACTAGATAGCTCCAAACTTGCCATGCGACAAAGTGATCCCCGTGAAGCGAAAGAGGAAAGAGAAGCCAAACTCTCTCTCCTGACTCAACTGAACTGAAACGGACCTGCTCTCAGACAGAGAGCGGCCTTGATACCACTGGAGGTAGACACGATCCTTTGGAAAGATGGTCGGGACCGGGACCGGGACTGGGACTGGGGCTGAGACTGGGACTGAGACTTGGGACTGAGACTTGGGACTGAGACTTGGGACCTGGAACTTGGGACCTGAAAGAAAGTTGGGACAGAGGAAGGGTATACTGAAAACGAAGTTCAAGACCTGAACTTCCGCCTTCTCCCTTCCTGTGTGACGATTGCTTCTGCATCTTCAATCATGACTAGCTGAGATCCAGCCAATTCTCTATGAACGTCATACTCGTCCGCAGAACTGAAGAGCTTGAGGAGAGCTTCAAGAGGGAAAGGACATCTTGAGGTTATACGTATGCCTCTTTTTTCAGCAGTGAAGAAGAGTTATCACTTCTTTGGTATCTGAACTCATCTCAAGATGATTGAGAAATGCAGGAAAGAGCTTGAAATTGAAGTGTAGAAGGCTTCTTGAAATCTTCTCTTTGAATTGGATGCTGCAGGATCTCTCCACCTGTAATCCTACTCACCCACTTTCTGCAAGGCCCCCTGTTTTCTTCCACCTTTTAAAATCTGTGGCTAAATGCTTACCGAATCTCACTTCCCCTCATTGCAGTTCCTTCTTCATCACCTAGAGGATCCATTCAACGAAGCAGATCTCCTTTCTCATCTCCGCCACGTCTCCTCGAGAAAATCTGGACTTGAATCTATCGATCTTGAGGTCAGTTTCTTTCGGATGAAGAGCTTCCACTAAGGTTGCTTCGTTGGATTATAGAGAAGCTAGAGATGAAAATAGGTGGCTTGAGGATTGGAATTGCGTGAGGAAGAAGCGGAGAGAGCTTGGATTTGAAGCTGTGGGAAGTTTTCACGTTGGTTGATGCTTGGAATTGAATCAAAGATGATTGAGATAAATTCAGATCTGGGATAGAGTGGAAGGAAGGACGTTGATGTTGACTTTGACAGCTGCTGGGTTGTGAGCTGCTGGACCACCCGGCCGCCAATCGAAATCATCTCTTTCTTCCCTTCCCAAACATCTTTTCTTCATCCTTATCCAAAAACGAGCAAGAAGAACAAGCAACGTACTCCACCCAATCTTCACACGATTCCTGAAGATGTCGCCATTCAAGTAGCCAAGCAAATTGCCAGCTGGATAGTGATGGAACAGAACGACCAGTACGAAGAGAGAGAGGCGGAAAGAAAGTGAGTCGTCTCCGTGGCAGTAACTGGGAATTGTCTCACTTATTTACTTGAAGATAAAACACTGAACTCTGTTCCACATCTGCAGGCTGAGAGATGTGACTCTTCGAGCGATTACTCTCAGCTGCAAAGGGAGCTATGCTAGATATCAGCCCTTCTTGTTTCAAAACATTACCTTCAACCCAACCCAGTTCACTGAGGTTTTTAACTTCTTTGATGACCACGCCGAAACTGCAGGTCCTGTTAAGCTTCTCAGGATTCTCCGTCCTTCATGGGAGGAGTCGCATAAGTCATTCGAGATTCTTCATTTCCCTGATGACCTGGACTTCCATCATAGGATTGAGACGCTTTCTCCAGAAGAGCTGCGAGCAGTTTCTCCAGCTCAATATGAGTTCTACCACCGTCAAGCTGCTGACTTCATGCTGGAACATGCCTACGCTTCATTGGAGAATCTTCAAACATTAATTCTTTACTTCCCAGACAGATTTATGTTTCCTTTGGTGGGAGAATTCTACGACTTGAGAAATCTGCTCCAATTCATCTATAGTTCACTTCGCCGCCTACATGTTGGTTTGCCAGTGTTTCAAGGAGGAGGACTCTTTGCTAGGCAAGCAATCTGGATCCTATGCTTCACTCCAACTTTACGCTAGGCAGTGTTAAACGTCTTCATCTTCTTCACCGACCATGAATTTCTATCAGAATGCCAGGAAACTTTTGGTGGATTATCTAAAGTGGAAGATTTGGGACTTTGAGTCATCTTTGGGTTTGAACGTTCAAGACCGGAGACATTTTGGGGTTCACCTGAAGAGCTAGAGCAAAGTTGGACGGGCGGGAGTAGGAAGTCGGCACCGGTTTACGAATTCCTCCAAGTAGTGAACCAGCTCAACTCCCTGCAGCTTGCTTTCGGCAATAACCAGAGAGAGGAAGACGAGACCTACATCTACGCAACCAGTGCTTCCGCTCTTGAGAAAAGATGTTCAGATACCATTCAACACCTCCGTCTCTCACATGCCTGGCCTCAATGGACTGACGTCATGTCTCTCGATTATTCTCCATTCAATCAGATCAAGATACTGACTCTAGATCAAGATACCCTCTATACAATCACCTACAGCACTCAGAGTCAACTCCCTCCCAATCTTGAGATCCTTGGTATAGCCTTCTACTCCTTAGACCAATGGGAGATTTCAGATCGTGACTTCTTGGCAGACGAGTCATTAGCAAACTTCCTGAGCTCTAGCGATCTCTCTCACTCTCAGCTCAAGCAGATTACGGTGCCACTCAAGCCAATCAATATTATCCTAGAAGAGTCGACAATCCCAGAACAAAGAGTAAAGTGGGAACGGGATAGGAAACTGCTTGAAGACTGTGAGGTGTTTAAGATGGTTAACTGGTGCTGAGACTTTTGAGAGACCGAGAGACCAGTGAGTCACAGCTCTCACTTCATTCGAGATTGGAGAAAGCAACGACACACTCCGAGAACTGTCTAACTTGAAAATCCTATCTTCCCTTTTCTTACAGTGGGAGACGTATCTAAGGGAGAAAGTTGTCTGTCCACTCTTTTTGAATTCTCCCCTTTCGAAGCCGACACTGAGGGAGCTCGCGAACGGTATCTTAGAAGCTAAAGGGGTCAGAAAAGGTGAAATAGGGAAGTGTTCAAGGGGGACTTCAAAGAGATTGAGAGAGGCGGTTTTCAAGAGAACGAGAAAGAAGGGGGGTGGGGGAAAGAGCAAACGAGATTGAGAAGGTGGGAGAAGAAGGAGACAGGCTACTGTAGATTTCGAATTGTTTCTGCTGTCAAGACACGAATTTACTGATAGTTCATATTCATCCCTCGTCTGCTTAGTGGTCTCTAAGTAGAATAGGCTCGCCATTCTGGGGGAGGCCGAATTGATTATTGAGACTTCCCTCGCTCTGCTTCAAATTTTTCCAATTCAGTGTTTGAATCCCTTTTCTCTCTCTTTGGTTTCATATTTCATATTTCATACTGCTCCATCATTTAGACTTGCATCCTTGCATTTTTGCCACCGGTCCGATTGGTTTCACACCGCCTGCGAGACTCAGTAAAGTTCTTGAGATTTGCTTGACCTTCCTTTCTTTCTCCAACAATATACCCTCTCACCTCCTTCTCCTATTCAAAACGATTCTTGAATGGCGTCTAATTATTATCAAGATTACAGTGCTTACGAGTCTTACGCAGACGATGCAACAGATTCTCAATCACAATCACAACCTCAAACTTCACAGAATCCTCAATCATCTCTTCTACCTTCTTTACCTCCAAAACAAGTAGCTTCACCAAATCCAATTAGTAGAAACGTTTCCTATTCTCAAAACTCTTACACAAACCGAGATGAATCTACTCAAATCTCATCACCAGATGTATCTCAATCTAATGCCTCACCTCTAAATCGATCTCTTGGAACTCAAGCTTCAAGGAATACAAAGAAAACAAGCACATCAGGTACTGCTTCTACTTCAAATGTAGTCGCTTTAACGACGAATTGGTGGGATACTTTGGTTCCCAGTAGATGGGCTGGAATCTATTTGGGTGTTATCTTGGTGGAGACTATCGTCGTTGTCACTATGGTCTCGATTGTATTCGGTCTGATTCAGGTGAGTAGGAGATTTGGAGAATTGAATGAGAGGAAGAGAAGATGGGAAAAGACGTCTGAAGGATTCGAGTTTGATACATGCGGGGCAGCAGAGCAGAGGGGGACAAGATAGAAACCTCAGAGAACAGCATATGTGTCTGGAATAATTTCATCTTTTGGTATTTGGAATATGAATAGCTATCGCACAAGGCCTTCTTGATCTTTGGAAGTCGAACTGTGGTTCTGACTGTGACCCCCCTTGTCTGCCCTACTCTCTGCTCACCTTCCGCTCACAGTCAAGGGTAGAAGATCCCAAAAATCAAGAAATCAAGACAGTTCCAGTCTATGTAAGTTCTCAACACCTTCAAAGATCAAAAGGATATTTCACTAGACCTCTCACTTACCCATTTTCCCCTCCCTTCAGCTGGCAATCTTTGTCTTCGGAATGTTATTCGAAGTAGTCTTTGCCTTAGATGCCGCTCGATTAAAGAACACAATTCAGTTGATTGGAGTTTCAATCTTCAACATCGCTTTAATCATCACTGCATCTTTAGAAATCACTCAGGTTAGAGACGGAATCCAAGCGGAAGTTAGACAAGAGAGGCAGGATGGAGGTACAGCTCCTGCTGCTGGACTTTATTCTACTGTTGAGAAATTCTTGATCGTAGTACCTGTGATTGTTGGAATCGCTCAATTCCCAATTATGATAATCACTTGGAAATTGCATCAGGAATTTGGTTGGTTGATTTATAAGAAGTTGGGTGCCGATTTGAAGATTAGGAAAATGTTCATGTGGTATCAGGTTAGTAGATGCAGCCAGCTTCTCTTGTTTCTCACCTTATTGAGAAGACGAGAAGAGAAACAGCACCAAATGAATCTTGTCCTCTCTCAAGACGGACGCTTTCTGTTTCTCATCTCGCTCTTCACTCTCTCCAATTCCACACTCTCCCTTCCCTCTATTGATCAAATTTTCTTGCTCGTCTCCTTTCGCCTCTCTCAGATCTTCGTCGTCCTCCTCAAGTTCACCTTCTTCTTCGGAACCGGTTTCTCAGTAGCCTACTTAATCCTAATCGAAGATCACGATTCCTGGTCTTTCCCAGTCACGATAGCCGCAATTCCAGTAGCTATAGCAGCTCTAGTTATGGCCGCGGTGGCAGCCAAGAAGGAGATCAAGTGGTTAATGATGTTTTCGATCTTATTATTCATTGCTGGTTTGACTTACTTCGCTTATCAATTGAGTAGAATGTATAGTCCTAGTACGGCTGAGAACTATGTCACTGTCAAGTTGACTTTGACTTGGTTTAGTATCTTTAGTATAGTGAGTAATGGAGGTTTGTGTGAACGAGGTCGGTTCGATTTCGACTGAGATGTAAGACACTCTTCTCGTTTCTCTTTCCAACAGGCCTCATTAATCCTAACCACAATCTTAGCTCTCATCTGTTTCAACAATTTCAATCAAGGTTTAAAAGAAGCGCACATTAAATCCAAATCTTCAACCAACACCATTTCTCGTACCAGACAAGTTGGAATGGCAATGAGGAATAAAAGGAACTCTTCTAACAATCAATTGAGCTCACCTTCTCAACATGGTGGTTCTAGATTTGGTAAAAATCCGATTTTGGAAGATGAAGAAAATGAATTGGGAGTGGATGAAAGTTGGGGTGAAATGAGAGAAGTTGAGAATACCAATGGAGATCGTAGAGGATCTAATCCAATGGGAATTGGAATCAACAATGGGAATGGGAATGCTAGTAGATTGAGTTTGGATTAAAGAAGAGAGAGAGATGAGGGGGTAGGACAAGGTGGTTGGACTTGAAACTTCTCTTCTCTTTCTTTTCGTTTGGATCCTTTTGGACATTTTCTAGAAGGCTTGGGTCTCGTTCTGTGGTTCTACCTCTTCTATGATGCTTACTTCCAAATCATACCTTCCAGATCAAGTAAATGTTGTCTCCATCATCTCTCCCATTCGCTTTCTCTCCACTTTCTTCACCTTCTCTCCACTTTCTTCACCTCCTTCTCTGCTGCTCAGATCATGACCTGCTTATCACTTTATTTCATGTTCTCCGCTGTTAAAAGTCACGTTTTCCTTAATGTATACCCATCTTTCTTTTCTTTCTATCTTCTTCTAATGGATTCGATTCCCCATCCACCTTTTCGAGCTCATCGTCATGGCTTGATGGCTTGATCGGTCCCTCTTTCTGCGGCCGTGATCAGTGGTCCATGATCAAGAGATCTTCCTTTCTCCTTGTTCTCTTGAGACTTTCCCAAAGTTTTTCCAAGTCGAGGAGGAGATCGAACAACGGAAGCTCGAGCCGTCCAGGTTATGATCGCGCCTCTTGCTTGGGCCCTTGGGAAGATTGTTGATCTTTCTTTTCTCTTCTTCTCGTTCTCCACTGTCTCCCAACTCTTTCTCCTCTTTGCAATCTCTCTTTAAAGGGAACCTCGAATAGTTTCGAAGGGTCAGTCAATTGACAATCGCTGTCAGACGTCAAGCGTCAAAATCAGAAACTCTCTAGTGCATTCCTCTCTCAACATCTTGATCTCCTATCCGTTTCTCCACTGACTACCTCCTTCAAACGTCGTTCAAGCGTCTACCAATCAAGCTTCAAGAAGATTCCTTAATAACAAGTTGTCAGTCAATTCGTTGAAACAAAGGAGAATCCCATTTGTTATCCTTTCTAACTTCTATAAACAAAGCAAAAGTCGCGGCACCACTCCACTTCTGCTTTCCTTCCTTTCGATCCTCTCTTCTTCCTCCTGCCACCAACTTTGCCTGCTCTTTTTCCATTCAATTTGAGATGGTTCTCTCATTTCTATCAAACAGATCAAGGCGGAAAGGGAATAACAAAACTTCATCCAGTCCAACTTCAACTTCAGTAGCAGTCACGACCCTGAGTCTCTTAGCTCTATCTTCAACTGTCTCTGCAAATTCAATCTACCCAACTGAAGATACCAATTCAGCTGGAATAGGTGCTCCAAGGCAACTATGTAAGTAACTCGTTGTTGCCTCATCCTTGACGGTGTCTGTGGAATGGATCACTCAACCCACCACCACCACCAATTCAAGTTTTTACAAATTCTCCGTAACCCATCGTACTTATCCTCCTCCTTCCTTCTTTAATCTCTTTCCCAGACACATCATCAGCGGCTTATTGTTCACCACCTTTAGCTCTCTTGGTGACGGCCTTGGATCTGAAGTTCTTCCCAGGTAATAAAACTTTGGAATTCGATCTAGCAGCTGCCTCGATTGATCCGAATTTGAATGCTACCATCGGATTGACCGTCAACGCTTATGGTCTAGGTCTTTTCGACGTTCAATTAGATCTTTGTGATCTGGGAGGGGGTTTGCTTTGTCCATTACCGACTTATGAGTTCAATGGTGAGTCTTGAGAAGAGCGGGTGGCACAAAGGAAACGGTGTTAGGGGAATGGTCAGAGTTTGAATGAAACGATGGGCAGGCAGAGATGGCGGAATTGATGCAAAATTTTAGATCATTGCAGAAACATCACAAAATGATGGAAGAGATGAACGTCTAGTCGAGGACTTTGACTTCTAATTGAACTGCTCATCAGCCCATCTTACTCATCCTCATTCTTCCAATTCATCCCTCCTCCAGGTGGTGGAATCTTTCCAGTTCCAGATGGTTTAGCAGATGGCTTACCAGGGATCGCCTTCACAATTCCAGATTTAGAAGCCGTTGCAACTTTAGAGATCACCAATCAAGCCACTGGAGAAGTAGTGGGATGTGTTCAAGCAACTTTATCGAATGGTCACACAACTCATCAAAAGGGAGCCATGTGGGCAACAGTAGGCTTGGCAATTCTAGCAGCTTTATCATCAATCTTACATTCTTGCATTGCTCAATCTAATGGTGCAGCTCAATGGAGAATCATCGACGTTATGATGTCACTTCAACATGTTGCTATTGCCTCCTTCCTTTCTTTAACTTATCCAATCGCTTTCATTTCGTATGCTCTTAATTTTGGATGGTCAGTTGGGATGATCGATATCAAACCTCTACAGAATAGCATTACAAGTACTAGGATGAAAACTGGTGGAATGGACACGGCAGTTTTTGGAAGTGATTTGACTGCTCAAACTGGTAGAAAGTATTCTCCCTTCACTTCGACTTCTAGCCCTCCAACAACTAGTTTGGGAGGTCTTGGTGGTTTAGGTGGGATTAACTTGGCTGCTAAACTTCCAGGCAGCCCTCAAATCGAATCTTACTCAACTCTTTCACAAAACGTCAAGTCTAATATTCAAACTCTGAAAGCTCTACCTGGGACTGGTTATTTGAACATGGGAGAAGGTCTCTTCAAACGTCAACAGTATGCTCCAAATACTGGTCCTGATGGTCATTTGATTCAATCTACCGATTCTTCTCAAATTCACACCATTATTGGAAATGGTACTTCTTCAGAAGGGATCGCAATGTTTTCAGAAAGGTTATACATCGCTCCTGACAATGCCTTTTTAACCGTTTTAGTTTCTGGAATGATCTTCCTCGGTCTCGTCTTGATTGCCCTTCTACTCATTTATCTAGTTGCTTTGATCTTGAAGAAGACTATCGGAAGGAATAAAGATCACGGTTGGGCTACTAGATTCTCTGACAAGAAAGAATTCTTCGGAATCCTCATCCCAGTCTTTTTGGGAAGATTCTTTTTGATCACCTTCCCTATCTTCTTAATCTTTGCTTTCTATCAGTGGAAAACTGGTGACAGTTGGGTTCCGGATTTCTTAGCTGCTATCTTTTTGGTCTTCTTCTTGGTGGCTGGAACGGTCTTGTTCTGGCCTATGATTAGATATGTCAGGAAGAATGGTGGTGAAAGTAAATTTAGGGAGAATCTTTATTATGATGAGAGAGATAGAGCGGCGGATGTTGGAGTTAGTGGTTGGAAAGGAGTTCCAAACGCTCATGAAGGAACTTTGGTTAAGAGAGATGGTGCGATGGCTCATCCTTATAGACCTAGGTTCTATTGGTTTGCGCTGGTCTTTTTGGGAGCTGCTGTTGTCAGGGTGAGTCATTTGTACCGGATCGAGAGATCGTTCGAAATCAAAAGGTCGACCTACCTCGATTCTCTTTCCCCTCTCTGTCCTCTTTCTGACCTTCTCACCCTTCACACATCTTCTCCTTCGTTCTTTCTCTTTCTCTTTCTCTCTTCTTCACTCCCTTTCCTTCCCTGTATCAGGCTGCATTCATCGCTTTCGCTCAAGGACACGGTTTCGTTCAATCCGTAGGACTTCTAGTTTTAGAATTCCTCTTCACAATAGTTCTCTGCATCCTCCGAGTAGGAAGAGACAAGAAGTCAGACTTTGTCTTCATCGTCCTAGCCATCACTAGAGTCTTAAGTTGGGCTACCTGTGTAGCTTTCACTCACGAAGCAGACGTAACCACCATCCCAAGAGTCATCGTAGGTTTCGTTCTGATAGTCGTTACAGGTTTACCAATCATTTTCCTATTTTTCGTAACCGTTCTTGACTTAGTCAGTCCTTTCAGAAAGAAAAAGCTAAATCCAGTCAGAAGAGATGAAGATGGAAAGGTTATTGGAGAAGAGACGGAAGGGGAAGGCTACCAGTATGGAAAAGTCGCTAACCCTGGTGAAGGAGAAATGAGAGAGGTCAGAAGTAATGGTGGAGATGGATTGAGTCCGAATGAAAGTGAAGGAAATCAACAACTAGGTGCTGGTCAAAGAACCGTGACTGATGCCTCGGGCTCATCAGATGAACACGACGGTCAGCCAAGAGTCTATTAGGTTAAGTACGACTTAATGAACTCCTTCAACTTCACGTTTCAAATCACTTCAAAGCATTTACCTCTCACTATCAATATTCTCTATCCCTTCAACTCAGCGCAGAAGCCGACCGCTAGACTCTACAAAACCTTTCTCTCTCGCTATCTAATTCCAAACACGCCATAAAGCACTCTCTCTCTAGTTTTGGTTTCTACTTTAATCATAACGACAACAAGTTATACAAACTCTCAACTCAACACTCATTTGCAAGTTTCCGGATTTAACACACAAACACACACATTCATTTTTCTCAAGCCTTTTCTTTTCTTTGCTTTTCTTTTCTTTGGGGGTTTCTGCTACTCTTCTTTGCATCTTCAAAACAAAGTCTTCTTCCGATTTAAAAGAAGGCTGGATCGTCTGTTCTCTTCAAAAATCAAAGGTCGATAAGACCTCTTTCTTGTACATCTTCTCCCTTGCCGTTTACACTGCTATTCCCATACACTTTTCATTTATTTTCGTCCTTGCTACCTCTTTCTCTATTTCGTTGCTTCTGCTTTTGTTTTCTTCGCGAGTGAAGAACTCTGTTCACACCTCTTTTGGCCTACTTTTCCCTGCTGTAGATACAACACTTGCTCTCAATAGATGTCTTCCTTGCAATCTTCGAACTACGAGAATCACACTACTTTAAACGAGACTTTCTCGCGGCATAGGCGTTATAGTCGATGTGATTTTACTGGGTGGAAAGGTTCGTTCATAACCAATCACCCCCAGCTCGCTCAACTTCCTTTCCTTTCGGTTCTCCAAGCTATTTCGGGGTCTTGTCGCTTTATTGATTTAAGGCAAGTGCATTTGAGCAAATGGAAAGCGGGCCATGGTAAGAGAAGGAGAGATAGAAAGTGAGGAAATCTAGAGAAAGCTGGGATTTGGCCAGTTTGGAAGAAGGTCTGAAGCTCTCAAGAAGCTCAACAAGAGCGCTTCAGCATCTCAGGTCACGGGACTACTCTATGCCAGGAGTATTCAAATAAAAAGATTCTAGTCAGTCATTTCTGCTCTGTTGTACAGACGAGCGGAAAGAAATCAGCCACTCCACAGAAAGCGAAACCTCGATTATTGAAGATCAAAGAAGGAAGGCACGAGTGTAAGTACAGAGAGCAGACAGTGCTCTCTTTGATTTGATAGAATCGTCTAACCTTCCCATCTCTCCTGCAGAGCAAGGGATTCGACTCTTAAAGGAGTCTCTCTAACTTCTCGAAAGGCCTTCGATCTTTGGCATCCTTACCTACTTCAAGATGCTACTATTACGACTCACACTTTTCTATCCTTCTATCGGCTCTTGACCAAGAACTCTTGGAATGCTAAGCTCGTCAAGTCTCTAATTTGCATCGAAAAGGACTACACCGATTCAAAACGTGCAAAGATGAAAACAGGTTTATTTCAATTACCACAACGTCCAGTTTCGGAACATCAGAGAACGATTGAAGGAGTCCCACAGGTGGACGTGGAGGAAGAGATGCAAAAATTCGAAAAGATATCAAGGAGAGACTCACAAATCTTCAAGAACTGATCATAGAAGATTGAAAACACATCTGGCCTTTACAACAAAAAGGCAATGGGAAATACGTTCCGTTGACTTTCCTAACTCGGTCTCTCAAGAAGCTCTACATTCCTCTCCCTCATGAACACGCTGGAGGCCCTTCATCAGCGCCCAGAACGTCATCTGGCTTTTGACTTTCTCAACTCAACTTCGTTAAGCAGCGTTCGGATTCGAATGTACGATAGAAAGTTCAAGTTTCTCGTTAATCTCGAGTGTGCGTTTGAAGGAAAATCCAACGTCAAGGATCTCGCTCTTCGTATCTGTCTTCGCTGTAGACAAAGACAAACCTCGGACGAGGTGGGGAACTCCTGCTGAGAGACAAAAGACCTGGATTGGTGGTACAAAGAAGTCAGAGGCGATGGCAAGGCTGCTGCGAGGTGAGTCTTTTGGTTTTTCCAGAGAGTTTTTCCTTTGGACTGCGCTCTTTGATTCCTACAAGCTAAATTGTCACATCTTTCCCAGTCACAAAGCAGCTCGACAGTCTGGAATTGTACGGTCAGCGTGCTCATTATGCTGGAGCAGATAGGACCGAAGTTTCGTCTGCATGTCTCGTAGACCTTGAAAGTAACTTCAACAGCCTCAAGCAATTACGTCGTGAGTAGACCTGCAGAGAGTCAGTCCCTCCTCCTGGCAGACGAACCATTCTGACTAGCCCATTCTCAATCTCTCAATCTCTCTTCAGTCTTCGCGATCGGAGTAGACCTGGAGAATTATGAGACTACCAAGTTTCAATTGTTGAAGAATTTGAAATCTCTCTCCGTCGACATGCCAATGATTGATTGCTTGAGCAAATACGAGGATCTGCCTCTTCCTCCAAGCTCGGAGACGCTCTGTCTTTGTTTCTACCTGATTTATCCAATTCGGCCAGTATACGAACATTGGAACGAGCCTGAGAAAATTGGAGAGATGCTCGAAGAAAGGGCTTTACCGGACTTGAAACAAGTAGCCGTGCCTGCAGAACCAATCAATCAAACCGGTTAGTATTCCCTCTTTCGAGAGTGCAAAGTTGTGAGGGCTGAAATTCACAAATCCTTTTCCGCTCCTTCTACGTGAAATTCAAGGACTCGACCATCGGAGAGAGTGGGCCAAGAATATGAGACAGCTAGAGAAATCGAAAAGAATCAAGAATGGTTCGGTGAAGCTCACAAAATTGCAGCTCGGACAAACTGGTAAGTAGCAAGAGTTGAATTGGAAGTCTTGATCTCTTCTAGAATCTGACCAAATCAACCTCGTCTTCGTACAGACAATGCAAAAGGAGAAGCTTTCATGTCAACCCTTCGATGGCTGTCAGCTTAGAGCCTTCTTATTCTTATTTATTCTTATTTGCTGCTTCTAAGTAGAAGCGCTGAAGGAGAGTCTGACTTGGGACGTTCGAGGAGATTGTGCATTTTTTCCTTCACGCCTCATCTCAATGAAATCTGCTTGGTTCCCCTCTGAAGCTTTGTGATTGAGATCGAATTCGCTCCAAGGGAGTCACAAAAGGAAAGGGCTGGTCACATCGATTCGAGACGTTATTACAAGAAATCCTGAACAGGTCCTTTGAAAGGCAGAGTGAAGATACAAGATACAAGACAAAAGATGAAAGATGAGAGAACTGAGATAACAAAGTCATCAACCTATTCAACTTTGACCACTACTTTTCCGACGTGACCGGCGCTGGCACTGATTAGAATGAAAGGAAAAGAAAGATTGTAAGTGTTCAGAAAGGTGGATCACCAGGTTGCAGATGAAAACTACAACAGAGGATCGTTCTCAGCACTTACAGATAATCGTAGGCTTTGACAGCATCCTTGAAAGGGAAGACTCTGTCGACGAGAGGCTTGAGCGAGTGTACCTCGAATAGCGTGCCCAGATCGTTCTCGGGAAATGAAGCAATGAATGTCAGAAAAGTGGAGATTGGCGGATAGAACTGAATTGACTAATCTTTTGGCGTCAAAGTGGCCTCTTGGTGTAGAGATAATGACGTGTCCTCGTAAATTGGGGAGTAGAAGTTCTCGCTAGAATGTTCGCAGCCTCACCCTTTTGGGTTGGGCAGAGAAGACTAAATTACCTACTCTCTTCGACTAGATCAGAGAAGAGACGATACGATAAATAATTTTGAGATTGAAAATGTGAAAGACTTGCTACATGTCACGTATGTCAATAATAAACCCTTTCCTTTGGATGAGGAACCCCTTGACGAGACACTTTCAGAGAGACGAGAACCCCGAACTCAGTCATCTTCTCCCTCTCCCAACAAACTCCCCATATTCCTCACTATCACTATGTGGAGGTTCCAATTCGACCCATTCATCTTTCGGAACTTGCTTCATCTGAGCCCCTCTGACAGCCAATTGATCCGCCATTTCATTGCCATGAATTCCAGAATGTGCCTTGACATGAACGAATTTCGGTCTAGTTCTACTCTTGATACCAATTGAACTACTCGAATCTTTGGAATGGTTCTCTCTCTTCTCCAATTCAGATCTAATCCTTCTAACAAGATCTCGATTCTTAACTTCTTCACCACTTGAGTTTTTCCAATCGTTTTTCCTCCATTTCAAAGACCAATCTTGAATGGCTGAGATTGAGTAGGTTGAATCTGAGTAGATGGTTAAAGGGTGGCTGGAGAGATCGATGGGATGTGAGGAAGAGGAGGAAGAAACGATTTCTAAAGTTTTGAGAATGGAAGTTAATTCTGCTCGATTGTTGGTTTGTAAATTCCCTGGGAGACGTGATGAAACGTTTAAATGTTGAAGTGATGGGTTTTTGAAATAGATTCCGTATCCTGCTTTTGAACCCTGAGGAGTAGAAAGAAAGGGAAAGGGGGGGGGAGGAGGAGGAGAGGGGATGAGTCGGAAGTGAAGGAGGGATTTGGTGGAAGGGTCAAGTCCTTCTGAGCTCAATCGAGAGAGAGAGAGAGAGATCTCGAGTCGATTATTAATGACTAGACATTTCCTCGCAACATCTTGAAGTCTCAAAAGAAACCGAGCTTGACATCCTATCATCAACTACTGAGCTGAGACTTACCGCCTGGCCATTTCCAGCTGAGGCACCATCTACATAGACCTCAATCGCCTCTCCAGCTTTCAAAGCTTGAGTTGAATGTGAACTTGAAGATGACGATGATGAATAAGAAGTGGAAGGTTGACAGCTATTAGAGTAAGACGAACCCCCTCCATATCCATCACCACTTGAACTTGGGTAAGTTGGAGTGGGTTCAGGCTGAGAGTTCCCATATCCTCTCGAACCAAATCTATCAACATAACTGTTGACATTGTGAACCCGACTACTACTACTACTACTAGAGCTACTATCACTTGAAATTGATGGAGTACCGATGAAATCCATTGCCTCTCTTTCAGTGAGAGTCTTTCGATATTTACTTCCTGGATGACCTTTGACTTGAGCTTCGCATTCCGCCCAAGAATTGAAAATTCCAACTTTCCTTCCAACTCGAACTGCGTAAATTGAAGATTTCATTTTCTTGGGCGCCATCTCTTAGAGGTGTTGAGGTTTGGCAAGACCCGTCGTGTTTGAGAGCGCTACATATTCTTGTCCTCCCTTCCACCCAGTCCTTCCTTCTTTCTTTTGCTCCATCTAACTCAGATTTTGAACAATCTGTCATATCTATCAGATCGAATCGAACTGGATCAGTCCCCTCATCCTCATCAATCTCTCCATCCCATCCCATCCCCCCATCCTCCTACCCTCCTATCCTCCATCCATGTTGCGTCCTACGAGCATGCCTCATCATTCATCTTCGTCTACTCTTTCACCTCAAAGACAAAGGTTACAACCTTCAACATCCAACAGACCAATTGAAACTCCTTTAGCATCCAAATCTGGTTCATCCTCATCCTTCCATAACACGACTGGTAGACTTGTTTCCAAATCCAATGTTGGTTCTTCAACTTCAACTCCAATAGGTCCAAAGCAACTCTTCTCAGATTTAATGAAAGAAAGAAATATGACCGCTACTCAAACTCCACGTAATCAATCGTCAAGAAAAGCTTTTGGAGATAAAACCAATTCACCAAAGAAGAATTCCAGGAAGAGACCATCTCCATCTCAAAATACTAATGGTAATTCTCCAACTAAATCCATTAATCCTTTCAAATCAACTCATGATTCGAATTCAACTACAAATCCAGGTCCATCAAAATTAAGCAACACCATCGATCCATTCAAAACACCAGCAGCACCTTCTCAAACTGAACAATCTTCAGCTCATTCTTTCATCACTCCAACTTCAAACATTGGAAAGAAAGGTTTTCTGAAAATGAGAATGGCAGAAATCATGGATAAGGAAATGGGAATCGATTTGAATTCTTGGAATGAGGTTGAGAATGAACAGGAGGAGTTGGTAGAATTGACCGAGGAAGAAATGTGGCCTGAGATCGAGGTCATGGGGAATGGAGAGTTTGCAAAGAGTGAGTAGATGTGGAATATGTGTTAGGATGATAGTTTGGATAGAATCTCGAGCTCGAAATGGAACTGCAACTGACGTTGTTTGATAGGAATCAGAGTCGAATATAAACTCCACTCTGCCTCCTCTCAAGCCTTCTCTTGCTTCCTACGTGTTCGAGAGTTTTGGTTCAGAATTCAATCCACTTTACCCGTGTTGGAACCAAAGACGAGGGACGCCAAATTTTGACTTGCCGTGCTATCTCTTCTCCTTCCATCCATCATCTCTCCCCCTTTTCCTTCTTGTTCTTTCCTTCCCCTCCTCTCAGATCCACCCTATGAATTTCCACCTCAATTCCAAGATCTACCAAGAGCCAAGATCCTAGGACAAGAATTACGCAAAACTTTCTTTCTAGGATCTTTCCCTTCCACCAATTCTCAAGATTCAGAAAACCTCTCTGAATTAGTAGGAATCACCAATCAATTCCAATCCTTCAATGTCTCAAATAAAGAAGAAGTGGTAGAACTTTCTGAAAGTGATGAAGATGAAGATGAAGATTTCTGGCCGGATTTAGAAGTTGAGGAGAAGGAGAAGAAGAGTCCTGTTGAAAAGGTGACCTTGATGGGAATTAATGGTGGAACCAGGGTTAGAGTTGGAAACTCTACTGTCGTTCCTGGCAGAATGACTACTTCTTTCAATGGTCCTGCTAAGAGAAGTGATGGAGCTTTGGATAGACCTCCAGTGTCTTCAACTCGTAAAATCACTCCTGCTATAATTTCAACTTCTAACAAACAAATGGGATCTTCTACTCCAAACCCATCTACTGTTGGTGGAGCTCGTAGACCCATTACTCTCAGTTCAAGCATTGCTCAAACTGCTGCTGTTGCCAGACGTCCAATTTCTTCCACCGTTCCAGCTAGAGCTCTTTCTTCTACCGCCAAGCCAGCCACTTCAACTTCTAGACCAACCACTTCAATTTCCAGACAACCTATTTCCATCTCCAAATCTATCTCCACTGTTAAACCTTCTGCTGTCAAACGTCCGATTACCACCGCCTCCTCCAGACTTCCAGCTCTATCTTCTTCAACCACTACTCGTAAACCTCTAACCTCAAACTCAAACATCTTGAAACCAAAGTCTTCGAACGTCATCTCTTTCAAGCCTAAAGTTCAAGTTACTCAAGTGAAAGGAAAAACGATGAAGAAAATCAAGAACCCTGAACTGATTAATGAGAGGTTATGTAATGATGGATTGAATGATTGGTTGAAGGATCAGAAAGTTGGTGATGGCGGAGAAGAGTTTCATGGCTTTGAGATTTAAGAAAGAGAGGGAGATGAAAGAGAGGAAAATGAAAGAGGGAGGTTGGAGAGGGTAAGGACAACGGGCCTTTGAGAATGGGGAAAGAACCGCAGGAAGCAAACAAGGATCAAGTCGAAAGATGAGACCCATCTCTTTTGGAAACTTGGAACTTTGGCTTTCGATGCGTCTTCTTTCAAGAGCAAACCTTTTCTACTTTGATGAAGATCGATTTCCACCCATTCCGTTGAATCTGTTTTGAATCCCTCTTGATCCTTCACTTGACTTTTACTTTTTTCAAAATCCTTCAATCTTTAGAAATCGGTTTTATCAAGCCCCATTTCTTGTATCTATTTTGTCTATTTCTTTCTTGTACTTTTAGCAATAATCTGATGTGTCCCCCCTTCCCTCTCTCTCGCCTGCCCACATTCTCTCAAATGCACGCAAGCACAACTCTTTTTCCCTCTCTGTAATTCTATCCATACCTCGTCAGTTTGAGTGTCATTCTTTTCAAGAAGAGTCTCCCTCTCGAAGAATGTTGCACAATTTCTTCGACTCTTCTCCCTTCCCTTGAATCCGAGTTTCAAGTTTCAGCGCTTCAAGTAGGTTTCTTACAGTACCTTGTTTTCTGAGGGTTCCATGTACGTATGAGCTTTCGAGAAAAAACGCTCTGTACGTCAAAAGTTCATATTGGACGACATCTGTGCCGCGATTGACAGGTTCATAAGCTGAGAAGCACAGGCAGGACTCATCAACAATCTAGAAAGTGCTATTGCGAGACGACATGTGAAGTATACAAAAGAGTTGACTGCTGTTCGAGACTTGGTTTCTCAAAGACGGCAAGGAATTAAATTGTTTTTATAGTAGAGCTTCGACTCCGACATCGTCATCCCCTTTCCCTTCTCCAACCGCCTTTTCAGCTTCAGGACCAGTTGGAGCGCTCTCGGTTTCTTCTTCCTTCTCCTCGTTTCCAGCAGAGGTTGGACCATCAGACTCCATTTTCTTCTTAGCCATAACAGACATAACCAATTGTCTCATTCTTTCTTCAGCTGCCATTCTCTTATCTGAATCAACCTGATATAAAGGACTTGCGGTTCCCGTTTGACCAGTGAGAGAAGAAGAAGAAGCAGATGGAGATTGTAAAGTTCGAGTCGGAGTTGTAATTGAAGTTGAACTAGATCCTTGGGAAGCTGGAAGAGAGTTTGAGGTGATTGAGGGCAAGTCCAAAATTCCGCCATTGCCAGTTCCGTTTCTACGAGGTGGTGTAGGTGGAGTTGAAGAAGAGGTGCCTCTTCTCCTGAAGGATCTCTCCCTCTCCATTTCGCTTTCCGCTCCGACTTCCATCGAGTTTGGTCTGCTTCTCTTGCTGGATCGATCCAAGTTCGGAGTGGATACGATTGATCTATCTCTAGGATCAAGTTGTTGGTCGATAGCTTCCTGTTTAATGTGAATGGAATCTTGGTCGTTGGAAGCATCGAGGTTTGATCTCTTCAAAGAGGAAGAACCATTAAGACCTCCTTCGATCTGAGGGATTGAACTAGAGATTTCTCTAAGAAGTGATTCAGCTTGATCTGAAGAAGATTGGCTCCATTTGGGTTCTGAAGGGTTGAGGGCGTTTTCTCTAGCAATTGAGAAAGCTTTAGGTTCTGAAGGAATGAAAGATGTCAAACCAGTTCTCATAGATTGGTCACTGATATGAGTGAAATTAGAAGAGCTGTAATTATTGTCGGATCTCTCAATTTTAGGCTTGATATCTTCGGAGTTTCTGCTCTGATGAATCGAATTCTGATTTGAATTGGACATGTAATTTCGATCCTGAGCAGCATCGGAATTTCGAGCAGCTTCGTTTTGACCTTTGCTTTCACTTGGAGCTTTACCCCAAGTTCTAGTAGTGACGATTCGGTTAACCCAGTCTTCTCCGACTGGATCACGTCGGTCGATCCTATCTTGCCATTCTCTTTGATATCTCTCTTCTCTCTCTTCTCTCTCTCTATCTGCCGTCTTCTGAGGTTGTTGAAGAGAAACTCTCGGGTCTCTCGAACCAGAATGAGAACTGTGCTGACCTCGATATTGGTCTGAAGGTAGAGGAGCAGCGTAAGGATCTCTGCTAGACCCGCTTCTTTCTCTTTCTCTTTCGGACCCAGAACCCCCTCTTGGAGGATAAACATTTCTATCTCTTTCTCTGTCTCTGTCGTCTCTTCTGTCTCCTCTAGCTTGATAACCATACGGATCGAGACTTGGTGCTTCATCGTAGCGAGCTCTAGGATCTGGGATAGGAGGCGGAGCCATCTCAGCTGATCGAGAGTAAGGATCTTGAGGATAAAGAGGAACACTGCTTGAAGGTCGTATTTCATAGAGACTTTGAACTGGTAATGTCGTTGCTGGAAGTCCTCGGAGAGTCTGAAGTTGGACCTGAAGAGTTATAGAAAGAGCGAGAGATCATTTGTGAAAAGAACAAGATCGTTAAAGATCCGAAACAAACGAATTCGGAGGCTTACATCCCCATTTGCAAAAAGCGCAAGATCTCTTGAAAGCAAAACTCACTCTCAATTCACTTCGCTCCCTCAATAACCTCTCTCTCTTGAGTTCTGCTCTCATCAATTGATTCTCCAGTTCCAATTCTGACTGAGATCTTCCATAGCCCGCCGGAGGAGGAACCTGATGAGAGGGAGGGTGATGAGGGTAAAGAGAAGATGAGGGCTGTTGATGAGGGTGAAGGAGAGGAGCAGAGGCAGGAGGCAGATAGGCTGCATAAGGATCTAGAGGAGCATAATTAGAAGACGGAATGGCCGATAGCGGCGGAACTGGAATGGGATTTCCATATCCACGATCTCGAGAAGCATGCGAGTCTCCATATTCCGGACGATCAGGATGTCTAGAACCTGAAGTTGATTTCACGGAGTCTCTTGCTAAGTCTCCTGGTCTTGAAGAAGCATAAGGATCCGAACCTCTGTAACTGGTCTCCGATGGGAGCTTTCCATCGATTCTTCTTGGAGGTGATTCTCTTGAAAGAGTCGGTCTGTAAATGTCATGGCTAGCGGTTCTAGCACTTGATCTGTTCGATTTCCTTTCTTGATTTCTTGATAAGCTTCCTCTTGGCTCATCTCTTCCTCGACCTCTAAAGCTGTCTTTGTCTTCTCCCGAAGCTTCCATTTCCTTTTCTCTTGCAAGAAGTAGTTCTGGGTTCAAACCTGGAGGAAGCTTTTGAAATCTTTCAGAGCTGAGATCTGTTCCTGCAGGAGCTGATGCCCAATGCTTTCTCTTATCGGTGTGCACACTTAGAGTTGGAGGCGAGAATTCGCTGTCGTAGAACAGAACTATAAATGTCACTTGGGACGGCTGCAGAAGGGTGCGGGAGGGAAAATGGGTGTAAGCAATAGCAGCTCACGAAACCCCAAAAGAAAAAGAAGTATCTATTTGCGATGGGATCTGTGAAGAGGAGAGAGAGAGAGAGAGAGAAATGCGTACGATACTTACCTTACCATCTTTGGTTTTAGATCGACCTGTCCTAGGAATCATCAAGATCCTCACTTCCACCTGACTCTTTTCAGGTAGAACCATGTTCTCAATCATGAATTCCGAATCCGAATTTTCCTCCTTACTTTCTTCTTTCGCCTCTACTTCGGGGATCTTCTTCTGAGCATTTGGGTTAGAAGGAGGAGGTTGAATCAAAGTTTCGACTTGGACCGTTCCATCGATCTCGACAAAGCAATCCAATCCGACTGAGAGTAGGTTGTCTTTGAAGTATCCAGTTGGATTGATTCCCAGATGAAAGAGATTCAGACCTGAATTCGTCGGTGGAGTCAGGATTCTCGTGGAGACCAAGTTAAGATTCTTGTCCTGTTGGAGGCAGATTGGACAGAGATGAATCAGACGAAACGGGTAAGACAAGCGATGGGAGCGAAAAGGTAAGCAGAGAGGAAGCGGGAGGATGGATTGGATGACGAGGAAGAAAAGAGAAGACAGTTACTCACCACCCTTGGTTCAGATTCGGTCAAAGTCTGCCTCGGAACATTTGGATTTGATTCCTGACTTGAGTAGACTCTCAAACTGATCAACTCATCTGGGAAGACAGAGGGCGGACCATGGGAAGTATGCGAGATGAAGCGGGTGAGCCAAAGAAGATTCTTGACCAGTAGGTTCAGCTTAGGATAGAGGAGTATCGAGTCAGGCCAATGATACTTACGAAGAGAGTTAATCTTGGTGTCGAATCTGCCAAAGAAAGGCATCTCTTTTCGATCTTTTTGTCAGGAGAGGATGATTGTGGGAAAGAAGAAGAAACTCCTTTTATCGTTCATCTTGGGCCAAAATACGCGTCCCTAGTTGCCAGCGCTTGCAAGTCTTGGAGAATCTTCTGGTCCAAGCAAGCATACAACTTCAAGATTAAGCAGCAGCAGCAAGAGTAGTTTGAATTACTTTCTACTTGCTTCCCATTCCCCCTTGACCTTTTAATAAAGCGCTTCTGTCAACCATGAGCGGATGTGAGTAGCCAGAGCTGGTGGAAGAGAGGTAGACGCTGGCAATGGTGGGGGAAGTCCACTCATGCAATAGATAGATATCCCTCCCAATAGTAGCTCACAAGATTCTGTTCTACCTTTTTCAACAACCTAACAGTCCGATTTCTGTCGCTCGTGCGACCTTTCATGTCGATCCTCCCAGAGGTGACAGCTCCAGAACGTAAAGGTTAGTAGAGAGTAGTCCATCCTGCACTTTCTTATCCTCTTCTCCTTTCGATCAGCTGACTTTACTTTGATTGCCTTTCCCTTTATCTAATCGTAGTCCCTTTCCAATCAAGACTAGCCTGGACGGCTATCGTTCTAGCCATCTTCTTGGTGTCTTCTCAAATCCCTCTCTATGGTATCATGTCTTCTGATTCCTCTGACCCGCTCTACTGGATGCGTGTCATTCTGGCTTCCAATAGAGGTACTCTGATGGAACTTGGTATCTCTCCTATCGTCACTTCTGGTATGATCATGCAATTGCTCGCTGGAGCTAATCTGGTAGAAGTAGACTTCAGTCTAAAGGAAGATCGTGCTCTCTTTGGTGGAGCTCAGAAACGTGAGTGGAGAGAGCGCAGATGAGGACTGGAATGCAATTTTTATCCAACAATTGGTAGACTGAGATGAGAGCTCCGGGGAGAGGAAGCTGGGGGGGACGAAGGGGGGAGGGAGGAAGAAGATAGCAGCTGGCTAGGACAAGAAGTTCCTTCTCTTCCTTTCACTATCTTCTCCTATCGAACGGAGCAGGCATTAGAAGCTATACCTGGGCTCTTTGAGATCTTCAGATCCAATTCTTGTGTCACACAGGGTCTCGTCAGTCGAAGCTCTGGCTGAACCTTTCCTCCCGCCCTCGCTCTCTCTTCCCAGTATTCGCCGTCATCATCTCTCTCGGACAAGCAACTGTTTACGTACTAACTGGACTTTATGGACAACCAAAAGATCTAGGAGCTGGAGTCTGTCTTCTCTTAATTCTTCAATTGGTAGTGGCTGGTTTAATCGTAATTCTTTTGGACGAACTCTTACAAAAAGGTTACGGTTTAGGTTCAGGAATCTCTCTCTTCATTGCCACCAACATTTGTGAATCAATTGTTTGGAAAGCTTTCTCTCCAACCACAGTCAACACTGGAAGAGGACCAGAATTTGAAGGTGCTTTCGTAGCCTTGTTCCATCTCCTCTTCACTTGGAACGACAAGACCAGAGCCTTAAAAGAAGCTCTTTATAGAGACCGCCTGCCAAACGTTATGAACTTGATCTCAACTTTAATCGTATTCCTAGTCGTCATCTACCTTCAAGGATTCAGAATTGAAATTCCAGTCAAATCCAACAGAAACAGAGGTCAAAGAGGTTCTTACCCAGTCAAGCTGTTCTATACCTCAAACATGCCAATCATGTTGGAATCAGCTTTGACTTCAAACATTTTCATCATTTCTCAAATGTTGGCTTCTAGATTCCCTTCTAATCTTTTGGTTAAACTTTTGGGAGTATGGGAACCTTTGGAAGATTCTCCTCAATTACACGCTATTTCTGGTTTGGCTTATTATATCTCTCCTCCCCACACCTTCAAGGAAGTTTTATCTGATCCAATTCACACTGCTATATACATCGCCTTCACTCTAACTGCTTGTGCTTTATTCTCCAAGACTTGGATCGAAGTCTCGGGTTCTGGTCCAAGAGAGGTTGCTAAACAATTGAGGGATAACGGTATGGTCATGCCTGGTCACAGAGAAGGTTCAATGTACAAAGAGTTGAAGCGTATCATCCCAACTGCTGCTGCTTTCGGTGGAGCTACCATCGGAGCACTTTCGTGAGTAGACCCCCTCGAATCCAAGGTTGAAGGCGAGAAAACTAGTTTGCCAAGGTTGCTGATCACCCGAATGCCTCTCATTTTTTCTGAAACAGTGTCGCCGCTGATCTTATGGGTGCTCTAGGTTCTGGAACTGGTATCCTTTTGGCCGTAACCATTATCTACGTGAGTCTTCGCTGGAGATGATTCTCTCTTTGTTCGGTATACTAACGTGTCTTCCTTGTACTCACACTCATCTTTCCATCTCAATACAGTCCTACTTCGAAATCGGAATGAGAGAAAACGCTGGAGCTGAGATGGGAGCGTTCGGAGACATCATGGGATAAGGAAAAGTGTAGCGGATAGACGGGAAGCGAAAAGGAAAGTTGCAGATTGCAGGGAAGAAACCAGGCTGATGAAAGGAAGGCTCTCTAATGAAGTGGAAAGAGCAACCTCCGAGGTGCGGAGAGAGAGAGGTGGCAGCAGAAGCAGTGGGAGAGAATCAATTCCCTGGCCTCCCTTTCCTCTGCTGTTATTATTGGAACCAAAAACAAACGACTCCTTGTATGTATCCTTTTTCTGCGTGCATTTGGGACAAATTTAAAATACAGAAACTCCAAAAAGCCTTTCCCTTGAGCGCACTCTCCACTCGCGACTCCCTTCGAAATCTAGCAATTCTCTAGACTGTGACGCTGAAGAGATCGATGGTCGACCCACAAGTATTCACTAACTTGAATCTCTATATCAGAGACATGAATAAGGAAGCTCATTTCGAATTCGAGCATTGGGCGATATTTCCGAATGCCTGAACGAACGTCGACTGACTTCGAATATCCTCTCTTCCTTTCTTCTTCCTTCCCAACCACGACCATCCAAAAATCAACGAAATGAGCGACTTTGTTAAGTATGATCCAAAGAACATGACCTTCCGCAGGCTGGGTAGCAGTGGTCTGGTAAGTATCTCTTCCATTCAATTCTTCCATTTCATTCTCTGCTTCTCCACTTGAAAGCTTCTTGCTGATCTTCTTCTCCTCTCTCTTTACAGCGTGTCTCCACATTCTCTTACGGAGGATGGTTGAGTGAGTCCTTCTTAAGATCTTCAACCCTTCTTCCTTGTCACCCACTCACCATATACCTTTCTTTCTTCCTGTTTTTCCAGCTCTCGGAGGTACCGCAGACGCAGATGCTACCAGAGAGCTGATGTCCAAGGCCTTCTCTTTGGGTATCAACATGTTCGACACTGCAGAAGTTTACAGTTCTGGTAATGCTGAAGTGGTTATGGGAAAGGCTGTCAGGGATCTGAAGTGGGATCGTTCCGAGGTCGTTCTCGTTACCAAGAGTGAGTATGAGTAATGTTACTTAAACCCGGCTCTGCAAGCCCTTTGTCTTTCTCTCTCTCTCTCTCTCCAGACCAGTCTTACTAACTTTGATTTTTTCTGTGCAAACGCCGCCCCCTTCTCCGATCAGTCTTCTTCGGTACCAACACCAGCAGATCCCCAAACGCCAAGGGTCTTTCCAGAAAGCATATCATCGAAGGAACCATGCAATCTCTCGAAAGAGCTGGTCTCGATTACTGGGATGTTGTTCTGTGTCATCGTCCAGATCCAACAGTGCCAATGGAGGAAATTGTTGTAAGTAGAACGGATGAAGATCTCGTTGGATTCCCAAACGCTCTCAGCTTTCTAGATCTGACCTCTTCTCCTATCTCATTCATCCAGAGAGCTTACAACTTCCTCATAGACCAAGGAAAGATCCACTATTGGGGAGGTTCCGAATGGAGCGCTCAAGCCATCCAAGAAGCTATCACCGTTTCGGAACGATTGGGATTGATCGCTCCTATTGCCGACCAACCTCAATACTCCATGCTTCACAGAGAGAAGTTAGAGAAAGGGTTCGCTCCCCTTTACAAGAACTACTCCTATGGAACGACTATATGGTCGCCCCTAGCCTCTGGTCTCCTCACGGGAAAGTACAACGATGGGATCCCAAGTGGTTCTCGTTTCGACACCGCTGCTTCTTTCTTCAACGATACTATCAAATCTCTTCAAGAACCAGAAGGAAGGGCCAAGATCCAAAAGGTCAGAGATTTGACTAAGATTGCTGAAGAACTAGGTGAGTTTCACTTCTGGCTCTCTCGATTCTCTACCTCAACTGAGAAACTCAAATTCGTCGATCTGACTCACTCCCGTCGCTAAATTGTGTTTTGAATAGGAACCAAAATGTCCACTTTGGCTCTAGCTTGGACCATCCACAACCCAAACGTCTCTACTTGCATTTTGGGAGCTACCAAGCCCGAACAACTGGAAGAGAATGTCAAGGTGAGCCAAAGCAGCGTCCGGAAGTACGGCATGTTCAATTGTTGATTTCTCGACCTCTGCTTCTCCTCTACCAATCTCATCCCAATTCTCACAGGCTCTTGATATTGTTGAGAAGCTGACTCCTGAAGTTATGGAAAGAATCGAGAAGATTCTCAACAACAAGCCTGTCCCTGTTCCTACTTATGGAAGGTAAGCTTCGATCTCAACTCTATCTATGGGCAGCTCAAGGATATCTGCAGTCTATTCTAGTCGAGACAAATGAATTGAAGCAGAGTTCAAATCTAGACGAATGAAATTCCATATTATCTTTCAGACTTGTTCTTTTTCCGTCGTGATCTATCAATTGTGGACAACCCGACTGACCAAAATCTAACATTTCCATCTCTCACTGCTCGTTGCCAACGCTCTTTTTGGTACGCGGTTTGGGTTGAATGCAACCCTTCTCCAAGGGGAAGTTCTGGACCTCGAAAGCCAAGGTCTAAGCTCTGAGCTACTTTTAACTATAGAATGCACGTCTGAGCTTGCTGAATTCTTGTTGACCAGGGTCGGCTTCGCCTTTGGCACTGACTTTTGGTTCGCTTTTCAAATGATGGAGTCGAGATTTGAACGTCGAGTCTTGACGTGCAACGGAAGAATTGAGGAAAAGTGTCTTAGGGCACACATTGGTTCGGAAACACACAAAATTTTGATTGACTAATCGTTCTGAGAAGGGTGACAAACTTGCGGAATCTTGGAAGGCGAGAGAAGGCAAAGGGCGAAATGGAAGCGACTGTAAAGTTTGACTTTCTCTCGTCTCTGCTTTGGACCTTAATACTGATTGAACAGCACTTTTTCCTTTCACAGTTTGACTGTGGGAGTTGGGAGAGCTTATGACTGAGAAGAAGCTTGAGGCGAAGACACATTCCTATGAGATGTGGTTCGTCCTCTCGATTCTTAAACTGGAAAGAATCAAAGTGAACTGACAAAGAGGAAGGTCAGTTGAAACTTGTCTCGGCTTCCTTTTGAACAAATTCCTCCCTTGGCGAAGGCTTCCCGGAGTAAACAACTCACAGCTCGAATCCAAATCGACTACTCGAAACGCGAACGGAGAAGGTTGGGAGCATTCCCTTTCCAGACGTGCTCGTAATCCAGCTTTTCCTCCCCATTAGCTTTCAATACAGAACAGAAGAGGTAGTTCAAACTTGAATGATTGGATTTTGAGAGAAAAGGACCCAGAATCTCATCTGTTTCGCTGATTCTTATCATCTTGAGCTTCGGAAAGGAAAGTGATTGAACTTCTTCTTTCCTTCTGTTTACGGATATCTCCAGTTCTTCTTCATCAAACTTAACTCCACTTATCCAAAGCTCTTCTGAGGTTTTTGAATGAGATACGATGAGTGATGCATTTGATCAAATGACATCATCCCAGAATCGAACCCGAGAGTAAACCCTGAAAGCTGGGCAGAGGAACAGCTCTTCATTAGACAGTGATTTAAGTCGGAGGAAGAAGAGCAGAGCTCGATCCTTTTGAGGTTTGGCATGGAGACAGGATCTAAACGAAGTTCCTGATAGTGTTCCTCGTTTTTAAATCCTGATAAGTTGAGGCTTTCGAGAGATGGATAATGCTTGATGATTGTCAAGACCGTCTTCAAATGGGCTACTGGGCTGCCTCTTGACTTGTCTTCCTTGCTCAATGACGATCTTTGAGGTCTTGAAAATCTGGATGATACTAGACCGAAAGATTCCAGTTTTGTTAATCTCGAGGGCTTAAAGAATTCTAGATTTGACGTAAAAGATTCTAGAATTGACGTCCTTTCCTGATGTTCCAAGTTCAAACGCTTGAGGTTAGGGAAAGGACATTCATCTCCTCCTCTGGGAATCGAATTTAAGCTAGATAATACTTCGGTTTCCTCGGATAGTGTGACACTTGTAAGAAGTGAGATAGTAGGAAGGTGTTTGACAATGGCTTGAAACATAAATACGCTTGAATAGAAGCTTTTGAGGCTTGGGAATTGTAGTCGACCCAGCAATCTCTCTAACCTGATCGAAGACCGATAGCACGTTAGATGCTTCAAGACTGGAAGGAGAATCGGAGTGCACTCCGCCCCTGGCATCTCTTATTGACCTTGGCGATAGTCTGACAGAGACACTTGTTCCAGCAAGCTTCGAGGATGGGAAGAATACCTTCGAAAGCCTCTAAACCATCAGGAGAATTGACCAGTTCTGGATCATTGCAGCTGTTCGTAGTAATGTGAAGTCACCTGGGGAAGGATGCATTGGAGAAGAGCTGGTGACCCCGTAGCCAGATTGAATCGAGATGCAGGGTTTCGAGGTTAGGTAGGAAGAGTCGAGTCGGGTTGAAGTTGATAGAAGGCTTGGACACCGAGATGCAGTCGAGAGCGATTCTTTTGAGAGATAAATTAGAGTTGAAGATGGAAGTCAAGAGCTCGATTGGAACTGGATTGAATTGAGGCGTTCCGTCATCTTCTAGTGCAAGCTTGAACGACTCGAGATCTACTCCTACCCACCTCAAGAAAGAAACAGACTCCCAGTCCAGCATGAACAATCCATTGATATAGACAACTTCTTGAGGTTTGAAGGGAAGGCGTCCTTGGGGAACGAGATATCCTTTCTACGATGGCGGTACTTGTCAGTGCCGATGCGTAGCTCTAAGGAAGAGAGCTTCGGACACTGGGTTACTAGCTTTAGAGCCAATTCAGGAACCGAATATGCTTGAATATCCAACTTCAGATCCTCCAAGGTAGCCTTGAACTCACCGACTCTTTGAAGTAAAACTTTGAAAGCTCCGAGTCGAGTGATGATCTGGCCTCTGGATTGGCTTGTATCCTCCACATTGACGAAAAATTCGGAGTAGAGAGCTAGCTTCCTTAGTCCACTTCCGGTGAAGCTGACGATCTCATCGATGAAACTCTTGCACTCGAGAGGCTCCCACGGTTTCGGGTCCTCCATGAATATATTATCTTCATTGTTTGTCATCGTGAAGATCTTGTTTCTTTCTCCTCCCGAACCTCCAGAAACCTTCGTGATAGGAAATTCGATCATGAATTCGACTTCTCTTAGCTCCTCCATCATGTCCCCCAGCTCGTATGCTCCTTTGACTATAGCTACAGCGAAGGGAGTTGCTAATGTCTCATCCATGGATTCCGTGCCTGATTGATCCGGAATCTGTATCGATAGTTTTCCGAGATTCCCTTTCGTTGCGAGGGCGATTGAAGAGAGCATTAGAAGATACCTCGATGACGTCACTCCCATGAGATTCTTGAAGTTGATCTGAGAAGGCAGAGCGGATGGGAAGGCTCTGTGGAAGCTCCTCCAGAAAGACGTCAGATCTAGGCGTATTTCGTTCCGAGGATGAGAGGAGTCGTTCCGAGGATGAGAGGAGATTGAGGCTAGACGATTGACGATTCTGGTCATCTCCAGTTCGCCAAGTGGTCTCTTCAAATGGGTCAGATCCGTGACACGAAGTAGAGTTGAGTTCGAGAGAAGCATCCTCCTCCAGACTTGAGAGAGACACCTGTGGAAAGGGCGAGTTGATGAGTGGAGAGAAGAGAGAAGGCAGATGTGACCAGCTCGGATGGTAGAGACTTGACTGGATCCTTCATGTCGAGTTGAAGAGTTGAAGAGTAGAACAAAGATTCAAGAAGATGGGAAAGAGGGAGGAGATAAGAAATAGCCGAAAGAGAAGAAGATCAAAATGGATTTTTAAAGGTCTTCCTCAAGATTCGCGATTCTGATTTCTTCCTGCTTCCTGACCTCAACGCCTCAACTTTCTAACCTCAAATCCTTAATCATGGTTCATCAATCTACCTGCTCGGCTCCAGTGAATATCGCAGTCATCAAGTATTGGGGAAAGAAGGATGTGACCCTGATTCTTCCAACCAACGATTCCCTATCTGTCACTTTGGATCAAGATCACTTGAGATCAGTCACCACAGCAAGATGTGACTCTTCCTTCGAAAAAGTGGACAGACTTTGGTTGAATGGAAGCGAAGAACAGATCAAGGAAGGTGGCAGGATGAAGAGGTGTATAGATGAAATGAGGAAGTTGAGGAAAGGTTTGGAGGACAAGGATGAAAGTTTGGAGAAGGTGAGTCAAAGCAGAAGGATAGGTAGTAATAGGAGTCGTAGGTGAAGTAGTGAACTGATCCGTCATCAAAACCAGAAGGGAATTGTGAAGGAAAGGGGGATCCGAAGGGAAGAGAGCAGCTGCTTCTAATTCTTCCTGATCTTCAAGAATCGTCCAATCTGACCCCTTCCCTCTCCCAATCCTTGCACACCCTTTTCAAGATCTCCTCTTTCCCAGTCAGAATCTGCTCAGAGAACAATTTCCCAACAGCAGCCGGTCTAGCATCTTCAGCCTCTGGTTTCGCCGCCCTAGTAGCAACTCTTGCTTCCCTCTACTCTCTTCAACCCACCATCACTACTTCTGAACTATCTCGCATCGCCCGTCAAGGATCTGGATCAGCCTGTAGATCTCTCTTCGGAGGTTTCGTAGCATGGCAAGGGGGAGAAACCACAACAGGAGAAGATTCCCTAGCAATCGAAGTTGCACCAAAATCTCATTGGTCAGATCTTCAAGCATTAATCTGTGTAGTTTCAGATGCTAAAAAAGGTACCCCATCAACAGCAGGAATGCAAAGAACAGTTCAAACTTCACCTTTTCTTCAGAGACGTATTCAAGATGTAGTACCTCTAAGAATGAAAGAAATCACTCAAGCTATTCAAGAAAAGAACTTTGATAAGTTTGCTAGAATTACAATGGATGATTCAAACAATTTCCATGCTTGTTGTTTGGATACCAGTCCACCGATCTTTTATATGAATGACACTTCTAGGAATATCGTTCAATTGGTTGAAGAGGTTAATAGAGCTAGTAAGGAAAATGGAGGTGGAAATCTTTTGGCTTATACTTTTGATGCAGGTCCAAATGCTGTGATCTATGTTATGAAGGAGAATATGCCAATGGCTTTACAATTGATTAGACATTACTTCCCAAACACCGAATTTGATGATACCGTGAGTTGGAGTTTCGGATTTGTGTCTCTCCCTCCACCTGAGCTCGCGCTCATCATTCACTATCTTCTTCTCCTACCATTTCAGTTCAACCTTCTAGGTGCAGGAGCCAATGCCTCTCACCGCGGAGCCCAATCTCCTGTGGATCTACCTACTTCCTCCCTTCCAAAGGCCTTCAACTCGGAAGTCATTCCAGTCAGAGAAGCTGGTGCCGTCAGAAGATTGATTCACACCCAAGTCGGAGACGGTCCAAGAGTCATGGAACAGGGTCAAGGAAAGGAGAGTCTTTTGAAAGAAGATGGAACTCCTTTGAGACTCACTAGGAATAAGAAGAGTGGAACTGATTAGAGGAAGAGAGGGAAAGGTATCAAGATGGTTAGACTGGCATCACATTAGATGAGCTTCATATGAGTCAGAGTTCTTGTAGTACGAGAATGAGGGTCGAGAGAACGCTCTCGTGAGGATGGAAGAGAGGGAGGAAAAGAGAAGGGAACTTCCACAGACGGACTAGAGTTAGATGATATCCCCCACTTGTATCGCTTTATATTTAATCATTTTGCTGACTCGATCTGAAACTACTTCGAGGTTCCCACTCGCACCTTACTTTGAGATGCCAAAACCAGAAATTCTTCACGAAAGACTTCTTCCGCAACGCATCGCATCAAAGATGGTAGAAGCGCCATCAGAGATTCTTCTTCAAGTGATGTCTTACTTACCATCCAGACAAATGGTCGCGATGGAAAGAGGTTGCAAATCATGGTGCTCAGTGATTCAAACCAACACCATCCGTTGGAGAACTTTTCAACTGGTTCCATTCTTCCACTTCTTACTATTTTGAAATTAGAGAGCAAGTTTGAACTTGGATTTTAAACAACCCTTTTCATTTCTAGAAGGCAAGACCGAAGATATGAAGAGAGAAAAGGAGATAGAGAGAGTAGGTAAGGGAATACAAAACTTCCTTGCAGCAGATCAAGCGTCGACAGTCGATCTACTCTTGATCTGAAAGACAGCTTTCTCGTTTGCTTTCCCCTTCAGAGATGTTTCCATAGAATAGCAGTAACCATCTATGACTAGATTCAGATTCATTTGTTCTAGCTAAAGACCAATTGCAACTTCAGGTGGCAAATTCCATTCCAATTCGCCCTGAGCTTTCACACGTTCATCTTTCTCTTCAAATCTACCTGAGAGCTCCGGTTAAGATCTCTGAGACTCCATTTCAAATTGGAAGTCCTTGTAACAGTCTAGAAGAAAGCACTCAAAGGGAAATATCGGATACAGATTCGAACCGAGAATGCAAGCTCTCATTGCTTCGTACCCCATTAGACTTCCTACAGGTAATAGAAGATGCGATTTGATTTCCGCGAAAGAGTTAGAGTTGACTCACTGCCAGAAGAAAGACTCAGAGATAGGCGTTCGGACAAGGGGTAAAGAGGAGAGAGAGAATTTTGATATCGGTGCTCGTTGCAGTATACCTTGATCAACTGATCAAACTTTGGCTTTTATGAATCTGATAATTCTGATAAGGCTTGGAATGGCCTTCCTCCAAAGCCTTCGTTACTCGCCTCTCCCCTCGTGACACGCTGTCACGCCGTCACGTCACCCGGACCTTCTTACGATGGATCTTTCACTGCTCTCCATCTTGGATCTTCACTGCCTTCAAGCATCAAATTCCAATATAGGCTATCCGAAGATTTTGACCTATAGAAAGGTTGGTTCTCTTTCATGTCTAAAGAGCGTAAAGTGATTTGCTGACCGGCCTGGATGCGATGAATCTTGACGACGCGATCCTTTCCCCAAATTGCTTTCCAGGCCGGGCTGAATTCAATTTCCGTCTCAAGACAAAGCTGGAACCGGCTTGAATTTTTCCAAACAAGCTTCCAGCGCGCGGTTTCCCTACAATGAGCGTCTCTTTCCTTTCCAACACTTCTTCCCCTTTCTCATTACTTTTGCCAACCACCTTCATTCCGCCCATTCTGGACCCAAATTCCAAGCCACATCGTCTCTTCGAGGTATTTCAAATATACACGCCTTGGAAACAGGGCCTCATCAACAGGAGGATTTCAACACCACCACTTCTCTCGATGAGATTGGAGTCTGGATAAGGTCTGAGTTTGACAGCTCTGGAAGGCTTCGGATTCTAATGACCATATCGGAAATGAACTTGGTCTCCTTTTCAACGCGAAGCTAGAGCCGGCTTAAATCTTTCCAAACGAGCTTCGAGCGTGCGTGTTCCCTTATAATGAGCGACGCATTCCTCTCAAACGTCTTCTTGCCCCCTCATCCACATTCTCTCATTGCTTTTATAATCCACCTTCAATTCGCCCACTGTAGACCCAACCTCCCACTCACATCCTTCCTTCGAGACATTTCAAGTAATCACAATTTGGAAAAAGGGCCTCCTCAACAAAGGGACTCAGCATACCACTTTTCTCCTTCTCCCAACTCATTGGAAAGAGAGAGAGAGAGAAGCTGGGAAAAGGTCTGAATTGAAAAGCTTTGAAACGCTTCCAATCCGAAAGACCATATCGATTTCTCACCTCTGATAAGGGAATGATTATGCAGCCGCTCCTCACGGATGGCAGGTCGTCGATATTCATTCTTTTTTCAGGTGCTTTCACGAGCAGTCTTGGAGAATTTTGACTCCACGAAGGGTGAGAGATCGGTAGACATCAGACAAACCCCCTCTTTCCGATTTTTTCCGCCTCTTTCCCTTTTTCCCTTTCCTCCCACTTCTTTTTTGTTTCCCCTTCTTCTCTATCTTTTCCCCTGCAGTCAGATGATCACGGCCGACACCCATCCACACCGACCATCGTCACACCAACAATCAATTGTTCAACTCCTTTCAGCCTATCGAGCTCCTTTACAATCCTCTACAATCCTTTCCAAGGGTCAAGTCAGAGATTCGGACCGCAGGGGATCAAGAAGGCTCTGCTCCTCACCTCTACCTTTCTTTTCTTCTCGCCCGTCTGCTCTCCGTCCTGGCCAAACAAAGGGTTTCACTACGTTCAAGAAAGCGAGTTCAAAATCACGTCACATGCCACTTCGAAACGTTCTAAACTCTCAAGAACACAGAAGAGGCGATCTCTCCTTTCATTCCAAAAACATGAATGCTCTCCGATATTTTTTTCGGTGGCGTGTCTGACTGACATCTGACGACGCGTCCCGTTTCACCAAGCTGGTTCTCCTAGCGCTGAACTTGGTCTCCTTCTCAACACGAAGCTAGAACCGGGCAGAATCTTTCCAAGCGAGATTCAAGTGCGCGGTTTCCTTTATAATGAGCGACACTTCCCTCGCAACTTTCTTTTCCCCTTTTCTCATCACTTTTGCCATTCACCTCCGAACCACCTGCTCTGGACTCGAACTCCAACTGTTATCGTTTCTTCAAATCATTTCAAATATTCACAAACCTCTAAACAGATTCAGTTGAAGCAAACAACCTTTGAGTTGGACAAGGTCCGGGGACGATGAGCTGTGAAAGGCCTTCGACTCTAACGACCATATGGGTTTCTCGCCTCTGGCAGGAGAATGGTTACGGGGTCGGTCCTTTTTTAGGATGTGTAGGCTCTTTGGTTCTGATCTCTACTGTCCGATGCTTGTAACGAGCTGTCGTTGGACATCCTGGTTCATCGAATGGCGTGAAGCTGATAGAACATACTTTTCTGGAAGTAAAGAAATCCAACTTCTGGATGTTCTTTCACTCTTCTCTACCTTCTTTTTTAATTCTTCTTTGACTTTCTCCTCTCCTCCCAAATTTTTCCCTCTCCATCCTTCCCATCAACCTTTGCGGTCGTTTTGAAAGCAGGACAGTGCAGAGAGAGAGCTAGCTCAGAGAGGATGAAGCTTCTCTCTCCAACCCTCCAAGCTCCAACTCTCTCCCCCATCTCCTTCTCTGAATTCACCAGATCTTCCCAGGGAATTTAAATCTCAATTTCGACCCTCTTACGTTGCCTTGTCTCCTTCAAAGACTGACCAGAGGGACCACTACTTTCATTCTCCTTTCCAACAGATCCACCAGCTTCTGCTTTCGACAATACCAAATCCGCCACAGCGGACTTTGTAAACACGACTACCCGTACTGATGTTCCATTTCTGGCGATGATCACCAACTTGGAGATCTTGTCATCTTTACACCCCATCTAAAGAGCACCTTGTCTGCTGTAGATCACTCATTTGAGCAAAGCGGTTCGATAGAGATCAGGTGATCAAGTTGAGAGAGCTGGTTGGTGAGATTTAAGAAATCGAAGAGAGTAAAAACTTCTCCAATTTGCTAGTAGCTGAAGAGTAAGGATCTTGACTGAAATGAAATAGGGTCGTGAGTTTCCTTTTACCTTTCAGAATCATTGTCGACATGAAACGTGAAATGCAAAACAAGCACTTTCTCTCCTACCTTTCCCAGTTCAAAAGATATCTGCTTCTACGGAAGATCGACTCAAGGTTGACCAAGACAAAAGAGAAGAGGAAGAGTTAGTCGTTGGAGAGACGACTGAATGCCATCATCTTGGGGTTCAACAGCGCAAGAGATGTTGACAAACCCCAAAGAAGGCTTCGACTAGGTTCGCTTTTAATCGTTTCTTTCTTTCTTTTTCCTTTGATGATCAATTACAAAAAAATTGATGCCCTTTCTTTCGATTGTCCTCGTCTGTTTCGTTTCCCTTCTCTCTTTCGACTCCCGCTTGACTGGTCTGAGGCTGCTCTATCTGGAGTAGATCCACCGTATACCTGACATCAAGACCTTTCCTTGAGAAGGGTCTTCGGCTATGCGAGAACGAAAAGGAAATAGGAGACGTCAGTCAAAGAAGAGACTTGTGGAAGCAGAACGCTGCGTGAACTAGGCCGACTCCAGATGAACCAAAGGCCTGTAAGATCTGAAGAACTGGACCAACTCAGTTCCCTATCTTGTCGAACAGAAAAGATTAAAGGAAACAATACTAACTAACATCACCAGCATTCGATCTTCTCAAATGAACTCTTCCAGTAGTAAACATCTTTTCCTTTTCAGTTTCTCTCCTTCTCTTTAACCAAAGATCCCTTAACTCTTTCTCTTGAAAAAGACTTCCATCTTGAGCATGAGTGGGATTTTTAGGAACCACGACTTCTTTCAAATTTTTCTCATGAAGAGATCTTGAAGTGATTGCTTGATCAACCATTGTTCTTCCAAAAGTTCTCCGACATAGGTTTATAAGCAGCCGTATCGAAATGATAGAGTAATTGAAAGACTTCTAAAGATTCAGGTGACGGAGTTTCAGGATGTTCAGATAAAGGTTCGAGACAATGAGAATCGACGGTCAAGACTCTTAGATTCTTGAAAGATACGAAATCAGTTGGATGATGGTGGTGGTGATGATTGTTGTTATGGTTGTTATTGTCATGCTCATGATACTGATGGGGATCTGGAGTGATTCCTATGAGGCGAATGTGCTTCATCGAAGAATAAGATGATTCTAAACCTCTCAACGTTCCAGTAAAGAGATAAGTATCATCCTTCTCATTTGCAGTTTCCCTCTCAGAATTTAATTCCAAAGTAGCAAATCTTTAGTTACTCCCAGTAAATTATAAACCGCTTCACTTTTCTTGTTTCCCCCTTTCCAGGTACGATGAATTCTGCGTCTAACGCCCACCAAGTTCTAGGATTATCCTTTTCAGCTACAATCTGGGTTTCAAAGACAATCTTTTAACATTAGACTTCCCTTTGAAACTGTCACTAAACTCTGAAAGGTACTTGAAATCATGAGTCGCAGTTACACAGAAAGCTAAAGCTGCTTCTTCTAAGTTCTCACAGACTGGAAAAGCCAGACGCAATTCCTTGCATAAATGTGTAGATTTGAAGCTTGATCACCCCAAATCGGGATATGGAGAGTCTTGAGAGAATGGTCAAGGAAATGAGTAGGAAAAGATCTTCCATTAATCTTCGATTGGAATGGGAAGAAAGCTTTGTTACTTTCTAGAATTAAAGTTTCAAGATTTGTTGTGGCTTCGTAAATCCCTCTGTTCATTACTTGCATTCCTTCTGCTTCATCTCTACCTGATTTGGAGTGGGAACGAAACTCTCGTTGCAAGGCGACCATTAAAAAGAAATCAAGATACGAGGTAACGCGAAAGTGGATATAAGAGACGAGCTCTCCATACTTGAGGTCTTAATCCTGTTGACCTTGGTGAATAGACGGTATAGGGAAGGTAGACCTGAATAAGGAGTTACGATACTTTGAAGAGAGTAAGGAAAGTAGAACTTGAAGTTCGTCCTGCTAGTTCTAGCTAAAGAGCGGAGAGTGAGATCCCTCAATCTGTGAATGAAAACGAGGAAAATGAAGATAAGTGACGATCCTGCATTGAGAGAGTACTGAGTAGTCAGAGGATATGTCAAACTCACTTTTTCTCTCTTTCTCTTCGATGCCAATTGACGGAATCGTTTAGTTCTGCTGATTGCCTGATAAATTCAACCAGAAGAAGGCCAACGTCTTGTGGAGCTTTATCTAAACTTGCACCTTTGTTCTTAACTGATTTCTTTGTTCTGCTTCTTCCACTCATTTCTCAAAACGTTGTTTGGGTTGGGAAGAAGAGAGAGAAGCTAAAAAGTGCATAAAAGCGAGACTTTTCCTTCTTATACCCTCAAGCCGCCTCAATCGAATCAAGAATGACCGACGTCGCCAATGCAGCTTCAGATGAGAATATGCAAGTAGATCAAGCTCAGCCTAAACCGCAGAGGTTCGCTATCAAAAAGGTGAGCTAACAACAGAAAGGAAGCTGAGAGCTCACTGATATAGAGGCACTCTCACCCACTGAGCTCTATCTCTATCTACTCTCCTCTACACTGTCTCTCTCAGTGGAACGCTACTTGTTTATGGTCTTGGGATATTCAGGTTGATAACGTGAGTCTCTCATTATCCAGTCTGGAGTCCATCTGGTTAGGAGCCATTCATTAGATTTGGCTGCATTCTGGAATCCTAATCTATTCATCTGGCCCTCCTCTCACAGTGTGCTATCTGCAGAAACCATATCATGGAACTATGTGAGTCAGACTATCTGGAACATGCTTTCATACAGGATCCAGCTAAAGGGAACAAGGTGAAAGGCGAGAAGATGACAAGAACCAACATCAGCAGAAGCTTTATCCTCTTTTCCCCTCCAGACCAAGCTGGAATGAGGTGGAAGCTTCAGAAGATCAGTGGAAGAATCGAATGGGTTTGGAACCGGAAGCTTTGGAAATCGAGGGCAAAGGAAGAGTGCTGTGTCTCTGCTAATCTTTCTCTTATCAGCCATTCTCAACTGACCCCACCTCCTCTCCATCAACTCTCGTGACGCTACCCCATTAATCCAGGCATCGAATGTCAAGCTAGTCAAGGAAGTTCAGTCCAGGAGGATTGCACAGTAGCTTGGGGTACTTGCAACGTGAGTTCAACTCAGAATGTCAGCTTGGAAGATCTCTGGGAGGGACAATGGTATTGAGACCTGAAACCCCTCTCCCGAACTCTGAAGATTTTGACCTTCTGGCCTTAACCATAGCCTAAGAGTCCGAGAAGTTTCTATTCTATCTACTCCTACCCGCCTTGCTCCTCCGTCCCTTTCTAACCTTTTTCTATTGCTTCTCCAGCACGCTTTCCACTTCCACTGTATCTCTCGTTGGCTGAAAACAAGAATGGTATGTCCTTTGGATAACCGCGAGTGAGTTTCGACCCAACGATTTGCTTTCTCCTTCTTTCAATCCTGCTCTCGAAACTTGCTGATGCTATCTTTTTTTTGTTTCCTTCACGACCTTCTCTCCTCTTTTGCCACTCTCACCCACAAACCAGATGGGAACTCCAGCGCTATGGTCGTTGAGCGTCAGCAAATCTCGCCTTCCGATCTACAATTCTCGTTTCATTTCCTCAAAAGCCTCGCATCCTTCATTTTCTTCTCAATTCTCATCAAGTTATTCTCGTTGCAAAGAAAACCAAAGAAAATCAACAAGAATCTTTCTCGGTATCCCAAATCTCTCTGTAGCAACGCACTCATCGAATCAGTAAATATAAAGGATCCATGTCAGTTTCCACTCGAATGAATGTGCTTCTCGCATCTCAAACCCACCAGAATCGAAACAGGTGTTAAAATAAGAGTCTTTGTTATTAATAGTACAAAAATCAAAAGTACAGAATGCTTCAATACGCAGATGAAATTAAAGCAAAAGCAACATGACAACTCTACAAGGAAAAGAAGGTAAAGATCAAGCATCTAATTCCCCCCGTCTCATCTTTATTTGGCATTTTCCCTAACATTTGAACTGGTCCTAGCTCGAGCAGGAGTCCCAGAAGTTCCAATCCTATTCCAAGAAGAAGGAGGTCCTCCTGGTTGATCATTTCCGATTCTCTCCTTATTCTCAGCTGCTAACCTACTTGCGATCGAAGAGCTGACCTTTCCATTAGCTGTGGCTACTGAAGTTCCGACACTTGAGCCTCTCGGTCGAGCGATTCCAGTAGCAGTGTTACTAACAGAACTTCTCCGTCTAATAGAAGCTGAAAGAGGTAACCTATTAGAATGATGAGAAGGAGGTTCTTCATTTAAGAAGGAAGGCGAAATAGTTCGTTCGTGATTTGAAGTGGTGGTATTAGAAGAAGAAGGATGTTGAGGTTTGGAAGGAGAGACTGAACCTCCTCTTAATCTAGCGTTAGCGTTATGGCTTCTCATGTCGGGAGTGACTGATCTAGGTAATGGCGGAGTTTCTCTACCTGCTCCTCCAACGTTCGATAACCTAGAAGTAGGTCTACGATTCGTTGATTTCGATAAACCATTAGAAGGAAGAGGAATCGAAGAAATTGATTTGTTTCCATCGAAGGACTCTCTGGGTCTGGCTATGCTTCTCATTAAATTTGAATTTGGAGCTGGAGAAGCAGAACTTGAAGGTCCATTACTTGTTCCTAATCGAGAAGAAGGTCTTGGAATAGCTGAATTCTCAGCTTCAGGCCTTTGAGAAATTTGGACTCTTTTCTTGAGTTCGGACTGGTCGTTGAAGAAAAGGTGGGGGGAAGATGAAAGCGTTAGACCACTTCTTTCAACCTTTAGAGAAAGAGCAAAGACCATTAATCACCTGTAAAGCTTCAATCTTACTCCTCGAAGCATTCCAATTCCTCTTCGAAGCTCCAGCAGCAGCAGCTGTGCTCTCCCTTCTCAATCCAGAAATTGGAACTCTATCTCTAGCTCTAGAAACCGCACTGGCAGCAGATCTAGGAGTCAAATTCAACCCAGAAACAGAAACCGACATTGCAGGATTTTGATTGGAATCCGCCTCTCTTCTAATAGATCTTCGTTTCTCAGCAGCTACGTTTGGACTTTCATTGACATTCAAGATGTTCATATTCCTACTTGCTGAAGTTGATGAAGTCATTCCATTTATTCCATTAACACCGTTTTGATTCAAATCTCTAATATCATAACTCCCTCTTCTTGCATGACTTAGAGAATCTGCTAGTCTAACATTTCTTCTTGGATTCGTACTTGTAATAGTTGCAGATAGAGGTCTTTCTCTTTCTTTTGCTAGACTGGAGGATGGTCTGGCTGGTTGCCCCATGTTGGTGTTGGAATTAGGTCGAACTACTAGATCTGAAAGACTCATGTCCTCAGGATGGGATTTGGAATTGAGAGGTGAGGTGTCGGATGTTGTTGAGACTGGAGTTTGAGTTCTTGATTGATTGGAGAGCATGTTTTGAGTTTGTTCCTTTAAGACCGCACATTCTTCGTTGAGATCTGGAGAGGGTGGGAGATGGGATCGAGAGTGAGTTCTGCTACCCACCCTCCTCTCTCTTCAAGATGATTCCAAGATGTCATACAGGACTGAGCGGAAAATGCCACTAACCTCTAACTTCATCTTTCAACCTCTGATTCTCTTCCTCCAGACGAGACTTCTCGGTTAATTCGTCTTCTAACAGAGCCGTCTTCTCTATAGCCCTGTTGTAACGGCTTTCCATGTCTGCTAATGAAGAGGCTACCACTCTATTTGATTTCGATTCCAATGTTTTCAAGGGGGTAAGACAGGTCAGCAAAGCGGGTGCGACGAATAGAGGAAGGAACTGTCCAACGTCCCTCTACTCACCTCTCTGCGTTTTCCAGCTCATCATTATCCAACTCCATGTCCCTCAGTTTCTCTTTGTAATTGTTGTGAGAATCTCTGAGCTGTTTGAGCTCTTTGTCCATTACCGCTAAAGATGAATTGTGTTCTGATAGAAGTCTTTGGTATTTGGTCTGCGAGGTGGGACAGAGTGAGATGAGGTGAGGAGGGACTCGTAAACATGGACGCCATCGCAGACCTCGAAAACCATTAACCTTCTTCTGACGGCTGGATTTGTGATGATACTGATCGCATACATCCAACTGCCCCGTCTCATGGAGCTGTCCTTCTCTCAGCCCCCTTCTCTCCCATCTTTGTCTAGTGCAGACCAGTTGCAGAGTGTCTATCTTCTGCTACAAATTCTGAATGTCTTTGTAGAGAGAGAGAGAGTCAGAAGATCGATTGAGCTGGCAAAGATCCACAAAGGATCAGAAAGCACCCAACACCTCTAAGTGAAGCCTCAAGTCCGCCTGTTCTGGCTACTCCGACTCCGTCACTTAGCTATCCATCACTAGTAAGAGATTTCAAATTCTCATTCAAGTAATCTAGCCGCCGCACACTTAGCTCCTCTTCCGTTCAGACGCTTGTCCTCCCTCTGTGGTTCCACCACCTCTCTCTGCTCAACTCACCTTCCATTCATCCACACTGCCCTTAAACTCCTCTATCTTTTTCTGCATGTCATCACCTTTCCTATTAGATGCAGACAACTCTGCGTCCAATTCAGCTTCCATCTCCTTTGAAGTCTCCACGAAATCTTGCAACTCTGATTCAGTCCTTCGAAGTAGATCCTCTAGGTTTTCACATTTCGACTTGTAGTCTTCGATTTCTGCCTTGTCAGATTTTGCTTGCTTCTTGAGGTGATCAATTTGATCTTGTGGGGTGGCGAAACTGTGAAGGAAAGAAGCGCAGTGGTTAGACTTGAAGATAAGAGAAAGAGGGAAAGGGGAAGAGGGGAAGAGACTCACTCTTCGGACATCTTGGTTGAAGAAAACCTTCTATCTGTGGTTGAATCCCAAGAGGATTTCTTGAGTTCTTGTCCGAGATTGACTTGAGGTTCTTGATTTATTGATGGGAGCGTTGAGACGTTGAGAGGAGAAGCACCACAACACTGCTTGAGAGAAAACATCGCGTCCGAAAACCCGCGATTCTGTCGCAAAAGCGTGCAAGCTTCTCTTGAGGCACGTAGAATCAGTCAGACAAACGGCATGTTTGAACGAAAAAAAAGGAATTGAATTGGTGTGTGGGTGGTGGGTGTGAAGAGAGAGAACAATGAAATGAACTCTTTCTTTCCAAGAGATGAGTACAACAAGAACCAGCTAGGTGCAGATTCGATCAAAGGAGAAAATTCTCAATTCTAACTCGCAGAAAATCCAGTAAGCCATGTGAGATTCCGGAGGATGTCGGCTTACGCTGCCAGGAGTGCGACATTCGGAAACTCGACTCTTTGAACGACGACAAGAGGAGGAAAGAAAGGTCTAAGCTGAACGAACGATACTGTCGCCATGCCTACTGATAGATCAAGACTTGGAGTAAGAAGATGGAGGTGAAGGTGAGGGTGAGGTGAAGGTGAAGGTGAAGGTGAAGGTGAAAGAAGGGGGGAGGCTAGAGAAAGAGTGGAAAAGGGGGGGGGGAGAAGAGATGGGTCAGTGGTCTGAAACGATTCATAGTTGAGGAGGAAAGTTTCGGAAACCTTGAAGAGACTCACTTGAACAGTGGGAAATGGGTAAAGTGAGGAATGAAGGAGAAATGAACTGGGGTAGGAAAGAGGTGAACAGAAAAGAAAAAAAGAAAGTGAAGTCAGTCAATCCGTCAGACCGCTGATGGGCTCTAGACGACTAAGTGAATGAAACCAAGAGGGTCAGAAGTACTCACAGTAGCTAGAAACCGAAAGATGAATAAAAGAAGGGCACCGAGAACAAAATCCTAGCCGTGGATTTTCTGTGAAGAAAGAGAAAACGAAAGCGAAAGACGGATCTAAAGAGAGTGAAGGTGAATGTGAACAAGCGACTGAAACCAATTGACGGAAAACATAAAGTAAAAAGAAGTATACCCAAGAAGAAAGAAGAAAGTCAAGGGAAAAATTAAAGAAGAGAAGGCGTCCATTGTCCGTTAGCGTCCGTTTTTTGTTGAGGTTTTGGTGTTATGTTACTTTTGAAGTATGCTTTTCATGGCTTTGAAAAAATTGTGAAATGGAAGAAGAGTAAGAAGGAAGTCAGCGTGCTGTCAAGACGCTTCACTCCCTTTCCACCTCGAACGCACTCACCTAATCTCGAAGTTGCAGAGTGAGAGGCGTAGACAGCAGCGCAATGAGATCTAGAGTACTCAATTGAGTGACCATTTCTACTCTTCCAAACGCGTTTGAGACTCTTCTTTCTGTCTTGAAGCTCGAATCTCCATTCACTGGTCCTCAACGACTGACGCTCGCACTCTGGGAGGTCGAGCTGAAAGTCGGATTGGACCTTGTAATCTTGATCCCAACCCAAGAAAGCAGAAACAGGATCACATTGTTCCCTGGTGATCTTCTCGATCAGATGTTCTACCTTGTCTAGATTGCACAGAACCCATTCAAAGGCAAGTGACTCGGTAGCAGAGGCTTGGCCGGCTTGATGCTACCATCCGAGTGAATGGAAGTAACCTTCCAACAGTAGACCTCTTGAACCGCCATGGAAGGATCGAAAGAGACGGAAGCCTTAGACTTTGACTTGATTCCATCTTGAGGGCGGCTTTTGAGCGATGACTTCAATCCATTTGAGTTGGCGACCTTCTTGAAGGGAGGGAGAGTAGCCTGGTAAGAGGCGACGTTGGGCTGATCTCTTTCGGAGTTCGATTCTTTCTGAGCCAACGCCTGGAGAAGAGATTGGTTGTAGTCGCTGAGCTTGGAGAAGTCGACAACATCCTGGTGTCTAGCCACGAAAATGAGCTTGGCGTCCGCGACGTTATTGGAGCTGGCTGGTTTGATGGATTCATCCCAGAAAGGAGCGAGCCTGAGGGAGCGCGGAGCGGTTACTAGGTTGTGGATGGATTTGGATGGAAAGGAGGTGGTGAAAGGAGAAGGAATGATGGTGGTGCTGATGGAAGGCATGATGTACGTAGTAAAGGGATGTCGTAGGTGGCTGGATGTTCTTACTGTGCCTTGTATGGAGGTGGTGAGAGCGCGTTGACCAAAGTGAAGTAAGATGGATGGTTTGAATAGTGTGGTTAGGAAGGAAAGAAGTAGAAGCTCGAGCAACCCGATGACTTTCTTTGGCCAAGCGCGCTCGCACGCTCTCTCCTCACCTGACCGATCGCCTAATCTCTTTCCTTCCTCTGATTCACCAATTTTCTAATCAATTAGACTTGGTTCAGCTCGTTTCTAGTCCATTTGGAACCCCTTCGACTCGTCTAGTAAGGATTTGATGAGCTTTAGCTTCGGGGTCTTGGTGCTGCTGCTCGCTCTCGACGGCAGCACCTTCTTCTTCCTCAGCTTTCCACTCTCAAGTACCAGCTCGCACTGATCACTTTGTCTAGTCACTGCGGTGGGTCTGTTCTTTCCTCGAGCTGGGCATAAAGATGGTACTGGAGGAGCTGGAAGCTACGGTTCATCATCAGATTGAATTCTGGCACAAGAGTTTAATTGAAAGGTAATGGCATTGCGGTTACAAAGACAGTCTACATTTATCGTAAAGGTTGTTTGATTACATTTGCTTATAGCATAGCAGAAATTGAGGGTCATCGATTTGATTGACGACAGGCAGATGAAATGCCAGGGAAAAGGGGTGGGAAGCAGAAGCAGGTCTTCCTCTCTTCCTCTTAGACAAATTAAGCAATGGCTGTAGTAGCCATCAAAGACAATCTTTCGAGGAGTATCTTCAAAGATTCATTCTCTTTTGGCTCTGGGAGATGAGATTTCGAGCGATCCGCACTTGAACGAGGTTGACTCGAAAGGATGAGATGTCGCCATTTAAGGACTGCTCTTGTACTGAAACTCTCTAGAACAAGTAATATCAAGGCTATCAGCAGAGCTCGAGAGAATGAAAAGAGGCGTCCAAAAAAGGAGATTTGGTGAATGGCCTCGCCACTCGACTCTATCGTCCAGATGTGCTCATTGTATGGCTGATTGGTAGATACTACGTTTACTTCTCTGGAGACTGACTCCAGGAAGAGCTTTTGTCTGTCCATTGGTGTGATGTTCAGAGAGAAGGAGCCAGAGGAGAGCAGAATGGAAGCTCCTGTCGAAGATTGGCTTGGTCCAACGTCTAAGTTCTAATAACTCCAACTATAGCTAACTGCTCAAAGTTGGGACGAGATCACGAGAAACGTCCAGTAAGGAGTTAAACGAAACGATCACACGATCAGATAACAGACCTAAGCTCAAGGACCGACTTCGAGGCTTGATCTTTACTTCGGTGTGCTCGAGGAAACTGTCGGGGGGGAAAGAAAAAGGAGAAAGGACATCGGTCCTCGGGTGACTTCCCTTGTCTCTCACCCGAAACCCTGTTTCCTCTTGCTTTCTTTTGTTTTGGTTTGTTTTGTGCAAAGAGGTGGTCGGTCTAGATCTTGAATGGGAGATGGGTATTGAAGTAGGCGGGCCCGGGTGTGGGCCACCTGCGAATCCAATTTCAAAGTGAAGCGTGGTCCCCTGCCTCTGCTTGTGGATGGGTATCGGTCTCCCTGTCCTCGGGCGTCTTCTTTCTCTTGAAGTATTGAGAGCCTTCCCATGCCTTTCTAACGCCTTTTAGAGTACATAGATCAAGCTCTCTCAAGAAGAAGTGGTGAAGTTGCCTCTTCTTGGTCCTCTCGCTGACTCGCTCTCAAAATTGATAGAAATTCGGACCGAAGGGAAGTGCGGGGCATGCGGGCAGGGAACTGGAATCCGCGGCAGAGAGTTTCAATTCAAGGCACAAACTCGTGTCGGACCTCACCTATCTTTTTTCCGTCTTCTCTTCAAGTGGCTGCTTGCCAAAATGAGAAGTGTCGGAGTGGGAACTGTCTGGCAGGGGGAGAGGACTTCTAAAAAATGGACCCGATCAGCGTATGCGTCAGATTCGTCCCTCCCTCCCCACACTCCTGGAATTCCTTTATAAGCCTCTGTTCTCTCTTGTGTATCTCTTCCCTCCCTCGTCGTTTCTCTTCACCTTCTTCTTCCCACCTTTCTCCCTCTCTTCTCTGGTCCACTTATCAAGTCCTTCTCCTACCTTCTCTCTCCATCACACGACTAGCAATGTCGACTAACCAACCAACGTACATCTCAGCTGAGGAACCTCAGCGCACTTCAAATGCCCATGAATCTCACCATTTCCAGCGCGCTCGTCTTCAAGAAGGTCAACTAGAGCTTGGTGAGTCTTTGACGCGGGAATTAGCAGAGCAAACGCAAGATAGAAAAGAAGTCAGTTGCTCTTCTCTCTCTTTCGTTTCCGCGACGAAGCTTCGTTCTCTTCAACAAATCTTGGCTAATCTAGAGTCTGGTCTCTATTTCGCTATACAGGTATAACTGAAATCGCCGAAAAGGAGAGAAATGTGGCCGCAACCGCGGGTCTTTCTGCGATGCATCACAGAAAGGTGTGGGACTCTCACAGACCTCTGTGGCTTCAAGCTGGTCTAGCTGAGATGTTCGGTGTGAGTAGAAATCCTAGAACAGAGCGACTGGAGGTTGGGGTCTCTGTATCCCACAGAGAGGCGTTGCTGATTCATCAGTCTTCTCCTTCTCCTTCTCCTTCTCCTTCTCCTTCCCCCTCGCCTTCCTCTTCCTCTTCCCCCTCTCCTCTAACCTTTTTCATCCTCAACAGGTCATGTTCTACTGTATCGCAGGTCAGGTCAGTATTGTCAAGGGCTAATTGAGTCATAGACATGTTGGAATGAAAGTGGAGACGCTGAGGTTTGACTCACTCTCAACCCCCCCCCCTTTTGTCATGTTCAATTCTCCACAGATGGCTCAAACGACTCTAATTCTAACCACTGTCGCTGGAACTCCTCAAGGAAACCTCACCATGATAGGATTTGCTTACGCTTTCGGTATTACTGTGAGTTCTCATTGTGTTTCTCGCGAGATAGCGAATCTGACTGACCCCCCTCTCTTTTTCTTAATTTCTTTCTTTTCGCCTCTATCGTGCTGTCTCCCTCTCATTCTCTTTTTATCTCTATCTTCTTTCTCCCTCTCTATCGCTCTTTCCCGCCCACCAGTTCGCTATCGTAGTCTGCGCTTCAGCTTCTGGAGGTATCTTCCACCCTGGTGTCGCCATCGCTCAGTGGGCTTTCAAAGGTTTCCCTCTTAAAAACGTTCCATACTATATTGTGATGCAGCTTTTGGGAGGTTACATCGCCTCTTTGCTCATCTATGCCATGTGGAAGCCAGAGATCGATGGGTACGAAGCTCTCCTAAGAGCTGGTGGACTTGAAGCCGAGATCTTCACAAACACTGGACCAGGAGGAATCTTCGCTCTGTTCCCTCCTGATGGTCGATCGAACGGAACGTTATTCATTAATGAGTTCGTCGCAACAGTGGGTATTGCCATGGTTATCTGGTCTCAATTAGATTCGACAAACGTCTTCACGGTCCCTAGCGCAGCTCCATATACCATTGGTTTAGCTTTCGCTGTTGCTATTTGGGGGTTCTCAACTGGAGGACTCGCAGGTGAGTTGATAAGAAGGAAGAGAGCCGATTCGATCCGGCATGGGATTGACGACTTGCCACCTCTCCCCTTTTCCTTCTCCCTCTCTAGCCAACACTGCTCGTGACCTTGGTGGACGCTTTGCCTGTGCAACGCTTTATGGAACCTCCTGCTTCCCTCCTGCTTATTCCGCTATTGCTGCTTTAACTAATGTTCTGGCCACTTTAGTCGGAGCTGGTATCTACACATACATGTTTTCTGACACCAGAAGTAAGTCTCGCGATTTCCTTCGAGAGAGCGTTACGACCATCTCCTGACCTGTCTTCCTATTTCCATCTTTTCAGGACCACCTCAAGCCCTAGCTCTCTCTGAGCACCTTGCTCTCGAGAAGGCTCAACACGACGAGGCCATGAAGACTCACGATGACATCTTAGATGACAGAATCAACAGAGTTCAATCTAAGGGAGGTGATGCTTCTGCTCTCATGCTCAGAAGGACCAGAACTTCTCAAGTTAACCCAAAAGCCAACTCTGAGAAAGAATCTGAGCACTCTGGTTAAATGAGAAAGATTCCACTTTTCGGTTCTTCTCACTCCCGTCAACTTTCTGTCACCTGTTTCTCCTTCTTTTGGGCTTTCCTTTTTCCTTGATCTTCTTCAGTTCTTCTCAACTGCAGATCACGACAGCATCTTTTTCGACTCTCTCAACGTATTTCTCTACACACTTTGATATCAATCAATGAATGGCATTCTTATTCAGTTTCGTTCTCACACTATCGAGCGTCTGTTCGTTGTAGATCTAGAACAATTGAAACACTCAAATCTACATCTTTAGGCGCTTCAAACTTTTCAAAACGTCTCGGTATCTTTCTTTTCGATCCGAATCGACTTCCACCAAGCGTTCGAGAAGAGAAGTAGCTTCTTCCGTAAGCTCCTGGCAATTCTGGGATTCACTTTCGCACTTGGAAAGTAGAATCAGATAGTGAGACAGAGTCTGCATGCACCCTGTTGTAAGGGAAATAAGAGAGAAGGACAAAAGGAAAGTCAGTTTGAGACAGTGGAGCAACGAGCGAGTTAGAGCTGAACCTACATTTGCTGTCTTCTTCCTCTTCCAATAGCTCCTTGATCGCTTCAATCTCAGGCTTCAGTACTTCCGGCCGAGGATCTGTGATGAGATAGGAGAGGACATCAGAGAGACATGGGCGCTGAGGTGACGAGAAAGGAGAGGAATACACACCTTGTTCCACAAGCCATCGATGATAAAGCCAGACACTTTGATCACTCGGATCTGTGTACATTGCTTGTTTGACCAGCTCCAGTTCTGCAAGCGAGGGGAGAGGCAGTTCGTGTTGAAGAGAAGGGGAGAAAGAGTTCAGAAGCCAGTTGAAGGGGTCAGAAAGGAGATATGATCAAAAGCTGAGAGTCTGATACAAGTGAGACTTCTGATTAAATTTGGATCACTGACCTCCGGCTCGAGCATCTCTTCTCTGCTCAGTTCCCCAACCTTTGGCATCCCAAAGTCGAGGTAACACTTTACTCCTTTGATGCCAGGCTGAGAAATTCGAGAAGTTAGCTTGAATCTTCTTGAGGGTATATTCTAACTCTGCATCAGCTAGAGAGATGTTTTGCGGCGGCGGTGAGGAGTCACTAAGAGAAGATGGGAATGGAGTGGAAGGTTCATCGGAGGAAGTCGAGGGAGCAGCGATCCGCGAAAGAAGGTATCGTCGATAGTCCCAACCATGGACTGAGTGTGGTTAAACAAAGGCAGGTCAGCAGAGAAATAGATACGTTCAGCGAGAAATGAGTCAAGAACTCACAGTTTCTGGGATCCAACTCCAACATCTTCTCGACCACCTTCATCTCTCTCTTCCATTTCGAGCCTACTTCATTTGGAGAGATCTCAGGAAGTTGTTCTAGACACCATTTTCTATGATTCCATATCCAATAAACCTTAGGATGAGCTCGCAAGGCATGCATAGTGATTTCCAAATCGTCTGAAAGTAGTTCGAATTTGTACTCGGCTTTCCTCTGTTCCGAAGGTGGCTGCTCAGCTTCCAGCGTGTTCTCTTCTATAGAGGAATCATCAAGTTGAGTTCCTGAGGTTTCTGATTGCGTCGTTGAGGTAGAGGGCTCAGTGGAAGTTGAGTTGGAGGAAGTGCTGGCTTTAGCAGAGGCGAAGAAATCTACCTTCTTTGAAGGAGCTGAAGGATTCTGAAAGAGGCGAAGCATGATTTCTCTTCTGTAGTTCCAACAAGTATATAACTCTGGGTTCAATCCTAAGAGATGAGTGGTGTGATTCAAGGCTGAGGTAGAAAGTTCATGAGATCGTTTCTGCAACAGAGATCGAAAGGGCAAAATGTCAGTGACTCAGTCTGTCCCTGATAGACATGAAGAGATAAAACTTCCTTCTAAAGCCAGAGTCAGGACAAATAGAGATCACAGCGAGTTGTGGAGATGGATAGGGAGCTGTGATAAGGATAGCTGCTTTGCTCTTCCTTCTGAAGCACATTTTATCTCTTCCAAGTCTCTCCGTTCAGGGCCCAAAAGATTCTTCATAGTGTTGTTCGATTGGATTAGCTTCTTTCCTACCAGGTTGAGGAAGAACGAGTATAGGACTCACCAATTGGAAGAAACCATTCTCCACCTCCAAGTAAGCTTGCAACTTAGCTGCTTCCTTCGCCTTCCTTGCTGCCTTCGCATCTGCAGAACTTGACTGTGTCTCTCTTTTAACTCCATGCATTGCTCGAGTTGGATGAAGAGATGCGTAGTCCTAGCGGTCGAATGATCGAATGTGTTGGAGAGCAGAGCACAACTAAAGATTCACTTGCCAACTCTCAACACCATGCTTCAATTCGACTCTTCCTCTTCTTCGATTCAATTTCCTACCTATTTCAAGTTTTAGAACATGATCCTTTACTCTCAAGAGAGTAGAGATACTAGAGCAGAGAATAAAGCGATCCTACTTCAAGGTATGCAGCTCATGAATAGATGATAGAGCACTCTTTCAAATCGGCGAACCCTTTCAGGCCTCCAAAAAGAAATGATTGAAGAGACTCTGAATCACTGCACTTCTCTTCGAGGAGCAGAAAGAGGCCTAAAGAAGAGAACTCTCCCTCAATCTAGCCCGTCAGTTGGGAGCTCACAGAGCCTCACGAGGATCAACCTCAAGCTAGAAGGCTATGAAGGTCTGTGGATGGCTTAGAAAGAAATTCAAGGAGAGAGTTGGGCGTACTGGAGGGTGTATGAGGATGGATAGGTGAGTGAGGCACCTTCAGTCGAGGCGAAGGACAGAGATAGAGATGTGGAGAGCAAACCTCAGTTGAGTGTCTTGCAATGATAACCTGTGAAACAGCCACAGATGCTAGAAATCCTCGTAGAAAGAATAGTGTTCTGTGAGAAGGGGAGGAAGTGGGAGGGAAGCTGGAGGGAAGACCTGGAAATCTTTCTCCTTCAAAGGCTGCTTCTCAAGTTGAAGTTGAAGTTGCTGTCCCCGGAAGCCTGATCGGACCAACGGATCTTCCAAATGAGGGTGGGAGAACGGGCGGGAGAAGCGGGGTAGCGTTTGGAAATCTGTCTTCTTCGAAGTACAGCAGCAGGGATTGTCGGTGGTAGACCTTACCTCTTCTGCTTCAATTCTGTAGCTTAAGAGCATCTGACCTTCAAGGAATCAATATGTACTTGTCCCACTGAGATGGTAGAGATGCGTGTCATCCAAGAGAGAGATTTGAACCCAAGTCTACTTTCAAACAAACAAATTACTTTGACTTATGTCTCAGTTTCACCACACTAGAGCTCATTGCGAATGATGCCCTTGTTTTTCTGGTCTAGTGGCCTGATCTATATAGTTGTCTGGAGGCGTAGCAATCGCTTCGGGAATCATAAGAGAGGTCTTCCCAATGCAGATAGAGATTGTACTTTCTCTGTTCTTTCTCCAGACTGTATAGATTGAGAGTCTTTGGATTCTCTTGGCATAGCTCAAGGGCCCTGCTGCGTATCGCGTATCGTATGCATTTTCAACCTTTTTGGGAGGATTTTGTCGAGACCAGTTTACGGAGCTGGTACCCGATTCGAGGCTGCGGACTGCGACCGGATCTTTTCCTGGTCAACTGTTTTCACTGTCTCAATTCGATCTGCATTTGAAGATGGATATCTTACGACAAGAGTTCGAAAAGGTATAAATGCTGAAGGCTTTCAAATTCATTCTCTCTCCACCTTCATCAAACATTTCCCTCCTATCCCCAAGCCCAACGAAGCAAACATCATGAGACGCTGTCACTTTGCTGCCCTGTTATTCTTCCTCGCCCTTTCTCAAGTCAAAGCTGCCGATCAATCTCAAGATCCACTCCCAGGTCCTGTCCTTAGCGACGCAGACAACGTCGTCCCAGACCTAAGTCTTTACAGAACGGACTTCGCTGAAATCGAAGCCATCGCTCGTCGTCTAGACCAAACTTCAAGTGTCGATCCATCGGCTCCTCCGAAAGAAGAACCAGCAGCAACCGAAGTCACTGCAGTCGACAGTGAGATCACAGAAGCTGGAACCTCCTCTGAACGTCGATCTTTGGAATCAAAAGTAGCAGTCGAGAGCTGGGAGCCTCGCTTCAACAAGGGAAATGTGGTCAAGAGTCGTGGATACAACGACTACATCAAAGTCTTCGAGGCTTCCACCTCTACGAGAGACGCTTCGATCCAGGGGACAGCCTACCTCACCTACAAGTTGGTCTCGAACTCTACCTACAATGTCAATGATTGCTTGACTTTCTGCGACTCAATTAGAGAATGCCGTTTCGCCAACCTCTACTACGAGTTCAGCAACGCCTTGTACGATTGGTGAGTAGGTTCGATTCGATTCGAGAAGAAGGATCGCTCTCTCTCTGGCGAGACCGTCACTGACTTCTCTTCCTGCCATCTCTTGTCTTCTTCCTTCTTCAGGGTCTTCTCTGAGAAGAGCAACCTAGTCTGTGCGATCTACGGAGATGTTCACACTGCCGTTGAGAAGACAAATTTTGCTGGTGAGTAGCAACTGCCTCAAACCGACAGGGAGAGGCCCAAATCTTACCTTTGACTCCCATATTTCTATCTCGCAGGACAACAGCTCAAGCCTTTACCAGAGCCTCTCACCTCTATCACTGAATCCACCGGCTGGTCCAAGGAAGCTACTTTCAATCCTCCAACTCCAGAAGGGTATCAACACTCGTTCGGTCCGATCTCCAAAGCTACTGATCAGGAACTCTCTCTGGGGTTCTCCACTCTCTCCAATTACGACGTACCTGCCTGTGCTGCTCTCTGCAGCAGCAACGCGCCGGATCCAACCATCGGAGTCTGTCAATCCTTTAACATCTGGAGAGCTCTAGTCGACAAGATGCCCACGACCTACATTTGTCAATTGTACGCTGCTCCGATCGACGATTCAACAGCCACCTACCCAGGTAGTGGCGACTTGCAAGTCACTCTCAGTCGCGCGTACAACAGAATCGACTCTATAGTCCATGGAAAGGTGCTTTTGGTGCAAGATTGGAATATTTCTGGAGCCGCCTGGGCAATCGCCCCAAGTTTTGGTCGCTTCATTCCTGCCGCCATTATTACCACCTTTGCCAATTCTTTCATGTTCGGGTATACTGGAGGGATCTCGTCCATCTCGATCTCGCCAAAAGTACACCTCGAGACCATCCCTGGAAAGCAATACACCCTTCAATCGTGGTTCTATCATCGCGCTGTGAGTCACGTTTGTAGGCTGAGGTAAAGGATGCGATTCTGAGGCTCACCTCTTTATTTCCACCCTTCTTCTTATCATTATAGTCTCCGAACGCGTTAGGTATCAGATGGAACGGCGAAAGAGTCTACTTTGCCACTAACCAACCCTTGTCGGAACTCTATGGAAACAATGGCTGGACTCAACTTAGCATCACCGTCACAGCTCACGGAGACGATTCCCTAGAGTTTTTTGGAGGAGGTTCCTCCAGCTGGTCTCACCTTTCAGACATCTCGCTTTTCCTTTCCGTGTGAAGCTTCGCCAAGCTCCTTCACCACATCATCTTGTTCGTCATTGTTTTCTCAAGTAGTTTCCGGTGGCCTCTTCTGCTTTTTCCTTCCTCGTGCTGTATTCTTGTCACCTTTTGAGCTCCAGCGTCACCTGTACTAGCCACATACCATTGAAAAAAAAGCAATGTTTTCGCCCCCATCGTATAGCCTCGGTTCTTTTCACTAGAAAATGAACAAAGAGAGGACTCAACCAACAGTTCCATTCGAATTCGAGCTTGGAAGTGATCAGACGCGCTGTTGGACAGGTGAGACGAACGTTATCAACTCACCCGCTCACCTTCTCCCTTCACACTATGTTCAGCATAGAAAGAAAAAGCGAGTACATCCACCAAAGCTTCTGAACCTCTATTCTTGATTCGTTTATGGGAACACGGAAAAGTGTAACAAGGATGATGTTTACTTCTCTCATCTTCGAACTGAAACGTCTTTCCAAACCCTCCCGACCCTAACCCCATGAATCTTTCTGAACTCTAACTCCGTCTCAAAGTTGACCTTATCCTTTATCCGCAACATTCACCCTCCTTCCCACAAACTTGATCAATCAATTTCCCGATCCTCACCTTCATTTCCTCTTGAATGTCAATCTGGATTTCACAGACCTTGATGATTTCGGACTCCGAATCTCTTCCTGGATTGTAAGGAGCGTAGTATTTGTGTAGTTGAATCTTGAGCTTAATTTTGTCTTCCAAATTGATTGAATCAAGTTGACGTTTCATTGCGCCTCTCATAATGCACCCGTGATCTTGTACCAGATCTATGCAGGCTATGGAGGAATTTTGAGGTTGGTGATCCATTTTGAGTTTCACGAATTTTCAGGTGAAAAGTGAGGGAAAAAGGAAAAAGGAAGGAGGGGAAAGAGCACTTTATAGCCTTTCATTGTCGAAATGTTGACGACTGAGCTCGAGTCATTTCAGAGGGCTGAGCAAGACTTGAAAAGCATTCTACCGTCAAGTGTTAGGGCAAAAAATTTCCGCTAGTACTGAATTGATGTTGTAAAACTGTAGAAGTTGGAGGGACTCAATTCGAGGGGCAACATCAACACTTCTTTCGGCAGTACTTCTCTCTGCGAACCGGAAAACCTCGCTCCACAGCTCGCTTTTATTTCAGCTTTGATTGGATCATCTTGAATATATCCAGACTTTTGTCTCTGGCTTCCCTGGAGTACCGTGGGCGGAGAAGTGATGTAGAGCTTGGAATCTTTTCGAGTTGGGGCGCAAAAATCCCGCGATTAGACGAAACCGCGTATCTTGTCTTTCCCTCTTACTCTCCTTCTTACCTTCTCTACCCACTCATTCACTTTATTTCAAGATGCGTATGGTAAGTTAAAGCAAAATTAGTTTGATCAGTGATGACTTGAATACTTATTCAGCATGTATCATCTCCCTCTAACTTCTCTATTCCTCTATCTTCTTGCATTCTCAGCTCGATTCCGACATTTCCAATGAGACCCCAGTGACTTTCGCAGATCAACAGAACATCAATCACTTCTCTCGTTTAAATCAACGTTTAGGAGATTTAGAATACGATCTATCACAACTCTCTTCAACTCAAGAAGCTTTAGCTGAAATCAATGATGAACTGATGCTTATGGATGATGATGAGCCTGTACTCTACAAGATGGGAGATGGCTTCGTCCAGTTACAGAAAGATCATGCTGAAACTAGACTTAATGATGATGTCAAGGAAATCGAGGAGGAAATCGCTGACTTGAAGCAAAAGAAAGAGGAAACTGAGAAGGAGATGGAGAAGTTGAAGGTTCCTTTGTATGCAAAGTTTGGAGACAACATCAGTGAGTACCTGAGATTGGATGGTCTATGGAGTTTTCAGGTGTGGTAGAAAAGCTTTGGGCATCTGGTGGAGAGGCGGCGAGGATATGGAGAAAAGCAATTGAGTGGTAGTGGAGCTTGGACCACTCATTCAAGAATTGGAAGCTGCCACCTCCATTCTCCTGTGAAGGGCTGCAGATGAAGAAATAGCACTGAACGGGAATACTCAAGCGGGTCATGAGCCCAAGAGTGCCGGATCGTCGAGGTGCAACTCCTGATAAGAAGATGGTAGCAATGTCCCCTCTTATTGCCACTCTCTTATCGACCAACCTTTATTCTGCCAGCTCTCTGATGAGAATCAGAGCCTTTGAGAAAGCTCACTTCTTCTGTACGAACGCTTGATCAGTTAATTTTGCTTCCGCTGCTAACTCCACCTCCCTTCTGCTCTTCTCTGCTTCCTCTTCTTCTTCGCAGACCTCGAAAGGGATTAAAGTCGCCTTATTTTGCCATTCAGAGATATTTCTTACTCAATCGAAACTTAGTTGGGAGAAGAAGCCAAGTATCCAATGGCGTACATGCAATTTCCTTGCTACTCCTTCTTCCATTTTTCTTCAAGTTCACCCCCTTTCCCTTTCTTCTTCTTCAGATCATCAAATGCTCGTCTCCAGTTTCTGAATTTTCTCCCTGTACTTTTAAGTCAAACATGACCAACATCAATTCTTCTCTTTCTCTGCTTGTCTATCTTGATGCCTCTAACTCTTCCTCCCAAAGAACAAAACAACTTCGTAGGTCTCGGGAGCAGTGAACTCGGAGTGAGGTACCTTTGATCTTAAACTAAGGAGAGAAGAAGTTGGGGGGGGGGGAGGAGTAGTTCCTCGAAAGAAAAAGGAGTTGGGATGGTCATCGAATTGATGTTATCGAGTCAAACAGTCGAAGGAAAAGCTGAATGGACAAATTGGACATTGAAGAAAGCAAAGGAAACAAAGAAGTTCAAAATGGTATACAGCTAGAATAATTTGAAAATGAGAAAGGCTTGTACACAACGGGTAGTCAAAGACAGGTGAAGGAGAAAGCGAGTCGTTAAAGGTAAAGTAGTCTTGAAAAAAAAATTGAAAGTGAAGAAAAATGAGGCAAAGAGTGAGACATTAATAGAGAAGGACAGAAGGAGCAAAGAGAAGGAAGGTGACGTCGAGAACCTCTTGAGAAAATTGGGAGTCTGGGTAACCGAGAGAATGGAAGCAAAGTGTAAAGATTGAACTGGTGTCTTGTTGTCGTTTGGAATGTTATTGAAAGAAGATGTAGAAGGAAAAAAAGGTAGTTGTTGTTTTGAGATTGTTCGTGTTCGTTGACCCGAATGAAGTTTTGATGTTCGAGTGCCTTAGAAAGGAAGAAGAGAGTAATGAATCTTGACGATTCGTTTTGAAGGTTCGAAAATTGGACTGATCTTAATCGTTTGAGATTGTTGACGATGTCTTAAGAAACTAAGTAATTTAAAGGCGTTAGGAGACGTGTCACCACCACCATTCTTAACTCCCATCTGTCATAATCTCATCACCATATCTCTCCAATCCCAATTCCAATCCCATCAAACCATCCTTAATTTCCTCACTTTTCGAAATCTTATGTCTATTACCACCTAATTTCTTCTGACAGCTATCTCTTTTGCCATCCAGACTGTTGTTGAAGATCCTGGTGGTACCATCTTGATTCAGGATTCCTTGTGCATTCCCTGGAACAGTAGGTTCATAACTCTGCTCTTCTTCTTCCTGTTGTTCTAAGAACAAAGCTCTTTTCCCCTTCTCCTTTGGAGAACCTAAAGCGAAACCTGGAATTCCACTACCCTCCTCTGAATTAGTTGGATGGTGCATAGCTTCATCAGCTTCAAACTTCTTAGAGAAATGTCTAGCAAATGGATTTCTAGTTTGATTTCTAGAGATAGGAGAAGGTGGAATGATAGGGAGACCTGATTTTGAAGATTGCTGAAAATGAGTTTGATGAGGACTTGTTGAAAAAGTAGAAGCAGTAGAAGTTAAAAAAGGTGATAAATGATTTGAAGATTGACTACTTGAGAAATTTGAAGAATTAGAGTTTGAATGAGAATGTTGATATTGTTGATTAGAGGCAGTTGAAGAAGTGAAAGAGAAAGCATCAGAATGACATGAAGACGGTGATTCCATTAAAGATCTTGTTGAATTCAATTCATAATAAGTTGAAGATGATTGGGATTGAGATGAGGACCCAACATCTTCTTTTTCAGAAATCATTTGAATTGGACTGGCCTTTTGAATTTGAACATCGACTCGATTATGATTGGCAGTGGGAGTTAAATTCTTTGAGTTGTTACCAATTTGATCTAGAACTGCGGAAGAGATTGAAGCCATTTCTTTACGAGTTGGTGTACGATCTGTATCATAGGATTCAGAAGCTATAGAATTTGGAATTGTAGTTGAAGTAGTAGAGGTGGTTGTTGTAACTTGAACTGCCATCATCTCATCCCCATTCCCAGTTCCGCTTGGAGTGATCTTCTCGTTCTCATCGACTATATCAGTTCTCACCACTGAATCATTTCTAGAGACAGCCTGAACTGAACCTCTTCTACTTCTGGTCAAAGGTGGACTGATAGATCTCCTATTCCTACTACTATTCCTACTAACTCCATCTAAGCCAGCTGAATTCGAATGGACTCTACTGGTAGTTGACTTTTGATTTGGATTGAAGGAGATATAAGGATGACTATGTTGATGTTGATGCTGATGTTGCTTTCTCACTAAAGCGATTGGTCTTCGAGGTGCAGGCGCATGAAGCGTCATCGTAGAAGTAGTTTGAGGAGCTGACATCTTGATGATGGATTGAATTGAGTTTACAGCTCAGACAGTGAAAAAGGGGGGTATAAGAAAGAAAAGAGAGGAGAGGAAGGAGAAATCTTAGGGGTTTGAAGGGTGGTCTGACTTTCAAGGGCCTAGTTCGATGAGATAAGGTGACTTGCGATGTTCTGAGACTACTCTGCTCTCTTGCGTTTTGATGGTGGTATTGGATTTAAATGAGAGAACTTGAAAATGAAAGTGGAAGAGGTGTAGAAGAAAGAAAGGAAGGGTGTTGTAAAGAACAAGAACAGAGTCTGGCCAAAACTGGAATTCAACTCCAGCCGTGGAAGAGCCCTGATTCGTGTGGCAAATGAAAACGTTCGTCCACATCCCCTTCATCGAAAATTGATTCCCATGGCAAATAAATCGATTCCGAATTGGATAGAAATGTAGAGGGGAGAGGGGAGTGGAAGAGGAGAGCATGAGGCTTAGGCGCTTAGGGGCGGCGAAAACAAAGAAAGGGGTATCTACAATACAGAGATATCAAGAGGGTGTTGAGAGTTGGAATGATCAAGTTGATTTGGAGAAACCTTTGGTCAAGAATCTGGTGACTTTGGGAGTCAGAAAGAGGGAGAGAGGGAGTCTTGCTGGGAAGAGTACCTGGAAGAGAGGGGAAATCGAAGAGAGTCGATCGATGAAAGGAGATTGAAATGGTTCCGAAGATGATTTCGATTTGATTCAAAAAGAGCAAGGAGAGTCAGTCATCGGAAAGAAGAGCCACTTCAGAAAGATCTTGCTCCACTTCGACTATCCACGTTTCTGTGTCACTCACCTTAACCAAAACCCAAGCTCCAATAGCATCTCTAACATTCCCCAAATGAACTTCACTAGCACTTTTCCTAGCTTGTCCTCCAATAGTATCTAAAGTAGAATCCCAAACTTTTGAATAATAGGGTTTAGATTTCAATTCGTTACTTCCAGATTCACCTTTAAGTTCTTTCATAGTAGCCGAAACCAATCTATCTTCATCTCCATTTTTGTTAGATCCTTTATCAGTCAAAACATTAGTCAAACATTTCAAATCCTTATTTTCAGAGAGAGATTTCGAGGTGCTTCGAATAGAAGATAAGATAGCACCTCCTGAAGTCCAACCCATTTTGATTGAAGATCTTAAGGTTAAGTCTAAGAGATCTTCAATTGTTTTTGGCTCTTTGGTTTTCTTTTTTGAGGTCCCTTCTTCTTGGATATTGGTAGTTAGAGATTGAATTGGTAACCAAGTTGGAATTGGTCTTGAAAGAATGTAAGCAACTTGTGGTCCACCTAACAAAGCATTGGAAGTACCAGTTGTAGATAAACCTAAATAAACCAAAGGAACTAGGGCCCAACAGATTGAAACATGAGTCACTCCAAAGACGATTGTATGAAGGAATGGTCTGGCTTTGAAAGCTGCGAATCCTCGAGGAGATTGACTGGATGCAGAAGTGGAGGGCTTGGTTGGACTTGCAGTTGGATTGGTTGTAGGAGGAGTAGAAGTGCTTGGAGTCGAAAAGAATCTTTTGGCGAATGGAGGTAAGACTGCTACTTGATTTGGAATGGAAGAAGAAGAAGAAGTTGGAGTTGATAGTAAGCAGAACGGACGAGAGGAGATCGATGGAAATTTAAAAGATGAAGAGATGCTCGGATTGAGATCAGTTGAGAATGAACTGGATTTTGAGGATTTGAGAGCTGATTTCAACAATGGAGATGAGAAATCCATTGTTTGATGCGATGGTCGGAGAAGAAGGAGAAAGCAGAGAGGAGAGAGACAAGAGAATCCTGTCAATATCACGAAAAGTTGAGATATTGAGACTATTTCTTTCGGTCCAACGAATGATTCTCTCTCTCTCTCTCTCTCTCTCTCTCTCTCTTCGTTCTTCCTGGAAAGGACGATCTGGCAATTCCCCGATGGACAGGATCGGCTAGAGGTCAAGGTGTCCATGAATGATCAGCTGGTCGAAGAAGAAGATCAAGAACCAAGTCAAGATGGAAGACAACTTTCCTCCAACATCGTGAGTGTGAGTCTGTTCAAATTAAATGAGACTTTGACAGGATTCCTTCCGCTCCCCAATACTGACTTACTATCTCATCCAACCCATCTTCAGAACCTGGAGCCCAATGAAAAGATCAAAGTGGAACTGATTTGGCGCACAGATGGTTCTAAGAAAAGGTTAAGTGCTCAGTCTCACTATCTGGACCTACGGTTTCGATTATTCATTGGTTCCTCAAGACCCTAACAACAAAGAACAGCAATATTACGACGAGGTATTGGTCACTCCATTGAATCCTGAACTCATCGCAGAATTTGACAAAACTCTTTGTTTCGACTCAAATGAACATCGTGGACATTTGACTGCTGTCAGAGAGCAATCAAGAATTATGAGCACTGCCAGTCTTGGATACAACACCAATCCAAGGGCAAAACATGGTTTAGAACTTGAACTCCCGAAGCGGAATGAAGCTCAGAAGATACAATTTATGTACATGCACACAGTTGATGGAATGAGAGCCGACTCTGGTAGACCTTCTAGAAGATCGGCAGCATCTAGAAATTTGGAATCTGATTATCTTACAAATGCTAAAGGGAAGAACTCGCCAGATAAAGGTGGAAGTTCAAGATCTAGATCAGCTACTGGTAGAGATTCAATTTCTGCAAGACCAGCTTCAAAAGCTCATGCCAGAGTTTCTGAAGCTCCTTCAGATATTGATATTGAGATTTCAAATGGCTTATCTGATGGTGCTGAAGGTGAGTTGATTTCCCTTGGAGAGCTCCCTAAGGTGTTAGAGATCTACCCTTTCCGACCCTTTCCTCTTTTCATAGATGCCGACAATCCAAAACCTAGTCCTCCGGCAAATTCAGGTGAAAAGGATTTGCGTCTCTCAATTTCAAATCGATCCCTTTCTACCGCTGCAACTTCTTTTGCTTCGTCTTCTTCGGGTTCAAGTGCACGTCAACAGATCCTTAAAGGGCTAGAATCATTAGAGCAAGAACTTGCTTCTGAGAAAAAGTTGCTTGAACCACCAAGGAATGAAATTAAGAAACTGAATTCCAAAATGATGTCAGAACAGCAGACTTCAGAAGGGAGTCAATAAAATCTTAGAAGAGAACTCGCAGAAGCTAAGCAAAGGTTCTTAGAAGAAAGAGAATTGAGAGATAAAGAAAGAAAGGAAAGAAGAAGAAGAGGAAGAGAGGAAGATATCTCATATAATTGAAGATAGAGATCAGGTGAAGAAAGAGAGAGATGAACTTAAGATGGAACTTGACGAGGTGAAGAGAAAAGGAGATAATCTAAGGAAGGAGAACGACGATCTGAAAAGAGAGAGGACTTCCTCTGACAGAATCTCAAATCAAAGACCAAATTCACGAAATCTCAAAACAAACAAGCCAGGCCGCATCTCTAAATCAGAAGCAGAGTCAAGCAATCCCAAAAAGAAGTCTCTCATCAGACCGAACGCAACAAACTCAAATTCAACAGCTTCAAGTTCAAGACTCAGCATTGCTCCTTCAGTATCTGCCCCAAGTCAAGCTCAGCGTAAGACCGTGGAAATTACTTCACCTGTTTCCCGCCCGGGCTCAAAGCAAGTCTCTCCTTCTCCCTACTACTACCGGTGGTCTCAAGAGAAAGTCAACTGAACCCTCTACTCAAGGTCGCCCACAATTTCGACAAAAAGCTCGTCCGTATGCTGGTCAGGGAAAGGATAGGAGTACAGCGACTGATATCGACGGTGGTTCTCTCTATCAAGAACTGTGGATGGTTAGGTCGCAAGAAGAGAAAGAAGGAATTGGTGGGAAACAATCTGGAAACAACAGCCATTCACCACTTTCTTGAGGTTACTGATTCTCTCGAATCTTTGGAAGTAAACGGTGGAGCTGCGGTTACTACTTCTGGCAACAAAGCAATGTTACAAATCTCCACCGATTGTCTCTCGAGTCTCTCCAGCTTTTACGGTTCAATCAAGCACCTCCGAATCATCCACATCGTTTCATCGCAGTCAGGCAGCTTGGATCTCTCAGCCTTCAAAAACCTCAAGATCTTAAGCCTGGGTCCTTACATTCTGATTGGAGTGGAGAGAGGGCAATTGGGTTCTTTACTAGTATCAGGTGTTGAAGTCCTTCATCTTCCATTCTTCCGATTTCTCTGATCCGGTGGCGAAAATCAAGATTTTGGAGAAGAGATACTACTTTCGAAGATCATTTGCGGGAAGTTAGTTCCAAATCTGAAGCACGTGGTCGTCCCCTCCAAGCCCATCGACATGAACTTTTCGGAAGCAGAGACGTCGTCTCATTCGTTCAAGAGGGAAGGAAAGGGTTGAGAGAAAACAAGATGGTCAAGAGTGGGGAGGTCAAGCTGAGAACTCTAGGATTAGGAGAGACAAGTGAGTAGACGAACACTCATTATTCCCGCTGCTCATTCTAACTCTAGGTTGAACCCCTACTACACCTTATCCCCTCTCAGCCGGCGATGAACCCAAAGGAGAGAACTGCCTATCAAACTTTACATGAATCTCTCCATTCCCCCAACATTGATGCTTCAAGACGAGTAGGAATCAGACCACTCTGCAACCTCTGTTGGGAGAGGTAAGGAGACGGGAGTATGGGATAGGGGATGGGAAAGGGTTGGGGGTGACGTGGGAATCCTTGAAGCGTCTGCTTCAGTTTGATTATGTAATCAGGTCTACTCATGATGTTTGATAGAAGCGAGAGTGAAGTTGAGGTTCATGGTTGAAAGTCCAGAATTCACTTTGTCTCCAGTCACCAGGATTAGCGGGCGATAAGCATATGCATTTGAGTAAAGAGAAAACACAGCACAAACAAACAAAGAAATGAAAAGAAACAATTACACATCGCACAACAGAAGATTTTGAGAATGAACGATGATGAATTGGTGTAACCCTGACCGCTCGAATTTTGACCCCCCCTCTCTCTCCTCTCCGCTTTTCATCTCAAGTCCGCTTTGGCAACTTGCTTTCGTGCTATTCAGGGCAACCGCCCGCAAATACCATCTAACCTCTGCTGGTCCAGCCACTTTTTCCCGCCAGATCCATCCTCTCGATGAACTCTCCTGGCTGCTTTCCCAAGAGCTTCTCTAATAACCGGTCCAACGAATGCGATATGACCTCTGATAGATTCATCACCACAGTTCAAAGATTTCGAGCAACATTCAATAACTGGAAGAGATAAACCGAATGGAATAGGAGGAGTGAACTCAGTGTAACCTTCTTCAGTAGGATTCAATAAAACCGCCAATCTATGTAGAAGTGTCAGTAGAACAGGTTGAGATAAACCATTGATTCTGATTTGTAGATAGTTCAAAGCATCATTTCCAGTTTTTCGTTTTTGTGAGTTACTTTGAACAGCTTCATTATAAAGAGATTGAATGACTTGTTTGAGGAGTTCGTTAGATCTAGAAGCAGGTTGCGCTGATAAGGCTGAAAGTAAAAGGTCTTCTAAATTCATAAGAGGCTCTGAGATGGGCTGATTTGGAGGAAGTTCCTGTTGAGATTGAATCGTCTGAGGAGCTGGAACGGGTTGTTGAGGAGATGACATTGATTGAGAAGTTGGAAATTGTTGAGATCGAGATTGAGAGAAAGATGGAGGTTGCATCGGATGACCAAAGTTTGGATTTGATCTAGAATTAGGCATAGAGCTTTGAACCGAACTTGGCATTGAAGAAGGAGGAGGAGAAGTGGAAAGGCCTTGTTGAGAGTGGATGGATTGTTGCTGTCGTTCTTGCATTCTGACTTGTTGTTGTTCCCTATAGACTTGATTCTCAGGATCACTACTTCCCCAAGTAGAAGAAGAAGGATTAATACCATTTCCTTCTCCTAGGTTTCCATTGAAAGTCTTGATAGGAGTTGACACTGGATTATTACCTCTGTTCTCTTGTCCTTTCATCGCTTTTAGCTCTCTCAATTCATCTCTCAGTCCTCCTATACTCTTCTCCAGCTTTCCGTTCTTCTCCATCAGCATTCTGATCTTTTCTCCAAAGCTGTTAAAACTAGCTTGCATTCCTCTCATTTCCATCTCCATCTCTTTCAATTCTTCAAGCTGAGATTTTTCCAGATCTTTTCTCAAGTTCAGCATTTCATCTGCAATTTGATCTTGAATCTTGTCAGCCAAGGAATTTAATCTGTGATCTAAATGAGGAATTGTAACTTGAGTTGCAACTTCAATTGAAGCAGTTCTAATCGAAGGAACCATTTGAGCCAGGAAACCATCATTTAAACCATCTAGAATGAGTCCTTCAAATTCTCGAGACTTCAACATCTTTGAGATTTCAACAGGTAAGATCCTGATTAAAGAAGCATGAATCCCCTCCTTGACGTCTGAATGCAATTTCTCTTGAACCACATTCTTCATGATTGGGATTAGGTTTCTATTCACTTTGTCAGCGAGCCTTTCCAGATCACCATCTCTCATGCTTAAAGTTGGACTTTGAACAGCCAACGGAGGTGGTGGAGTTGAGACTCGGTTCAAATTCATTCTTGAAAGGAAATTAGACTGATCAGATCGAATAGTGGAAACCAATTCTCGAGTTTGAACAGATAAAGCGTCGAACAATCTCTTCTCCATTGATTGAAATTCTTGTTTAATCTCCATTGTTGAAATGCTTGAAGCAGCTGGAACAGGATTGAAACTTGCTGAGGAGGAGGAAGATGAATGCGTATCCACCAAAGAAGTGGCAGACAAGAACCTTTCTCCCAACAAGGTTACTTTATCTCCGTTATCAACCGTTTTTCCTTTCTCTAGAACCTTCTCCTCCTCGACGTCTTCATTCCTAGATTCTGATCCTGATTGTTCATCAGTACTGACTACTTGAAGTTGATCTCCGACCTCAGCTTTTCTTCCTTTCTTTGTACTCTTACTGGCACTCCTGCTTCTTCTGCTTCTCGAAGATCTCGATTTCTTAGCAGGAGTTGTCGGTTCAATAAAGTTCCTTTCGTTCTCCATCATTTTCAAAACCTCTTCTTCAGCTTCTTTCTCCTCTAATTCTTCTGCTTTAGTTGGCAATGATAAACTTTGATCTCCAAGTAAAGAAGCAACTGCTTCCCTAGCTTCCTCAATTTCACTTTCACTTGCTTTTCCCTTGGATTCTAGATTTTCAAATTTCACTGAAAATTTACTGCCTTGAACTTGGGTCGGAGTCGCTGGTTCTGATTCTGAGATGATTTCATGGTTGATGGATCCAGCAGATAAACCTTGGTTCGTGGTAGAAGTTTGAGTAGTAGCGTTTCCGTTCGTAGCTGGAGGAGGATTCTTCATAGGGGTGAAAAGAGGTTCAGGAGTTAAAGTCTCTCTCTTGATGTCCCTGATAGTAGGACTTAAGTCTCTTGAACCTGATCCTCCATCTTCTTCCTTGATTTCTACCTCTTCTAATTTGATTCCACTTTCAACCATCTTCTCCTCTGCTTCAGCAACGATTTCACCCTCCTCCACTTCCTCCTCGAAGACATCTCCAGGAATTTCAATCCTACTAATTCCCTTTCTATTCATAACAGTTGCACTCCAACCATTTCCAGCTCCCAAGTTCTGATTCATCTTAACTGAGATCACTGGATTCTTAAGACCACATTCTTTCATTTCACCCAGTTCAACTTTCTTCCACGGGAGTAAAGTCTCTCTATCTTTGAGGCTTGAACTTGAGTTCAGTAGATCCAACCTTGAAAACAGTTCTTGAGACTCATCAGGTATTTCACCTTCTTCATTTTCGAAGGCCAACTGACTTAAAGCTATAAACCTCTGTTTCTCTAAATCATAATTCGAAGTCATTTCTTTGTGAGCTTTTGAAGTGGTGAAAAGAACTTTTGAACAGAAGATACTGGATCTAAGACTGTTGAAAAGGAAGATTTTGTTGTTCCTTTCATCTATTTCTAGAAGGTTGAAATGATTTGAACTTGAGGTTGAAGTCGAATCTTTGAGGTCTCCAAATGAAATGACAGATTTGATGATCCCAGTAGAAAGGTCTACCAATCCGAGAACTGTGTTCAAATTGAGTCCGATCAATAAAGAATCTGGGAACTCGGAATCCTTCTCGTAGATAAATTTCATTGAACTTGGAATTAAGGTGGCAGTCGAACTTTTCGGGAAGGGAGGAAGCTTAATCACCCTCTTGATATTTGAGTTACCATTCTCGATAGAAGGAGTAGTAGTTGAATGTAGAACCAAAGTCAACACATGATTCTCAGCTTGAGTCTTAGGCAGAAGTAGCCTAGCTAGAATGGAACCATCTTTGGAGATGGCAGTTGAGGCTAAATTGTGAGAAGATGATTCCTATAGAAGAAAGAATGATTGTGAATGAATATGGAGGAGGAGCGATCAGAGATTCGATTCATCATCTTGTTTCTTTCCACTGCGTACTAACCTCATCATCACCAAACAAGTCTCTCTCTTTCTCATCTCCCTTCATCAACTCTCTCTCATCTACTAAACCTCCATTCCTATCAATACAATCCTCAATTCCAACCTTCAATACCTTCCCATCGTTTCTACTCAAAAACATTTCTCTTTCATTCTTAGGATGCGTCAAGATTGATAGAAACCTACTCTCAAAGACATTACTTTCTTCATCAAAAGTTCGAGAGTTGATTCCACCGATAGGTTTGGTATGATCTCTAACCTTTACATTTTCTTCTTTAGATTCACCAAAATCTTCAGGTATTTTCCAAATTAGTAAACCATCTTCACCTTCTTGATCTGTTGCATGAAGATTTTTCCCAATCAACCCAACTATTAAATATCCACCACTCGTCAAACTCCTAACAACCAAACTTCTGATTTCTTTCCTTCCTGGAACTAACAACAATTCTCGATTCCCATTTTCTAGGTTAATGATTCTAATTCTACCTTTTGACATTACATAGATTGTGATTTGAGATTCCATTCCTAAAGTCTCAACTTTTTGAGAAGGGAAACAAAGATCTGTACCTTTCGCTCTTCCACCATCAATAGAAAAGGTAGCAGGAAATAAAGGACCATTAGAAGATCCACTAGAAATAGCAGTAATATCCCTAATTTCCAATTTAGCTGGATAAAGAGATAAACCTCCTGGATTTGAAACTCTCAAATCTAAAGTAATCAACATTTGATCATCAGACAAAGCTTCCTTTTTGAATCCAGAAGTTTCTGGAGTAGAGTTGTTGAACATTGAAGATAGATGATGAAGAGCTGATAGGATAGGTTTTTTCCCTTCTTCTTCTTTGATGATTGGTTCATTCGAACCTCTTCTTGAATCTGAAAATGTGACTGGAGAATCTAGATGATTTGAGGGAGTTGGAAGTTGTTTCTTTGGGATAGGAGTGGATCTTTCTTCTAGAATGATGACTGAATCACCTGAATCTGAGTCGTCTTCTTCTTCCTTCGATGGGCCTGTAACTCCGACTGGTTTTACCTGATTTTGAATCTCAATTGGATCTGAAGCTGGATCTATGCTTACTGATGGAATGGAAGTAGCGGGTGTAGGAGCAATTGGTTGCTGCGAAGGTTGAGGTTGAGATTGAGCGATTCCTGATCCCATTGTCGAATAGCTTTGACCAAAAGATTGAATAGGGCTAGAAGCAGAAGCAGTACCATTCGTAACTTCATTCCCACCACTCGTACCACCACCACCACCTAGTAGAGCTAGTAGCTGTTTCGAAGGATCTAGACCAGAAGCAGTTGACGATCTTGATTGCTGAGGGGGTGAGGTCAACCTATTGGGAGCATTGTTTAATAAATCCATTAATGAAGATGAAGATGAAGAAGATAGAAGTGAACTTGAAGGGACTGGAGAAGTTGCATCTTGATGAGAAGAGCGAGTGCGAGGATTAGGATGACAAGATGAAGAAGAGGCTGGAATCGGAATTGCAGTCGGTGTTGATGGCGATTGATGATTCAAATTGGATTGATAGGACTGAGTTGGAGTTGATGGTTGGTTGGAAGTGGAAGTGGAAGGAGGAGGAGGAGGAGGAGTGGATTGAGATTGAGATTCAGACTGAAGATGAAGAGATGATGAAGATGCTGAAGAAGAAGTTGCACCTGCGGCTGGTCCTCTATTCAGCAAAGCCAGCAATGGATTCGACATTGATCAATTCAAGTCAGTCAATCCAAGAGATCCGGTAACTGAGAGTGGTTTGAAGACAAGTGGAGAGAACTTCGGCGATATACCAAAACGAAATTCCTTCTCGCTTCGACGTCCTTCCCTTCTGACCACAACACCCTTGTGACTTTTCTCTTTCTTTCTTTCTTCTTTCCTTTCCATCTTTCAATTCTTCCTTTCACGATTTCCAAGATGGTAGACGCCCCAAAGATTCCACTCATCATAGAGCAAGTGTCTTCTCTTTCTCTCTCAAAAGACTCCCACTCTCGTTTCGCTAACTCTTTTTCCCTCTTCTCTCCCGTCTTTCTTTAATTCAGTACCGACCCAGGAGTAGATGACGTTCTCGCGATCCTCCTAGTAAGTCACCCTCGTTTTCGTCCTTCCTTCTGGTTCGTTCATCATCTAACTTCTTCTCTCCCCAGGCTCTGGCATCTCCCGAAATCACATTAAAAGCCATCACATTAACCTTCGGAAATACAACTCTAGACCATGCAGAATCAAACATCTACAGAACAGGTTTAGTCCTTAGAAAACATCTCTTAGATTCCAAAACTCCCGCAGATGTCAAGGAGAGGTTCTCAACCAACTTTGGAGAGGATTCCTCAGAGATCAAAGTTGCAGTTGGAGCTGAAGGGCCATTAGGTGGAAAAAGATTTACTGCTGGTTATTTGTTAGCATCTTCAGCTTGCCTCCTTCATCTATCTACTGTTCATTCACTCACCTCATTTCCCTTCTCTCCTCGTTCTTCGCACAGCCACGGCAGAGATGGTCTCTCATCGATTTCAACTCTCCCTTCGAATCCATTCCCAACTACTTCTTCATCACATTCACCTCATCCTTTCAAATCAGTCTCTTTATCATCATGCGATCAAATCTTGAAGACCTTATCTGAAGAACCTATTCATACGGTTAGGATCGCTGCTATCGGTCCTCTTACAAACATAGCAATGGCTTTCCAAAAAGATCCAGAAACTTTCAGTAGATTAGGAAGTTTGAGTATTATGGGTGGAAGTTTAGATGGTTGTGGGAATACTACTCCCGTTGCTGGTGAGTGTTTCAAAACGCATAGCCCTTTGGTTCTTGGCTTCCAATGTTCACCTTCTCTGTCCTTTTTCCTTTGGTTTCCGATCTCAGAGTTCAACTTCTTCGCTGATCCTCTAGCAGCCAAGATCATTATGGAAGATGCACCTGTTCATCCAGTTTTCTCTGGTCCTGGAAAAAGAGGTTTGAAATCATTCTTATTGCCTTTGGACATTACCGAAAGACATGTGGTACCTTATTCGAACATGGTCAAAACTGGACAAGACTTGAAAAACAGTGGAATTCTAGGAGAATTGTTAGTTTCTTTTTTTTGCCTTTCTTCTTCCGACTACTCCTTTTCTCTTTCGCCTCTAACCTGTTCCCTCCTCTCTTTCTTCGCCTTGCCTTCACAGTATCTCAGCTCTCCTAACTCACCCTCGAAAAGTTACCAACAATTACGTCTCACCCTCCGAATTCGATCCAAAAAAGCATGACTTATTCCAAGCGCATGATCCATTAGCAGTAGCTCATGCCATCTTTTCTCTTCAATCCAATCCTCAAAATATACCTGGAACCGAAACCGAAGAAGAAGGTAAAGGTTGGAAAGTTTCCTCAAGAGAATTTCAAGTGGAATGGAAAGGAGACATTACTAGAGGAATGTGTGTGGTCGATAGACGAAATCATGGAAATCAAGGTGATAAGAATAAAGCTAAACAGAATCAGAAAAATGAGGAAAAGGAGGATGGAAAGGTTGAAAAGAATGGAAAGGGGAATGATGAAGAGGGAGAATCACCTCTTCCAGTTACTGCTGTCACTGAATCTCCGGGAATTGAATGGTTTAGTAAGGTCTTTACTGAAAGGCTTGGATTTTAAGCAGAAAGCAGAAGTTACCCGATTTCAAGAGGAGAGAGACTTCCGAGAGACGATTGGGAAATCTTCCTGTTTAGTGTTTATAACTTCTTGCGCTATTTATCGCCTACTTGTCTACTTGATCAATCTACCTAACTATAGATACAGCACCTTACACTTTTATAGACATCTTCAACAAATCTCAAATTCAAATTTCCAAACGTGGAAACCTCGAAAGCAAAGCGGAGACCAAACCTATTATTTGAGTGTACCTGGCTTCCTGTTTCATTGAGAGAGATTGATGAAAGAAGGGGTCCGAGATTGGCCCCTACAACGTCATGTAGAGCTTATCATAATCAAGGAACTTGGGAAACGCCGGAACATTAAGACTCTCAGAGAATCTCTGCGCACCCGCCACACCCTGAACAACAAGCGCTCTGGTCAAGCCCCAAAATCTTCAACATCAAACCCTCACTACCTCACTTCTGATGCAGATCTCTAAGCTTTCTCAAGAAAACGTTACTTCAAACCCCTGCTCTCCCTTTCAGAATGGGGAATGCATCACTGCACCTCCCAACTCTCTCTTCGTAGAAGTCGGACTCCTAACCTCTGATCTCAACCATCGAGACTCATTTCTAGTCACGGTGCCATCTGATAAGCACATACAAGCCCTCAAGTCAAACTTAAAGCTTCGTCTGAGATCAAGCCAAGCCTTTCCGGTGCAGCGATGGACATCTTAACTTCCACGGTCATCTCACCAAGTATCCTATTTACGTGGCAACAGCTTACAAAGATAGACCTGATCTAGAGTTCGAGTCATAGTGGAAGGAACTAGAATTTATGGAGTTTGGGCACTTCAAGGATTTGGTTCTAGTTTGTTTAGCTGAAGATATACCCTTGAGGACAGTCATCATGGCAAGGTCGGAACTGGAACAGATGAGGATGAGAACCAAAGAGAAGGAAAAGAGAGGAGAAGTCGAGATGGAAGCCAGATCAACAGAGGTTTCTGACAAGGAAAGGCATGCGGAGATGTACCAGGATGTGAGTATAAGAGAGCCCGGTGAGCTTCGAACGTCGACGGCCATCAAATTACCCCTTGTTTACGACGTCTTCCCGCTTCGACGTCTCCATATCTTAAGATGTCAGACCTACTTCGCCAGATTAGAGTAGGAAATGGTGTCAACTCAACTTGGATTCTCTTGGGTTCAAAAACGATCTTTCTTCTAGCGTCAACGGAGATGGGCGACCCAATCACGAGAAAGCCAAGAAGACATTGAATGATACATAGGAGACGGATGAAGTCGAAGAAATCAAGAACGAGGATGACTCGGTATTGGTGAGTAAACTCAGGTCCAGACGGTGACTTCTCGCAGATATTTTTCCTAATCCCATTTCTTTCTCTTTCCAGACTACTTCTGTTAACAAGAGGTCTGACTCTGAGACTCCTCTCGACCCACTCGTCAGCCGGAACGCTAATAGGACGGTACTGCTCGGAGTCAGATCTCTCCTGGATCGCCTCACTCAGGAGAACTTTGAATCCATCTCGAACAGTATCCTGGAGAGGACCAGCACAAATGATACTGAGACCGATGCAGCTACTCTACTCCAAATTGTTACTGTTGTCTTCGAAAGAGTGATGAACGACAAGAAGGGCAATCAATGCAAGCTCTATGTCCGTCTGATCCAAAGGCTAACAGTCAAGTTCAAAACAGAAGTCAAATCTGAGATCGAAGATGGAGAGTAAGTCACCGGATGTGCGCTCGCCTTAGCATATTTACTCAAGCAATGCCGAGACAAGTTCGAAAAATGTTTCTGTCAAACTGAGGCTGAGGATTTCAAACCCACCGGAGAAGGCAAAGAGTTGAACGAAGTTAAGGACGAGAAATGGAGCAAGACGGAAGGGGAAACCTGAACTTCTCTCGATTAAGTCCCGGCAAGCTCAATTTTCCAACAGAAGACACGCTTCGATCAGAATCATCCGGAATTCTTCAAACTGAATTTAGGTACCGAGCGGGCTATTCACGGTTCTATCAACAGACTTTTCGAAAACGACGATGGGCGGTCTACATTCGCCATCTGCGAACTCCGTTGTCTCTTTCTTCTTCCTTCTCAAACTTTCCTAACTATGTATGGACAACGTCTCTCGAAAATCGAGAGCACTTGGTATCATAATCCTTTTTAAGATGGTCACCTCGCAGCCACCTCCCCACCCCTCTTCTGTCTTCTCGATTTTTGTGCTTCCCCGATTCTCCTTCTTCTTTTCGGCGCTATACGACAATGTTTAAACGAAATCTGAGTGCACTTAAACGAGCCTCGATATTGATTTCGTTTTTTGACAGCCCCTTTTTTTGAGCTCATTGCAGCACAAGCAAGCAGCTTCCTCTCGACCATCACACCAGTGGCTCAAATCCTCCTTGCACAACTCAACCATGAAGCTACTTTTACCTTCAATTGTTGTGCTTTCAGCGTTCTCATCAGTTCAAGCAGAATCGTCAGTGTATCTATCACCATCCTCCTCTTCATCCTCAGCTCAAGCAATCTCCAACTCTCAATTCGCCTCAGTTCTAGCTCATCACCTTCAAGTAGCAGATCACAAACTTGGTCAATTCATTGGAAAAGAATCGAAGATTTGGAATTGGCTTCCAACCAATAAGCAGAAAGCTACAGACAATGTTAACTCCCTGTTTCAATCCAAGCAAGATGAGATGAACTTGGTCCTTCATGTTAAGGGTGCCAATAAGATTCATGGTTAGTCAAAGCAGGGCGAAGATCTATGAGATGTATGCTGGTAGACAACAAGATCAATCTGGTGGACGGCGAGTTGCTGAGAGCTGGAAGGAAAGAGTTCAACAACGTTGGGAGAGGGAAAGGGGTAAGACAGTGGTGTGAGAAGCTGCGAGCCCTTCGACTTCTTTAGACTTGCATCTTCATTGGAATTGGGGCTGTTCTACTAGTACTAGCAGGGAATTGATACCTTTCTTCCCTTTGGGGTTCTACAGCTGAGGTCCCTTCCTCTCCACCTCGTTACTGATCTAGTTCCCTCTCCCTTCTCTTCCTCTTGACTCTCTTCTGCAAACCTCAATCCATAATGCGGATTTTCCGATTTCACAGATCTACCATCGTCACTCTCTCACACTCACTCAATCAAGAATTCAGCTCCTCCTCAAGCTTTCGATGCTTTGCTACGCACCTTCACTTCCGTCTCCTCGGATCCTCTATCTGTCTTCAACAAAGGGAAGGATTGGATCGAAGAGAGCATGGAGGGATTGACTGGAATGGGAAAGGCCAACGTTGATGATTGGGACTTCGTAGATGAGGTGAGTTGAGCTCTCAGCGATAGGAGAAAGAAGAAGGAGGAGGAGTTAGAATGCATGCCACTGCTACTACCTCTAGAATTGAGCTCTCAAGTGATTTTAAAACCCATATTAAAGAGCTGAATTTCTTGAAAGAGAAGATGCAAAGCTCCAGGTTCTGAGGTCCCTCTCCCATCTCCCATCTCCCGTCACTTCTAACCTTGGCACCTCCTTTCCTTCTCTCTTCAGTCATTCTCTTCCCTCCACTCCGAGCTCTCTCATCTCTCAAACTTCTTCTCATCCTCAATGGAAGAAGCGTCCTCAAAATCCCTAACCATCTCCGGTCTAGTTCCAATCATCGATTCTCATGGTCAAGATTCAACTGAATACTCCCAGGGTTTAAGCTCTCTTGCCAAGATCCTATCCGGCGGTATTCAGTCTCTAGAATCTTCAGCTTTGAAAGCTGGTAAGAAGCTAAAGGTTGCACTAATCATTTCTGAACCTGAAACTTCAGAATCGATTTCCAAGAGATCGATTGATTCCTCAGATGAAGAATTAATGGAGAGATACTTCCTTTCAAGACAATACCAAGCTACTCCTCAATCTTCACCTCTAACCCCTTTTAAAGACGATAAAGAGAAGACACCCGAGAGTGACAGGTTCTTGATTAGATCTTGCTTCAAGAAAGAGGAGGAATTGGAGAAGGCTAGTGCTAGCTGTTCCGGTAATGGAAAGAGAAAGGAAAGCAGAATCGGAGGGGATATGTGCTGGAGATGTAGTTGTAAGAGTTCCTGGGTGAGTAGTCCTTTTGGCTGCAACTTTCTCGCGAGGCAAATCTCACGAGACTCAACCTTGTTCCGCTCCCTATTTCTTTCTTTCATCAGGCCGGAGAATCATGCTCGCGCAAAGATATCTCAGCTCAATTCCTTCTATTAGGTGGTAGTGGTTTGATTCTATTGATGGTGGCTTTTGGTTCAATTTACGTTTTATCAGCAGAGGGGAATCAAGAACTTCCGGGCGTGTTGGCTGGAATCCAAGTCCCTACTTTGACCAGAAACTAGAGAGAGTCTCTGTCTGGAAGGAAGTGAGGGATGGGGTTTCGAGTCTTTGGCGAGAAGGGATGGAGATGGCGAAGCTTCTCGACGAGGGTCAGAATTCTAATCGCAAGTAACCGATGTAAAGAATCCTCTAGTCCCCTTTATTCTACTTCTTTGTTTCCTTTCTACTTCTTTTCTTGGTACATCCTTTTCTTCTTTTTTTTTTGGAGGTGAACAAATGAATAATGACGACTCTCAAAACGGCATCTACATATTTCTTTTCGCAGAGGATTCAGGTTCACTCGAAATCAGTCAGAAAAGTTTCAGAAAGACATGAAATGTATTCGAGAATGAAAGAGAGAGAGAGAGAGAGAGAGAGAGAGAGAGGAAAAAAGATGGAGAGGAGGAAGCCAAAAGAAAAGAGCGGCCAAAATACAATTTTTAATCTCTAAGAGAAAGGGGAGAAAGAATCGGGGAGAACGAAAGGAGAGAGGTGTTTTATCAAAACAAGTAAAAAGAAAGAATGTCTAGAAAGTAAGAGAAAAGAAAAGAAGAAACAATGGTAACGAAGGAAAACCGAACTCAATCCGATTCGAAAGCTTGAGAGGGTAAAACGAGAAAATAAGGGGACCTAACAAAAGCCTGGAGATATGGGGGAATTAAAAGAGGGGGTAGGAGAATGAAAGACTTGAAAAATTTGCGTAAACAGACGTCTCGAAAGAAAGACCCACGATTTCCGACGGCATTTAAATGAAATTGACGAAGAATCCACGTTCTCTCAATAACCAGGGTTTCCTCCAGCACCAGCAGTCCTATCACTTCCCTCTAGTAGTTGACCGAATAGACCCCCAGCACTTTCCTCACTTCTCATCTGCAGCATGTAGACGATTCCAGTTCTGTTACCTGAATCGCTCAGCTCTACCGCCAAACCGACCTTTCCTATCCTCTCAACTCCATCAGTCAAGACAATGGTCGAGATCAAAGTCTTCCGATCGTTCTCCACCACCAGCTGCTTGACATCGTCAGGTAATAGATGGTAAAGCTTCAGTCTTGCGTTTCCGAGGGATTTCCATTGACCGTGGTTTTGCTTCAAGAAGACTTTGCATCTCATCTGAGCAGCAACTGTCGAACTTGTCGGCTGCTTCTTCTTGTTTCCTCCAGAAGGTGAATTCGGAGGCGAGAATTCGTCGTCGTTGTTCTTTGGTCCTCCAGACTTGAGGAATTCGGAAGGCATCTTGGGTGGACCAGTGTTTCCATCAGCGCTTGAAGTTGATCGACTCCTGTTCTGTGTGAACGATTCCTTTGAGTCTTGTCTCAAGTTAGGAGCTGAAGGTCTACGAGGTGGAGGAGGTCTTGCGAAGTTCTGGACTCCGTTCGGTCGACCTGGACCCATGGGAGATTGAGGAGGTCGTTGTTGATTCGGACCAGGTCTGAAAGGTGGACCTCCACCTTGCTGTTGTTGCTGTTGTCCGTTCATGGGAGGTCTCATCGGCGGTCGACCTGGTCCATTCATGTTCATCGGAGGTCTAGGTCGCATGTGCATGGGACCGGAGGGAGGAGAGTTGAACATCGGAGGTCTTCCTTGTTGACCTGGACCCGACTGACCGCCAAAGGAAGGTCCATTCTGTTGCTGACCAGGTCCCATACCGAGAGCTGAACCGAATCCCAAGCCATTGTTAGGTCCATTCGGACCAGGTCTGACTGGCATACCAGGACCAGATGGGCTGTGGAAGCCATTTGGACTGGGAGACCTGGTGCTAGGAGCAGATCCTGGAGATGAAGAAGAGAATGGCAACCTTAGATCCGGCGAATTGCCGCTGGAGTTCGAGTCTGGAGGGAAAGATTGCTTTGGGAACGATGCCACTGAATTGAAGGATCCTTCTCTGTTCAGCGAAGAAGGGCCGTCATGAATAGCGAGACTTGATCCAGTAGAGGAGTGAGGAGAGAAAGGAGTTCCAGAATCACCGCCAAAGGATCGAAGGGGAGATTCCACTAGACCAGCATTGGAAGGAGTGACTGAGATAGCTGGAGAAATCACTGGAGGTCCTGAATTTGGTCCAGGTCCATTAGTTCGAACCTTGAGTCCAAGAGTACTGGCGAACTTCTGACATTCCTCGAACTCTGACAACCATTGTTCTTTGGCTTGCTTCGATTCGCAGTGAACAGTGAGCTTCTCCTTCTTGAAGACTAAGACTTGGAAGACGTTTCCTAGAATAAATGAGAATGAAAGAAAAGAAAAGGTCAGGAGGAACGCTCTTTTGACGAAGACGAATCGTCGCTTCGCCGCGACAAGCGCTACTCACCTTGACCACCTAAATCAGTAACTCTCAAATGCTTCCCAGCCAAAGGAGGATAGAGAAGCCACATATCAGCCTTGCTATTACCGCCTCTTTCAGCCAGCTGACTAGGGCTCATCCTTTCACAGACCAAAAACAAATCTGTCAGAAGAAAGATGTGAGCTCTTCTGAAGACGATCTCTTGTCCTGTAGCCAAAGGAGTGAAGTGAATAGTCACATCGCTTGATCTTCTCAGACCTCGCTTGAAAGGCAGAGATGCTGGACTCATTTGAAGAGTGCATGCTTTCGGTTTCAACGTGAAGATGTCGAGAGTTCTTGAAAGGTCCAGTCGATCCTCCAAATCATCTACAGGTGTGATGTCAGAGGCACCTGTAACGGATCCAAAGCTAGAGAGACCTGGTTGCGAGTTAGAAGGCGTCATTCCTCCTCCTCCGCCTCCGAAAGAAAGAGAGTCGTCGTTTGGTCTGCTCATCTGTCGCAGAGGAGCAACAGCGGGACTATTGGCTGGCGATTTGCTCATAGGACTACGAGGAAGTCCAGTAGAATTCGAAGTTGCGGAGGAGTTGCGGTCGGGAGAAGCACTTCTGGGGGAGGAGAAGGAAGAGAGAATGTTAGGATCGAACTTCTCAGCGGTCACTTCGATTGCAAGTATGTCAGTGAACTCACGTATCCTGAGGATCAGTAGCTTGAGAGCTTCCGTTACTCTCTCTACCATTTCCTCCAAGATCCAATCTCTGAAGAATCGGTTCATCAAGAACTGAGACTCCAATTCTTGTCTTGGCTCTTTCCAACAATTCATCCAATTTGACATTAGCAACCACTAGCAGCTTGTGATCACTCCTTCCTGGCTGAGTAGATTTCAGTAACCTAGAGTAAAGCTTCTTGTAGTACTTTAATCTGATTTGAGGTTGAGAGAATAAGGCATCTAAAGTCCAAATATCACCTGGCTGCCTCTTCTTATCTGAAAAGATGACTGGAGCTCCATTCGATGTTGTAGTTTCGGAGATCTCTCTCAGGAGGTTTGGAAGGAGGTCGTTCGATTGAATAGACGGCCATCTGTCAAACTCTGTGAAGTAATTTGAGCAGTATCTGGCGTATGGTTCTTCCAAATCATCGATCCAACGCATCAATAGATCTCCCAGCGCTTTGGGAGACGCTGGATTCGGACCTATCTCACGTAGAGCCTGGATTGTAAAGAATTAAATGGAGGTGAAGAGAAGCATTGTGAGCCTCCTGGGTATGAGCAGTGCCAGAAGGAAGCAGAGTTGCCTTCTACCCTATCAGTTCCCTTTTCCCCCTTTAGCCACGCATACATTCAAGTATTCTGACTACCCTTCCCTCTCAAACTCAGGCTTCTGAAGATTGGATTGCTCTCTTGCTCAACCAATCATCCAACACCCATCTATCTTCCTAACACTCCAACTCCACACTCCGCCCTTCGAATCCAATCAATTGAAGATTTGACTCACCTTCAGGAAACTTCTGTTGACTCGATATATACTTTCCACATTCCTAAACATTGTGTCCAATTCCGCAGGTGGGAAGTTAGACCTAGACCAAGCACCTGCCACTTTCTGATTTTGCCAAGTTAGATTCGAGGTTGTTGGTAGGTGATTTCATTCAAGATGTTGAGTGGATGATGAACGCGAATAGAGGTAGAGATGAGATGGTGAGAACAGATTGAGAAGAGGAGGGGAATTAGGATCGAGAAAAGATGGAGGAGGAAGTGGGGCAAGGAGGAGGAATGAAAAGGAAGATAGACGAGAACAAGTGGTCAGTCACAAACTCGGCATTGTTTCACTACTAGTGGAATCTTGGATAGAACTTAGGTCTGAGATTACAGGCTCAGAGGACCGAGAAGCAAGAGCAAAGAGAGCGAGAGAGGCTTCTCTCCCCCTCTATCCTTGCCCGCCAACTCCAAGAGCTCATCGGCCAGACTCCAAGAGTTGGCGTCCTGAAGATTGAATATAACAACAGGACCGAATGGCCATACTGTTCACTCCAAGACAACACTGCGCATCCAATTCATCTGTGACTTGTGGTCCCCTTTCGCTTCTCCCACTTGGATGGAGGAACAGCACTAACCTTGATGATCTTTCCCAACTCTGCCACATAAGCAGTTTCTGTTTCGATTAGATCTACTAGAGGATTTGCTTTCTTCTTCTTACTAGATCCGCCTTCTCCATTCCCACCATCGTTACCATCCTCGTTTCCATCTTCACCTTCGTTGGCTCCTGAATTGCTGAAGCCTTCACCAATGGAAGAGGAATCGAAACCAGTGGAACCACCTCCTCCACCAAAGCTACCACTTTGATTCTGAAAAGAATTGTTACTTCCATTTGAACCACGACCGTTTCCTGAATGAGCTTGATAGTCTCCAGCTTCCACCATTTCTGAATTGGAGGAAGGGGAGTGACTGATTGGAGGGATGGTGGAAGAGCGACTCTCCTCCGAGATGGAAGGAGTGAGATCTACCGGATTAGAATAAGCAGATGTGGTCTTATTAGATTTGAGGTTGGAGGAAGAAGTGGAAGTTGAAGAACAGGAAGAAGGGGAGATTGAGCGAGAGGAGAACTTCCTTCTATCCCTTGGAGCTTCAGTGAGTGAGTTTGAGGTTGGTATTGAGGGAGTTGAATTATCAGAGGACGATGAAGATGATGATGAAGAAGATCTTTTTCTCTGCTTGTTCTTTGACCTTGAACCGGCGGTAGTTCTAAGTTTGCTGGTAGAGTTGATTGGTGCTATGGAGTTTGATAAACTCTGAAAGAAAGACTTTGGTAACTTAGGAGGATTGCAAAGTGAGATTGAATAATTGGAAGAAAGGAATAAATTCTGACTTGGATGTTGTAAGTGTTGATGATCGTTCTTACTCTTTCCTTTGTTTGGAGATGAGGAGGAGGAGGAAGAGGAGGGGAAGGATGGGAGTGAAGATTGCGATTGAGATTGATGAGAAGATAGAATTTGACTTGAAAGGAAGTTCAATCCTACTTCTTGACGAGTGATTGAATTTTGCTCGTAACTCATTCCACCAGCTTCTGTTTGAAGGATGGGTGGGTGGTTGGTCGGATGAAAGAGGCTTCGATTCAAACCCTAAGGGGGATTTCAAAATTAGCTCCTTCTCTCTTTCCTTTCCTTTTCTTTTCAAATTCTCCTCATTTCTTTTGATGCCTGGAATCTATAATACTACAACGAACAGCAAAGAATAGAGAGAAGGAGGTCAACGTACAAGGGGCAAAAACGATGTGCCTCCCACCTCTAACCTCTCCCTCCTTTCTCTCATAGTTGAATCACTCTTCTCTTCTCATCCAAGGGATTACTGATGGATCTTTGTTTCACATCTCAGGCCCCCAGGATCTCAGGCTCTCAAATCCATTCGGAAGCAGGGTCTGTCATTGTGAAGGTTCTATTTTTGTTTGCCTACCATACAAGGGTCCACTTTGGAAGAGAAGCTGATGCGCCTGAGAAGCTGAACATAGATCTTCAAGATGTGAATGTGGATCCCATGTATGTAAGATCCTAAAGTCTTATCCAGATCTTCTTTCGTTATTGTTTGTTGTCTAAGGCGGCTCTCAGACTGTGCCTGGGCCCAGATCGAAATGTCCAAGAAGTGCTTTCCTCTTTCCATCCAACCGCACTCTTTCTTTTGTCTCTTTCTTCTTTCTTCAAGTGTAAATTCAAAAGAGATCCAAGATCTCTACACTCCTTCAAAACAGCCAGTAAATAATCCTTCATTTTCGGGTAGGAGTGATCTCGATCTGAAAAGATGAGATCAACCTCCATTCCCACCTGTTCTTCTATCAACTTTCCACTTCCTTCTCTTCTTTCATCTTTGGCAATTGCTTTGATTCTATTAGGAAACCAAGTCACATCAACCACGGTCTCCACTTCGAATTCTCAGTCGTCAAGTAGCGGAGCTCCATCTTACCTGAATCAGCTTCTCCTTCAACATGATTCCAATCCTTCAACTTCTCTCAATCTTCTACCTCCTTCCATCTTGAAATCAACCGATTCTAATCATCATGTTCTAGCAGATCTACGTAGGAGAGGAGCATCAGTGGAGCCTCAATCTCATTTGAATGTCAGAGCTGAAGCACCTGGAAGTGGGAGCAATCGTAGGCCTCAGAGTAGTCAGGACAATCAGGATGACAAAGCTCAATTATTAGGACAAATGGGAAAGTGAGTTCAACAGAGATGGCTACTAAGAGAAGGAGGCAATCGTGTTTGGTGACCTGGTTGCGGACTCAGTAGGGAAGGACCATGCAGCTGTACTGCCTTTCGGGTCTACTCCTTTCTTACTCCTCTTCTCTCTTTCAACAGTGCCTATAACATAGCTCTCAATCTATCATCATCCCCTTCTCAGAGGACGTTCGTAGAGCTAGACACCGGTTCAGCAGACCTATGGCTCATCTCTTCCACCTGTAGCTCTGAAGCCTGCGACGCAGAAGGCCTCCTCAAGTTTGACCCAGCTCAAAGCCAAACCTACAAGACCGTCCAGATCATCAGTAACCCAACAGGAGCTTCTACGAACCTCAGTGCGAGCGCAAACGTCACCTCCGCCTCGGATTCTCAAGGTAGCAACGATGCCAATCCTCTTCCCCAAAGGAGGCTCACCTCGAATCTCCTCGGTTCCAGAATTCCTACCTCGAAAGCAGCAACTCCGCTTACGGGTCCAACTGATGGAACTTCAATTCCGTTCTCAGTCACCTATGGTTCTTCAGAGACTGCATCAGGAGCTCTGGGATCGGAGAACATCTACCTTTCTGGATTGGAAGTCAGAGATCAAATCTTCGGATTGGTGGACTCTACGAACTTAACTCTAGGAACTCAAGGAATCTCTGGAGTTCTGGGAATGGGTTTCCCAAGAGGCTCTTCAATCTCTAGAACTTTCGTAAACTTCACAAAGGAAGAACTAAACGGATCGGATCCCAATCCTCTATTGAGCAATTTGCTGAACGGGAATAATGTCTCTTATCCGCTGTTCAGTTTGGCTCTCGATAGGACTGGTGGAAAGCTTACTCTAGGAGCTTTGGATTCAAATATCTTGACTTCGAGTGAAGAGGTTGGAAGAGTGCAGTGGAGTGATGTCGTACCATTCCCTTCAGGATCGACCCTTCAAGCCAACAGCACCAGCAGCTTGGAATTCAATACCTCACTCTCACTCATCAATCTGGAAGGACCCAAGCTAGGAGACTACGTCTACTGGTCGCTCCCTCTGACAGGGGCTGGTTACAACGATAGCTCAATCGAACTTTCTCCAACCTACAGAAATGTTCGAAATCAAGTAGGATACAACACTTCGATAGCGCTTTTGGACTCAGGTACAGTCGGAATTGTGGGATCCTTTCAAGACGTCAGCAACATCTACTCGAAGATCCCTGAATCTCGTCACGTCGGAGACGGAGTCTACTACGTTCCATGTTCAACAACTCAGCGAATGTACTTCCAGTTCTCTGGAGGTAGAAATCTAACTCTGGAACCTGAAGATTATATCATTGGACCAGCCGCTAGTAATCCGTATGCCTGTCTCAGTTGGCCAATCGCAGCTGCGGGTACACCAGATGGAGTGGATTGGATCTTTGGTCAAGCATTCTTAAGAACTGTTTACTCGATCTTCAGTTTCGGAATCGAAGGAGTGGAATCTCCAAAGATCGGTCTCTATCCTCTTAGACAGCCATCAACCGCCAGTAATTACTCAAGTCTTTTCATTCCAACCTCTCGAGAATCGTTAAGTTCATTCCTACAAAATGATGCGAACGTTATCCAAACCCTTTTACCAAACAGTCTAGTCAGTCTACCTACCCCTGCTACCACCTCAACTTATCAATTCATCAACGCTACAATAACTCCTTCCCTAGGTGCATTCCCAACTTTAGCAGCTGGGAACCCAACTATCAATCCTTTGATTTCCGCTCAATCTGGAGATGTCAATTTACCTACTATCGCAAATTCAAGTGTACCTTTACCTGCACCTACCAATCCTGCTCAAGAAGCAGCCCAAGATTCTGCTGCGGGTCTCAAGGTTAACTCAATCTTCATTTCTGGGATCGCAATTGTCCTATCCTTGCAGCTTTACGTTTGAAGCCCTTAGTTGCTCAAACACACACACTCTTTTATTTTTACTTTCTCTTAATTCGTCTCATGGACTTACATTTCACTTTCAAGAGCTTTTTCTCTTACATCCCTTAATTTGTCTAGCTATTTTTTTCGTACCTGTAAATGCTTTTGTTCGTCTTCCTCTCAATGCCGATGGGTTGTATGGTTAATAGGTACCACCATTTTGAAAACATATCCTCATTCTTTCGAATCTTGTCCTAGTTTGTGAGCCAGACTGAACGAGCGTCGTCAGACTCACCTTGTCCGCATTTCTTAGGCTTGTCAAAAATCGCTCGTTGCATCAACGTATCAACAACTGAGCCTGGCCCGAGAAAACGCTGTATTCCGTCCTCTTTGTCTCACAAGACTTCGGTGGCTCAGAAAATGATCCATAGCTGCAGAATTCCTCCTCGGCGGATTCGAACGAGTTCATCAACAGAGTCCATCGAGATTAGCGCTTCGTACACTCTACCAAAGAGAACGAGATGAGTTGACTGAATTTGAAATTTCAAAAGTGCACAGAGGCTGGGTATTTATTGATCATCGCACTGGGAGAAGTTTGATCCCTGGTTGTTGTGGTAAACGGTAGCACAGTAAACTCCGTTACCTATGAAGAATCGGGGCAGCATTGGAAGTAGAAGAAGGACACGAAAATCAGGGGTTAGGTGGCCAGAACGACGGGATCTTCACTCTCCTCGAGTCCTGGAGAGACAAATTACCACTTACCGGTGTAGATGACTCTGTAAGCTCCAGGACTGACGTAGTTGGAGTTTGATGATGTGTAGGGTTGCTTGTCGGTCAAGGGAAATTCGTAATATCCACCCGATTGCTGAGAGCATTCTAGAGAAATGTGTTCAGAAGACTCGACTATGTAAGCATGAGGATAATCATCTGGAGAGATTCCGTTGTTGTGCTGGAGGGAGGGGACAGAAAGAGAAAGGAGAGAGAGAGAGAGGTTGGGGCTTGTCAGACAAAGTAGAAAGAAGGGGTAAATAGCTCTACTCACGTCAGAGACGGCAGTGTTGATAGCACTCGAGATCTTGGATCCAGAGAAGTATTTTCCGTTACAGGTTGTTCCTGATGGAGTTCCAGAGGAAGCGGAAGCAAGGCCAGCTAGGGCTAGGAGGGAGAACGGGATGAGAGCGAGCATTTTCGTGAGGAGAAGGAGGACGCATGTACATAACGCTGACGCTTCCTGGTCCTTTTATATGCACGATCTGGGGACGCACGTTCTTATCTCTCCATTCTCAATTCGTATATAACACCAGCTCCCACACAGCCGCAGACGGAGAGAGCTTTCCACTCGAAACGGCGGCAAGGAACAGAAGCCGCCTGTCAAGCGAGTTTCTGATTAGCTTCTATTTCAGACTCGAAAGTTTGACCAAGATCGTGTTTTTAGGGATGTCGAGGCGTTGAGGAGTACAACGCTCAACGCCTCGCAGAATAGAGAAATCGACTTGCATGCGTCGTGTCGAAGAAATGTCGAAACGTGGAGCGTGTAGGGGTCAGATAGAGAGGTGCCATCTCTGCCCGCAATTCATACGGATGGAAGAGTGTCGGACATCAGAGACATCAATATTCAAAAGCCAGAAGGTCGACGAAAGGAAGTGAACCGATACCAAGATTTGCTGGAGAGATGAACAGCCTCCTGTTTTCCCTTGCGCTTCTTGTGGCTGTTGCTCATTTCTCGAAGTCGCTACTGAGTTTTTCGTTTCAACAGACATAAAAAGACATCTAAGAATGAGAGTAGAATCGCAGCTTCGACCAGCTTTGAAAAAAGGGTTTTTTGAATTTTGGGTTTCGAGCTTCCGTTGAGCCAAAGCTTCGCAACAGCTGCCAACTCTTCAGAAAAACGACATTAAACGTAGGAGTACATGGGGTTTTCAGAATCCCTAAGACATGGGTTGGTTGTTGTGTTGAGAATAGAGAAGAAAAATTGCAGTTGAGAAAAGAACGAGAGCTTTAAAGGAAGTTTGAAGGTAACATAAACAAAGAAAAGGAGAAAGAATTGAGGAATTTCCTTTGAAGTTGTTTATAGGTTGAGCTTGGTACGTCTCCAGTGACGACGGTTCTTGTTGTACTGGATCTTGTTGTCAGTCTTCATACGGAACCAATTTGGAATAGGTCTGAGATGAGGAGAGAGAATGAGGTGGTGAGAGGTCAGCTTCGGCCGGTTGGTCCTCAAGTGAAGACGAGAGAGAGCACTTTGAACTAGACTAAGATGAGAATAGTAAGTTCAGGATGAGGTTCGAAGAATGGTCTTGACCGGAGAACGTTAGATCCAAGGTGAGATGGAAAGAGGTAGCACCACAAAGGGACGCCTCGAGATTGATGATGTGTTTCCGACCCCACTCCAAAGAACTTTTGAATCTTGGCATGGTCACCCAATTCCAGCATTCATCAGTTGAGGGGATTCGCAACTCGCCATCAGTCTTTTCCAGCGAGGCTGTGACCCTCTCTCCCTGCCCATTGTTCCTTGACCGCTATCATCTCCGATACCTCTCCAACTCATCTCGAATCATCTATCATCGCCGTTCTCAGCTACAGATCTCCCGACTGATCAAGCCTTTCCCTCATCCTCCGTCATGCTCTAGCTTCTTCCTCCCCCTCGAGCATGAGCATTCCAGATTCTCAGCTCTAGACCTTGAAGCTAGTGTCTTGAAGGGGTGACGATCTTGATGATTTTGAGTGGTTTGATTTGCGTGATTGGAACAGAAGATGAAGACTTTGAAGATGATGGATGGGTAGGGTTGGAAATGGTGCTCGAGATTGGAGGTGGTCCTACCCTGTCTCAACTTGCACTCTCCAACTCCTTGACGCTGTTTTCTCGAGTCTTCTGGTTTTCAGTCTTGGATCTTTAAAGAATCTGCATCTTGAATCGGAGCACCTCTTTTACCTCATTGTTTCGCTCTTCCTCTGTTCACCTTCTTCCTGCCCACCAGTCCTCCCACCACCTCTCTTTACCAGTTCTCGTTGAAATACTCACCTGTTTTGGCGGGAAGCCTTAGCTAGCTTAACCTTAGTTCTGAAGGTCTTTTGGGAAGGCTGAACAAAGCAGTAGAGACAAAGAATGAGGAGACATCAGTTTGCTGAAAATTTCTTCACTTAAACCTTCCCTCCCGCTCAGGATCCCCTCTTCGTTGTGCGCATCTCTTGTAGATCGATGTTGATGCTTCTAATGTCGATTTTGTAATCGACTGGGATACGTACCATCTTGATTCAAAAAATTGGATGGGAGGCGAAAGGATTCTTCTTGCTTCAGCTGTGCCTTTGCCCAGTCTTCTTCTTCTCACTCTCAGCAGGCGCGTGTTACCGCAGCAAAAGGAAAGAAAGGGAAAGCGGAGGTTCGAAAAGATGAATGTATGAAACAAAAATGCAATACAACTTATGTAAAAATAGAAAGTACACGAAAGGAGAAGAGCGTACGAGGAGGAAAGGTAAAGCTTGACTGCTGGTTATACCTCCCACTACCGATCAACTAATCTCAGATAAATTTCTCCCTTTGCGAAACTGACATCCTTCAAACTCTTCAACTTCTGACCATTGTTGATCAAAGAGATCTTTCTGTTCAGTAGAATTGGAAGAGTAGGAGCACTTGGAGAGTTAGACCACTCGGAGTCTCTGTCAAAGATGAGCAACCTTCTCGCAGCTCTACGAACCCTCTCTCTAAGGCCTGGGGCTGAATTCAATGCTTGAGTGAAAGGATTGGTAGTCGAAGAGTCAGCCTGTTCTTGTTTTGGAGGTGTAGGAGAGTCACGCCCAGAAGGATCTGAGCGTTGACGTCCACCAGAGTCCACTGTGATAGACCTGTCAGACTGTGATCGTTCTATTGTTCCATCATCGTTCTTCTCTGAAGGAGTTTGCTGACTGGGTTTCTTGAGCCCGTCGGGGAAGAGCTTATCAAGTTGATAAGTCAGCTGTTCTTCGACTTGCGAGCAAGAGACTAAGCTGGAGGTTGGTCTAGAAGATTCTTTCTCTTTAGATTTGTCTTGACTACTAGATCTCGTCTTGTCGAGCTTGCTTTGAGTAGAAGGAGTCTCTGGAAGAGATCGGTCCACCAGCTTCAGAAGAACTGCTTCGACCCAAGCTTCCAAATCCAATTGAAGTTCCACCTCCAACTCCGTCTTCTCTTCAGCTTTCGAGCTTTCCATTCCCTTCTCTTCCAGTATCCGAACCTGCAGATTGGATATCCGGAATCTTTCGATCATAGCATTGATGTCTGAAAACTCTTCTCTCGTGAACCGTCTCTCCATTTTGATGATGGTATTCCTTCTTCCAGGTTTCTGAGATCTGCAGCCGTCCGAACATGTACTAATCGAACCCCAGTTCCTGAGCCATTTTGCTCTTGGTGTGATTTCTCGACCACAAGTTAAGCATGGTTTCGGGGAGAGATCTGAAAGGCAGATGGAGTCCTTCGAAGCTGAATTGCTAGAGCTTTGTTGAGGTTTGGTCGAAGATTGGAGTTCTAGCTCAGACTTTTGCTCTAAAAGTAGATCCCGCTGCTTCTTAGATAGTTTGGGTGGCATGACGGTGGAGGTTGACTTGAATCGTAAAGATGGATGGGAGACGATGGAAGATTGGAGTTGCTTCTTCCTGAATAGTTGAAATAGCTCAGAAATTAGGGGATATCTCATAGACTGGGAGAAGGTATAGAAGCTGACCGAGAGTCTATTCGATGCCTGTTGAGAGAATAAAAGAGGATGAGTAAGAAAAACGAGAAGGGACGTTTGGCTTGTCCGACCCACTGCTTCTCCCAAAAAGATCCTAGGTAGATGAGTAGAAAGTCTTTCGATTCTTCCGAGTTATCCAAGGAAGAAAGGGAAGAAACTCGTAAGATGGGATGAAGAAGAAGGATGTAAAGGGCAACGTACGACCTAGTACGACAGCCCATCGCAATCATCAGTTTCACATCTTCAACTTCCTTCTTCCCTTCCACATCATCATCAAAGTCGATTCCTCTCAGATCAATAGTCATGGTGACAACGACAGATTTAGTCATCCTAGCCATTCTAGGATCAGCTGCCTGCCTATACCTTTTCAGAGATACTCTTTTCGCAAAGAAGGAAGACTCTCTCTCAAAGTTGAATGGTGGTGTCTTAAACGGAGGTGAAGGCGATTCGGACTGGCTTGACAAGCTAAAGAACCAGGTGAGTCGTCTTTTACGTATCAAAACAGGTATCCAGGCAGAGGGACTGGAGATTCCCGATAGTGGACGGTCGGGAGACAGAGATAGCTCCGGAAGGAGGTGTAGCAGATCATCCCCTCTCTCACTTCCATTGATAGCAAGCTCCTGTTCGTTCTCTGACAACGAATCAGAATTGAAAACGCTTGAGACTGCGCCATGTCGTTGAGCTTTCACTTTCCGTTGGACCGAGGGAGAGGTGGGGGAAGCTTGGCTTGGTCATCCTCAATAACACAGCTGTTCCTCTCTTCAGTCTTCTGCTTCTATCGGATCTCCTCTAACATGCTTTTCGATCTGTCTCCCAACCATGCCTCTTCCGTATGACAGAAGAAGCGAATCGCCATCTTCTACGGATCTCAAACCGGAACAGCTGAAGAATATGCCACCAAGATCGCCAAAGAAGCCAAAGCCAGATTCGGAACTTCTTCTCTAGTCCTAGATCCAGAAGAGTATGAATTCGACAAGTTAGATCAAGTCCCACAAGACTGTGTCTGCATCTTCGTCATGGCAACCTATGGTGAAGGAGAGCCAACTGACAACTCAGTCGGATTAATGGAATACATCAACGACGAATCAGTGACTTTCTCTGAAGGAGCCGATCGATTGGAGAATCTCAATTACGTAGTCTTTGGTCTAGGAAACAGGACCTACGAACACTTCAACGAGATCGGAAGGAAGTTGGACAAGAGATTGGAAGCTCTGGGAGCCAAGAGAATTGGTCCTTACGGAGAAGGAGATGATGACAAGAGCATGGAAGAAGATTATTTGGCTTGGAAAGATTCAATGTTCGAAGCCTTAGCCAAGGAATGCAACTTCGAAGAAGGAGGAGGATCAGACGTTGCAGACTTCAAGGTTGAAGAACTCTCCACCGATTCCATCGACGCTGCTAAGGTCTACCGAGGAGAACTTTCTGCAAGAGCTTTACTTGGAACTAAAGGAATTCACGATGCCAAGAACCCCTACATCGCTTCAGTCGTCAAGGCTAAGGAACTCTTCGTCGAAGGAAAGGCTGACAGGTCTTGTGTTCACATGGAATTCGACATCGATGGATCTGGAATCTCTTATCAACATGGAGATCATATTGCTGTTTGGGCTAATAACCCCGAGCAAGAAGTCACCAGAGCTCTATCTGTTCTAGGTCTCAACGAGAAGAGGGAAACTATCATCGACGTCGAATCCTTGGATCCAACTCTAGCAAAGGTTCCATTCCCAACGCCAACCACCTACGAAGCTATCTTCAGACACTATCTAGGAATCACCTCAACTGCTTCAAGACAAACTCTCAACAACCTCTCCAAATTCGCTCCTACTGAACAAGCCAGAGCTGAACTCGAGAAGATCGGATCGGACAAGAGCTACTACCAAGCCAAGGTCGGAAACAAGCATCTCAGAATAGCTCAAGTACTTCAAACGGTCTGTGGAGATGATCTCAATCAAGTCGATAAAGCTATCGCCTGGGATATTCCCTTCGATAGAGTCATCTCTGATATCCCAAGAGTCGGGCCTAGGTATTACTCAATCTCATCATCTCCAAAGCTTCATCCAAAGACCATTCATATCACTGCTGTGGTCCTCAAGTATCGATCCGCAGATGGTCCAGAAGGTCCTTTCATTCACGGTCTAGCCACCAATTACATCTCCAAGATTAAGCAGGAAATGGAAGGAAAGAATTACGATTCGGATCCAAACCATCCTCTACATGGAACCCCTCTCTACGACCTCAAAGGACCAAGAGGTTCCTACTCTGCTCAACCTGGTCAATTCAAGGTTCCGATCCATATCAGAAGGTCTAACTTCAGATTACCCACTTCTCCAAAGATTCCAGTCATCATGGTTGGACCTGGAACTGGAGTAGCTCCTTTCCGTTCTTTCGTTCAAGAGAGAGTCGCAAGTGCTGAGAAAGCAAAGGATAAGAACGGAGCTGAAGCTTTGAAAGATTGGGGAAATATATGGTTATTCTATGGATGTAGGAATTCGAATGAGGATTTCCTTTACAAGGAAGAGTGGCCTGAACATCAAGCCAAGTTAGATGATAAGTTGAGAATGGAGGTTTCACTTTCAAGAGAGAAGTTCGGTCCAAATGGCAAAAAAATTTACGTTCAAGATTTGATCTGGCAAAATAAGGATGAGATTGCCAAGGACATTTTGGAGAAGAAGGCTTATGTTTTCATTTGTGGTGAAGCTAAAGGAATGGCCCAGGAGGTTGAAGCGATCTTTGCTAAGATTTTAAGTGAGGCTAAGGGAAGTCCTGAAGCTGGTAAAGCTGAAATTAAGATGATGAAGGATAGAAGTAGATTGTTGTTGGATGTTTGGTCGTAGTTTTCTCGATAGATGTTAGGTCATTTCGTATATCCTATTTGATCAACTGCAGCTCCCTTTAACTCTATCAAAGTCTTTGCCTATTTTTACGAAGCAGATTATCATCCCTTACCCAGTCGTCTTCAAATCTGTCTGACCCCTTTCGCGCCACCCCACCCCCATTTCTCTCTTCTTCTCTGCTACTGCTGAATTTTCTTAATTTGTTTTTTAAACGCTCACCTACTCTCTCCCTATTTGTCTTTACGCTGTTTGTCAAATTAGATCAAAACCCGTCAAAAGAAGAGTTGAAAAAAGGCGCAATTCTGGCCTTCCATTGATCATGTCTGTTCTATCTTTCGCTTCGAAATAAGCTTCAAAGCAGATTTTTAGGGATTGAAGTAGTTAAGAGAGAGGGACAATCAAAGGATGATCAACTTCGAATCTTTCCTTCCATTCGAGGACGGAAGATTCCGCATTTGAGCGGTAAAGAGTTTCGGAGAGGGATTGAGACCGACAATGATGCGCTTTGCTACTCTGTTAACTTGTTGGAAAGCTTTAAGATCGTGATAAGGGAGATAATGAATTTTTTTGTCCCAAACGTTTACTGAATAGACTCCCAAGTAGGTTGGATCCATCTTGATCCTGACCAGGTCATCGAAATGGCGGTTGACTGCTTGTAATGTCTTGAGATCAACCTCAGACAGAAAATCAAAAACGGTGCGAAGCCATAATTCGGATCTAGAAATCATCTTGAAGAGATAAGGAAAGGTAAGAATGCTTGCAGAACAAGAGCCTTTATGTAGTGTGAGGGTAGAGATAGATGGCGACGAACAAAGGGGTTGGATCAGGACAAGACACGGACTCGACAAGGATTCATACATAACTGTCTCAAGGAAACGTTGTTCTCTTTGTTCTCATTCGAGAGCAGCTTAAGAACAAGGCGTGATCAAAAGACAAGCAAGAGCAACGACGAGCCTGCGAGCGTGCCTCCCTGCGACATTTGACTCGGAGCTGGGAACCTAGGCTCTGAAAATGGTAATCCAGATGCCTGTAGTAGATCACTTCATGAAGAAAGAGTACACTAAATACATGAAAGCTTTGAAGACGATTCAAAAGGGGAGGTGGAGCGAACTGAAGGGAGGAAAAGGTAAAGGAAGGAAAGAGTGAGGAGAAAAGAACCTACCCATCAGACGCGCGAGACTTAACGTCTCAATCTCGGTAGAGATGCCACACCTGTGGTTCACAAAAAACGTTCTGAGGGACACGAAACGAGTGGTCTGACCGAAAATCCTGAAGATGAAGTGGCTGTGAATTCAAGATGGAGAAACGCAGAAAAGAAGAACAAGCTTCTTTGCAATACAAGATTGAGTACTTCACTGCTTTCTTCAGCTGCACAAGCCGCGTTTCTGCTCGCAATTCGCAACTGAAGGAACAGCAGATTACAGAGATGCGTTGGAGCGGTCCGAGCAGATTACAGAGTAGACAACAAGAGAAAGCAGTGAGGAGCCATAAAGCTCATCTTTACTGAGAATCAGACGTAAGATCTTGGGGCATGGAGCTCATTCATAAGGTATGTAATAAGAGAGTGGGTCATACTCGTTCCAAAAGTCAGATGGCTGCCGAATGGGGAAGGAAAAGCCATCTCTGTCAGACAAATGTTACGTTTCCTTCAAATAAGATCATTATGAGTTCAATCGTTCAGCTCGACTCACATAATCCTGATCGATTGAATCCTAATCGATTGCGTAGTTGGATTCCGCCGTCAAGTTGTGGTCCAGGTAAAAGAGATCCCCTTCCCAACCTCCTACTGTAGAATGTTCCCATACCTGCAGGGTTTCTTTCAAGCAAAGCTTCCCTCTCTCGATTCCACTTGTCTTTCTCTAATAGCTTGAAGTAGTTTTCCCAACTCCAATCACTTCCCCATCCTTCGTCCTGTTCTATTCCTAACTTTTCCTCTGCAGCTCGAAGGTAAAAATGGAAGTGCTCTGCCTTCCAACTGACGTCTCCCTCTTCCAAGTCTGATAGAGGATGCTCTACCATGTAGGCTTGTAGCACGTCTAAGACTGTGATGGCTTCAGGTTCGGAAGTGGCCGTTGCATTGAGGTGACTTGATACCTCCATCGCATCTGATATCGAGAATTTCATCGCTTCCATTCCTTCTTCTCGGCTCCGATCTTTATCAGACTCCGTCGATTTTCCGTTTAGTGGACCAGGATTGGTGGAAGACTCTTTCTTTCTGATAACCCCTTCGTCAGACCATTCATAGGATTCACAGTCTCGAATATAGTCCGTGGCCATTTGGTGAGTCTAATGTGTCTCTAACCAACGAAGATTCTTCATGGGCGGATTAGTTGCACTCTGAGCTAAAAGTTGCGATGGGTCATCGAATGGAACTCCTCCGATTCTGGCTGTCCCAACGAGCGGACAGCAACCCTTTACGACTTGGTAGGAAAAGCGTCCGAGAGCCGGATGTAGTCGAACCTCATCTCCTTCCTGAAGGTTGTTAAGAGAGTGTTGCCTGAGAGGTACTGTGAAGAGAGTTTCCCGGGCTGAACGAACTTCTGAGTATTTCAGTAAAGACTTGTTGATACGTCTGAGGCTGTTGAGATCGAAGTATCTAAGTAGCTGAAGATCTCGATCCAAATGTCGGCCGGTAGAGACTTGCAATTGGAGTTTTCCTGGTTGGTGACTTCGTAAAGACCTGGAGAGAGTGTGAGAGAGGAGAGAAGAGACAGAGGGAACGAAGGACGAGGGAGGTGTGGAAGGTGAGTCTAACTGAGTTGGGTGAATATGGATTGAAGACGTTTAGAGCTCACCTTGAAATAAAGCGTAAGATGAGAACCTTCCTATCGGATAGTTTTCTTATCGAGTTGGTTAAGAAAGGTAGAGGTTTGATTTGTCCATCTCTAACGAGTCGAATGATGAACCTGCTGTCTTCCACAATGAGAGTTTCTAGATTGTCCAACTTCTCGTAGATACTCTCTATAGATTGTGCGAGTCAAGAAATTTCTGAATGGGTTCACAACAGTAAGTTCGAGCACCGTATTGAGGAGTTGTCAAGGCTTCGAGCCTCGCTGCAGCATCCTCTGCAGTTTGAAGGCATGTCAAAGATTTGACAAGATTTCCATGTTGATGCTCCTTACTTAACATTTGATTAATAAAAGGAATACCCAGCTCGTCCAAGGTAATGTCTTGAATGAGGCATGGAAACCAGAAGCCCCTCGTTTTCTTAAAGCTCAAAGCCATTGCTCTCAGAGTAGAGTCTCTTGAGCTGAGCAGGTTGGAGGGAAAGGAACAGAGGTCCAACATGTCAGAAGAAATCAGACATCAGGATGTCGCAAAGCTTTTTCTAAGTGGTCCAAACTGCAACGTTCCCACTTCCATGTTGCTCGTCCTACTCACATTCTTGCCCTCTCTCTTTGGTTCTCATCTCCCCTCTTCTCTGCCCAACTCAACTCCTGACCCATCTTACGATGTTTAAACAAATATCATCTGAAAGAGTGTCCAGTCTAGGAGTTACCATCCTTCGCTTTTGACTTTGGTGGTGTCGAGAGGAGAGAGAAGGCTCCAATGTAAATCGACCTTGAATTGACCTCTCCCTTTAAACCGCCTCACCTTTCTACCCGTCTTCTTCAATTCCTCTATTATTTTTCATTCTGTTTGACTATTCCTCAAATTTTCTCACCTCAGACTAAATCGCCCACTCCTTTCAATGCAGAGAGCGGCCCCACCTGGAAGGAGAAGTGCAGCAGCTAATCGTCAAAACAGCAATTCATCTTCAAGAACTTCTTCACCAGCTCCTTACTCAGTGACGAATTCCAACCTGAATCCTACTTTCAAGGAAGGCGAATCTGAAGAATTCAATTCCAACTCCAACTCGTTATCATCTCCAGTCCTCAAACCTTCTGCTCTTTCTAACTCTCACAGAGCCAATGTCCAAGTCTCGACAGAGATTCCCAGGGAGGAAATAGAGAAAGCTTTGGAAGGACTCAGTAGAGATGATCTCGTAATGGCTCTAGGTAGAGCTAAGGTTCAAATGGATCAGGTCAGTACAGTTGCTTCGCGATGGGATGATAGGCGTGCGATCGATAGAGGGGAGAGTCAGCAGCTCTCACACTTGGGGCTGGAGTGAGCAAGAAATATGTAGATTCTACTTGGAAACGGTCTACAGGAGTCCACGCATCGATTGTAGAGACCAGAGAGAGAGGCAATTCGAGCTGCAGATTAGGTCGATCTCTGGTCCAGCTTTGATCTACATCTCTATCTTCGGAAGCTCACAAGATCGTTCAGATTATATGCTTTTGTCTAGTCTGCACTTCGTAGAGCTCCGGCATGCAGCATACTACCCTGTACGGAGTCTACCCTCTGTCCTCACACCTCCCTGATCTTTGTCCTCCCTCTCCTCTCCTCTCCCCCGCAGCTCGATGCTTCTCTAGAAAACACGACCCTGTCTCTAGAAGAAGCTTACGCCTTGAACACAACGCTCTCAACCAAGCTATCAGAAACCGAAAATTACTCTCTTCTACTTCAGCATTCCCTCAATGAAAGGGATGAAAGAGTCTCAGAAATCACAGCCGAGACTTCCTCTTTAGAGCAAGATCTTTATGCTTCTCATTCTCTAGTTGAAAGGCTCAGAACTCAGTTGAAAGAAGCAGAGACTCAAAAGTCATTAGCTGAAAAGCAATACGAAGAAGGAAATGCAACTTCAGAGAAAGAAAGGGAGTATTATGAAGGATTGGAAGGAATGATGGGGAAACTAAAGGAGAGTCATGCTGCTGCAATTGAGAAATTAAGAAGGGAGAAAGCAGATAGTGAAAGAGAAATGATCAGATTGAGAGATAGATTAGATGAATCTGCACCGGTGATCAACTCTACAGCTGAAGCTCCTACTCAAGATTCCGATTCTCCTGCTTCACAAACCAAGTCTTCCAATTCAAATAGTACTGCCGAACCTACTACTGCTTCTCAAAACGCCTCTCCAGAATTCTTGACTCTCCAATCAGAACTCTCTCACCTACACAAATCTCACTCAACTCTATCTTCAACCTTAAATCAACTCCAATCCGAATTGAAGGAAGTCAAGGCATCGAATTCAGAATTAAGAGATGAATGTGAAACTTACAGAGACATTCTTCAAGAGAAGACGTTCTCTGGAGCTCTTCTCGCTGAGAGTGCAGTTTTAAGTGGTTGGAAGGGCGGAGGAGGTAGAGAAGGTGCTCTTAGAGGAGTCTTCGGAAACAATGAAGATGAGGATAGTGAAGAAGAGGAAAGAGAACAAGAAACGGATGTGGGAGAAACTTCAAAAGATAATCAAGACGACGTAGACGACGTGCCTGATACTCCTAGAGTCACCTCAGAAGCTTCCAAGAGAGCTGTGAGAAGGAAAGCAAATCGATCTTCTCAGCCATTATTGGAGATTCCAACTGACCTTGCTTCTGAAATTGAAGGAAGCGAGGAGAGGAAAGAAGAATTGGAGAAGAAGAAAGAAGAGAAGAAGAGATTGGATAGAAAGAGAGGGAAGAATGGAGAGGTCAGCTCCGATATCTTGGGTGAGTTTCATAGCTGTAGCCATGTTTTCGAAGGGAGAACGCACGGAAAAATCACTCACCCCGTACTCTTCTTCTCTGCCCACCCAACCACAGTCCTTCAAACTGAGGTGTTCGAGCTACGCGATGCGAACAAGGCTCTCACTCTCTACATCTCGAAAATCATCGACAGAATCGTCGCCAAGGAAGGTTATGAATCTGTGTTGGCAGCAGATGACGATCGCTCCGGGAAGAAGGCGGCAGGTGTCGGTTCCATGAGAAGAAAGAACCAGTCTCAAAGACCTTCAGTCATCCCAACTTCCCCTCCTCTACCAAGTTCCGAACCTCAACCCCAGTCACCGCTCCTAGCTTCACTCAAGAATAGCAGGAGACAGAGCGGAGGCCTCTTGGGGCTGGTTGGAAGAGCCACAGGTCAGGACGGTTCGTCCTCTACCTCTCCTTCGCTTCCAGGTCAAAGCCAGAAGAGGAGAACCTCCTCTATAGATTGGAGATCTCTAATTCCAGGAGCCGGATCCTCATCCCCTTCCGAAGCTGCTGAGAACCCAAATTTCAAACCTTTCAGTCTTCAAGGCAGTCGTCCAGGTGGACCTGGCAATAGATCCTCGATGCAGTTCACAGCTTCTCCTTCAAGTGGCGCCAGAAAGCTAGCTCCAACAGAAGAAGTGGAAGACGCAACAGACAAAGCGGAAAGAGAGAGAATTAGAGCAGAACTTATTCTTCAAGGGATTACTCCTCCAGAAAATCAACTCAAACCAAATCTCGTCAGTAGACCTGGTCACGCCTCTACTCCATCATCTTCTTTGGGTTTTGGAGCTTTCATTTCTCGAGTAGTCTCTGGATCAAGTCCTGCAACTGAAAATCCACCTGAAACCAACCTCATAGCCTCTCAGTCCATGGTCAGGTCGCCGTCTTTCGAGGGCCCCAAGCTGACGACGTTCGAAGACCCTTCTCCATCGAGACCACAAGTGCCATCCCAAAGTACTCGTCAAATGACAGACCCTGATCAGCTAAGAGCTGAGCAGAGGTCTAGAGCGTTGGATTCAGTTGGATCTGATTTGACAGAGTACTCTAGGCCGGTGAGAAGTTCAAGAGGCAACGGAGATAGAAGCATCTCTAGTAGCACTGTTTCAAGAAGCAGCAGTATTGGCGGAGATGAAAGCTACGGTTTGCCGCCGGGAGAGGTGGAAGATGAGAAGGTTGAGGAGTCGTCGACGTGGGGAAAAGCGATGAAGAGGATGAGCGGGATGACTGGTAATCAGTAATCATAGAAAGAGGTTCAAGGCTTCAAACAAACAAACAAACAAACAAACACTAACACTATTTCCGACTGACCAAGTTTCGGTCAAATCACCAAACTTTTATACCAAATCATCCCTCCCATCTCTATTTGTTCCTGTGTTTCGGTTCTGGTACTTCTACATAATTTCGATGAATAACTTAATAATATTACAATGATGAGTTCTGCTTGAAAAAATGCCAGAGAAGGTCTAAGGGCACATTGTTCATTCTTTCCTTTCCACCCTTCGATCTGGAGCGATGTCGATTTCCGATTCGGGTAACAACCACTCCAACAGGTATAGGAAGAGCATGTCTACGGCGACTATGATACAGAAAACTTTACCGGCGATTACACCACCTGCGTAGTACCTAGAGAGAAGGAAAGATTGATGTCAGGAAAGAGATTCAAAGAGAGCAGCGGTGACAAGACCTAGATCCCAACTCACTTCTCGAGTCTTTCTACAAAAGACGGCATTTCTGATTCCATGGCGTTATGATAGACTGTTTCAAGCCTTGAAGCTACATCTGACCAAGAATACATGTCTTTGACGACTTCGTGATAGGCGATTGGATCATGTTGACCACTTCTAACGTGGTCCAGAGCTGCTTCTACTGCTCTAACGATATCTGAGAAGAGAGAGGAAGAATTTGCATTCACAGTCAGCCAGGGTGAGCGAAGGAACAGAACAGTGAAACAGTTAGGAGGAGCGGAACTCACCATCTTCTTCGGGACTTGCTAATTGAGTCATCTCTGGAGGCAAGACTTCCGGAATTCCTCCTACGCTCGTGCTGACCACAAACAAACCAGCGCACGCGGCTTCTACGATACTGGTTCCAAACGCCTCTGTCAAAGAAGTGTTGAGAAAAATCTGCCCTCGGGTGAGATGCTGATGTGAGAAGAAGAAAAGAGTCGAGTCAGCTTTGGCCTCAACCTCTCAGATTGGCCTTGAACCGGGAGGAAATCGACTGACATTCCTTACATCTCCATGCCTTACTGCTCCAGCGAGCTCCACTCTATCTTGAAGCATGTATTTCTCTCTCATCTGTTCCAGCTCCACTCTCTTCGGTCCGTCACCACCTGTAGAAGAGCAAGGTAGAGAGGAGAGGTCGACAGTCAGATCCAGTTCTTCTTTGTAAGAGAGTCAAAGCTCACCAATCAAGAAGTGAATGTCGGAATGTCGAGCACAAAGCCTTGGGATAGCGGCGATGAGAAGGTCGACTCCCTTACGATACATGAGTCGACTCAAGATGATAATGGTCACTGGGAGAGAGTCAGGACGTGATCAACTATAAGCTGATGTCAGCTTGAGATTGAAAGGCACACTCACCCCTTGAAGGATCTGCGTTGGAGGGGTCGGGTGCGAATTGAGAGGCAACGACAGCGTTCGGGATCACCGAAACCTTGGTTGGATCTAGAGACGCTCGAAGGACAGTGTTCTCTTTACTGTAAACGGGAAGATCATAGAAAAATTCAGACTTGAATTTGCCGTTGAGAGGTTTAAGCAAGAATAGATCACTCACCCAGTATTACTGACGCAAACGACGTGATCAACGTCACTCAAGACAAACTTCAAAAGTTTGTTAGTCAAGATACTTGCAGCATCAGCAAATCCGAAGAGAGAATGATCGGTAAAGACAGTCTTGATTCCTAAGGGTCTAGAATGCAGAATACCTTCGTGAGCCATGCTAGAAAGAGCTTGATGGCCGTGAACGATTTGGATTCTCTCCCTTAGAAGAATCGTCCGTAAGAGTGGGAACAGACTGAAGAAATTAGGAAGAGTGTCTTGTCGAGCTATGACTTGATATGGAACGTAGTAGACTTTCAAGCCTTGAGATAGCTGGCGAACTCCAACTCTATCTGGTGAATAGGCATGAGTGATGATGATGACCTGCGAAGCAGAAGGTCTAGAAGTCAGTCGATGCAACCTTGCAACAGAGATTGGAAGTTCTGTCTCACCTTATGACCCCTTGCAAGCAATCTCTGGCTGATAGCGAAGATATGACCTTCGACTCCGCCAACATTCGGAAAGAAGAAATCAGAGATCATGCTGTTCAAGGAGACATGGGTTGAAAAAATGGTTACGAATTAGCAAAAACATTTGATGAGTGAAAAGAGGTACAATAAATGACTCTATAGGATTAGATGCTTACGCTATACGATACTTCCTCTCTCCGTCCTTCTTCGTCTCCTCGTCCTTTCCAGCCCTTGAATTTAGCCTCTCGTCATCGTCTGCAGCTTCGGTCGTAATGTTTTGGATATCGACGTCATACTTCTGTCCCAGTGCGGAGATGAGAAGATTGGCGTCCTCTTGATTTGTCGAAGTTTCTAACTGAGAAGGAAATGAGGTGAGGGCCCTCGCAGCCAAAGAGAGCTGGAATGCCAGATGCCTAAGCCGTTGTGCTTCTTCAAAGTTCCGAGGGACGTGATTCCTATCTTGAAGGGCCTCGATTGAGCGAATCGTCCTTCGGAGCTCTTGCTGGCAGAAATCTGCTCCTAACCCGAGCAGAGCAGCTCTCGAGGAAGAGAAGGCTCGACTAATATCGAGACTGAAGTTCCTGAAGAGATTTGGCGGGTCGACCTCGAAGAGAACAGTCGAGGACTTAGGCGGAAGTAGTAGTTTATCTGCGTGAACAGAAAGAAGAGAGTCAAGAAAGAAGGATAATTGAGCTTAGAAATCGGAAGGAAGACTCGAGATGTAACAACTACGTACCGATCTGATCTTGAGCTGGCAAAAGTAGTCTCCAGACATAAAGAGCCCAGGATTTTCTCATGAGATTGCTCGGATCTTGATAGATTCCTTCCATCCACTTCCAAGCACGATCACTGCTGACATTACTTGCTGCTCCAGATGTTGCTGCCGAGACCTTCAACATCTCGAGAGGAGAGCTCTCGTTCCCGTTCTCTGGAACTTTAACAAGCTCAAGAACAGCGATGGTAGCTGCCTCTGAACGGATATCAGAATCGTCATCGACCAGCAGATCAAGGAGAGACGTTCTAGATCCGAAGATAGATGCCTGAACCTCGTAGGAGAAACCGGAGGTGTCCAATCCAGAAGGAAAGAGCAGAGGCGAAAGAGCTCGTAGAGCTTGGACGCTTGAAAGTCGAGTGGGGAGAGACTGGGAACAAAGGAAAGAAAGGTGGTATTTGATCAGCTGCGATGAAGAGGAGAGAGGAGATAGCTATCGAGTGCATCTAGCAACGTACTTGATTGGGGTCCGAACAGAAGTACTGGAGTGAACAGCACTTGGAAAACGAGTCCATAGACCAAGGTAGATCCAGAGCCGTTGCCTATTGGACAGAGAGAAACATTGGTCAGAAACTCCCACCGGACAAGAGTTCGAGTTCAAAAGAGTAGGTTTACTTACTGAAGAGCAGAGACACGCCAGGTAGGGAAGTACAGTCTCGCTCAGAGGCACGCAGTTAGACTTCGATACGATTCCACAGAGAACATCCACGACTTGCCGAGCGTTCTCTTGATGTCTTGACACGAAAGCTTTGATAGCGATAGAGCGACGTTCAGCATCACTCCAAGCTTCAACGAGTAACCTAGCAGATTCAGAACGAAGAGTAACATCTTCGTTTTCATTCAGGATCATTTCCTGAAGGGAAGCCACGAGTTGAAGAAGCTCATCCGAAGGCTCTTCTGTCGACTTCGTTACAGCCATCTCCGCACTTAGCCCTTGAGATTCTAGAACTTCGGACCTTACCTCTCTAGACTGATGCTTTAGAAGGGAGAGAATAGTTGAGAAATTTGAAGTCTTCAAGACGACTCTGGTGCTTAGGGAAAGAAGAGCTGGAGCCATTGGTTCTTTTTGACTCTCCTCGTCGATCTTGTCCGCCTTCTCCACGAGATTCTTGCAGTAGGCCCACGTAGAAGATCCATGTTCAATGCTGAATAATTGAGCTATCTTGATGTAGGCCACCTGAGTTGCAGGACAGACATTCTCTTCCAACAAATCCAGAGATCTTTCTTCAAAGGCGAGTTGTAGCTCCTGCCTAGATCCTGAATTATGAGTTGGGGAGTTAAGTATCAAAGATTGAATGGCTAGAAGAGATCCTTGAAGCTGGTTCTGATCTTTGATGTTGGCCGCAGAGAGCAATTTCAAAGCTGAAGAGCAAGATTGACTACGAGGGACCACTGATCGAAGAGCTAGAGCGGCTTGTTCTCGGACCTGTGGAGAAGAACAAGAAGAACGATGAGCAAAGACAAAGAAACGAGATTTTGATCTGCAAGTGAACTGACCTTCCAAATTCGACTGGCAAGACATGCAGACGTCAATCTGGCAAGATCATCACCTAAGGATCGAACCCATTCTTCAGTGTTCGAGGACTCCTCTACCTGAATCCTAGAGATGATCACCAAAATAGCGGCTAAAGAACTTCCTAGATCCTCATTTGGTGGATTGGAAATCATTCTACTACCTACCACTTCTTCCAGTTGACCCTTCAAAAACGGACCCAACTCTTCATGCTTCTTGAAGAACTCTCTAAAATTAACTCTATCGGAGCTTAGATCTTTATTCTTAGCTTGAAGTGGGAAAGCTCTCTGACAACAACTTGAGAACAAAAGCATAGAAGAATTTCTCAGATCCCAAACTGAAGATTTGAACCCTTTGATAGTCAAAATCAGAAGTGATCCAAGAAGGTCGTTAGAACTTGAGCTTGACATTCTTTCACCTAAATGTGAATCCTCCAACAAAATTTTCAAAATGTTCATAGAATGAATAGCACCTGAACAAGTTTCCTTTCTCTGTTGCCCACCATTTTCGAAATCCTTAATTACTTTTTCAATAACCTCCAAAAGAGTCTTAGAAACTTGTGCAAGAACTTGATTTTGAGATTTAGGATATCCAGAAATTAGAGCTAGAACGCAATATTTGAGCCCAGCACTTTGTCTGGTCGTTGAGATTTTGCTGGCAGAGACTGGATCCTCGATTTCGGTCAAGAACTTTGAGAGCCACAAGTCAGGTAAATCTTGAATTTCTGACCAGTTGCTTTTGAGGATAGAAGAGGTTAGAGATGAATAAGCAGTAAAGATGGTGGTGATTGCACCTCTGTGTCGGATTTGAGTCATCCAAAGATTGAAATCTTCTCCTGCTTTCTTGATTTCCTCCTTCTTCCACAAAGTTTCCCTGAATTTTTCTTTAATTGATACTGAACATGAGAGTAGAACACTCATTAAGGAAGCAGCTTCTTTCATGCCCCTGAAAGAGTATGTCAGAATCGATTCGTGAGCGTGAGCAATGGAAGAAGTTTGGAACGAGGCTGTCTCTTGAGGATTAGAATCTCCACACAGATCAGAAGATTCCAAGTGATTCGTTGTGCTCAGAGCCAGTAGAACGCGACTGAGTTCATGATCTGTTGAACTCTTTTCCCCATCCTTCGTCGGTTCTATCCATTCTCCATCAGCAGAAGAACTGCATAGCACCACTTTAGTAACTTTCCAAACCCTTTCGATTAATTCCTTTGAACGCAGAATCAGAGATCTGAAATCTGTTGTGTTTGAAGCCGAATTGAGGATCTTAGAATCGAGGGATGAAATCAACCTCTGAAGTGAAATCAAAGTCCCATGAAGAGGATGGCTTGAAGCAGCAACTAGTAGATTTCCTTCTTCAGCCACTTCTAATTGAGAATCCAGAAATTGTAGTAAATTTCCAATCAGATCCAATTGAGGCGAAGGACTATGATTTGCTTTTTCCTTAGAACCGATTCGAGGAGCTTTCCAACCTAAACCATCAACATAAATCTTTCTATACAGTCCAAACAAACCAGCAGCAGCTTCACTTTCACATTCTCTACTACCTTTCATCAATCCAATGGCTTTCTCAATTAAACCAATTTTCACGTTTTCTTCGCTCTCCAACCCTGCTAAAGGCGCAGGAAAACTATTGAGAAGCTCCAAAGATTGAAATTGAACGTCTTGAAATCTTGAGTCCAGGCAATTCAAAAGTTTAGAAACCAATTGGGGAGAGATGATAGGGATAAAAAAAGAAATCGGAAAATTCTGTTGTGATTTCTCTTTAGATTTGGAAGGTGAAATGTAAGTTTGATCGATTCCACTATTCAATAAAATCCGAAGCAAAGAAATGGATGAAGTTAAAAGTTGCCATGGCGAACTAACGTCTAAATTCTCGAGGATCAATACCTTATGGAACCATTCTAGAAACCTCTTGCAATTCGACATTTGTTCTCTGAGACCTTCTAATCTTTCACATTCTCTCTTCTCCTTCTTCTCTAATTTCTCTATCTCTTTCTTCGTTGCATGGGTAGCAATCTTCAGCCTTTCAAAAAACCCCATCGTCAAAGAATTGGTTTGATTCCTAGTTTTAGCATCTGATTCAGCTAAACCGTTCGTCAGACCACTTTTCAAAACTCGGTAATCTGATAAAGAAGGGAGAAATTTCTGATCCTTGGTCTCTATTGAAAGTGTGACTGCTGATATTTGAAGTTCTGAAGAAGAAGAAACTGCACAGGATAGAAGTAGAGAAGTTGGGATTGAAATCATTGGAGGGATTGAGGAATTCAGAGAGGTCATGAATTCTTCAGAACCTAGAATTAAGGATTTGGAATCTGATTTCATGTCATCAGAGATGAAAGATAAACCTCTTCTATTACCGGCTCTGAGAACACTCAGGATTGAAGGTAGGATTTGAGATTGATTGATGGAGGACTCTTGTACTCGACATAGGGATTTGAGAAGAACTGTGAATGACAGAGAATCAATCGTAAAAAGGCTTTCTAGATGATAAATCGAAAGATACTCTCGAAAGAGTTCATTTTCAATAAGTCTCTTCGTTAAGGCCTTTAACCAAAGAGTTTCCCACTTTTCCCGGTTCCCTGTTTTCATACTCGAATCTTGAGGTTCAACTTCATCATTCTTAGATTTTATGACTGAAATAGAATCGATTCCAAGTTCCTTCGCAGCAGAAGTCAAAAGAGAAATCGAACATTTAGCTCTTCTAGAAGTTGAATCCACTTCTCTTAACAATTTCTGATTGATTTCTGGATCCACTTGTAAAACTTTTGAAGAACCATATCTTTTAATCAGCAACTCTATAAGCTCGGTAGAAGGTTTCTTATTCCAGAATTCGATTGAAAGGTCTAACAGAAGTCGAATAGTGTTTGAGGATGTCGAGAGGATGTCCAAGAGATCCAAGAGGCTGTTCAGTGTTCGCTTGACTATGTTTAAAGCTTTTGATGACTCTTCAAGGCGTGAGACTAGATACTTGACACTGGACTGGATTGAAATTGTGAGTTGGTCTGAAGAAGAAGAAGACGAAGAAGAGATGGAAGAAACTGATAATCGAGCTTTGGACTTTTCCGACCAAGCAAGTAGAGGAGTTAAATCTGATTTTGGCTCTGAAGAAAGTTGTTGGATGAGTTGAGATAGAGAACTGAGAGATGAGAGAAAGAATGGAACAGGACAGGAGTTCAGCACAAAGAACGAGTGGGAGGGTAGAAGAAAGAGACTCGACTCACCTGGCCATGATTGAAGTTGGTACGAGATCATGGTTATCATCAGATTGAGTTGGAATGGTCGACATTCTACTTCTAAATGATTCAACTCGCCGACCTGATATATATTGATGGGATGGGTTTCCAGTCGAGCCAACTTCTTCTCCCAGTCATCGCGCTATCGGTTCATCTCCATCACAACGTTCACGATGGAAAGTAAACTTCAATCGCTCAAAGTACCTGAATTGAAAGCTTTATTGACTAAAGCGTCACTTCCAGCCACTGGAGTCAAAGCTGATTTAATCAAAAGACTTCTAGAGAACCCAACAGCAACTGCTCATCTCAATGACAATCAGCAAACAGAAACTGCTCCTGCTACCGATAATACTACTTCAACTTCCAAACCAGCAGAACCAACTACTTCAACCACAGAACCACAAGCCTCAGCCTCAGCTCCAACTCCAGCTGCATCCACCTCGATTGCAGATGTCAAACCTGAACCAACTGCAGAAGAGAAACATCAACTCTTGATCCAAGAATTAGAGAAACGTAAAGCACGTGCAGCAAGATTCGGAACCACTGATGCTGAAGCTGAGGCAAAACTAGAGAGAGCTTTGAAATTTGGGGTCACAGGTGATGTAGGTGCAGATACCACCTTGAAGGTTTTGGATGGTGGATTGGACGTGAATCACAAGGGAAAGAGGAAACAAGCCACTGGAACTGGAACCAAGAATAATGGAGATGCAAATGGAAATGGGAAAGCGGAAGAAAGTAAGGCTCTACCTAATAAACCGGAAGTCAAGGCTGGGACTGGAGTTAAGAAGGTGGAAGAAACTGTGAGTGTCATGTACGAGGTGGAGACGCGATTGGTAGGGCGACTTCAGGTAAAAAGGAGGCTAGGTAAAATGATTCAAATTGGATAGATCAGAGATTGTAGATCGATCTCGAGATCTACCAATTTGGAGCGAGTTTCAAGGATCTGGTTTCCTTCATTATCTCAGTCTACTCACCCCCCACTACTCTCCTTCCTTTCCTACTCGCGTCTACATAGGAAGAAGCGAAAGCTGAAAGACTAGCAAGACAAGAAGCAGATGAAGCTGCACGGAAGAAGCGTGCAGAGAGGTTCGGTCTGGTAGATCCAGCAGAGGAGGAACGTAAACGTAAAAGGGAGGAAAAGTTCGCAAGTGAGGAACAGGTAAGTAACCCCTTTGGGTTTATCAATTGGAAATCATACTAATTTTTTAGTATGCTGTGAGGATTCAAGAGATGATTTTGAAAACTGACCTCACTTTCTCCTCGGTTTCTCCCATATTTGGTTGACAGGCAAAGAAGACTAAAGCTTGAACCAATGGATTAAAGGGAATGAGGTCTCCTTTGTTTGCAAGATTCGGAAAAATGCTCAAAGGAGATATCGCGGATTGTAATTTCCAAATTAGTTCTGATGGCTTTTATGGCTTTTGAGCGACTTGAAACCTTGGTATCGCAAAGTGGCTCTTGGTTCTCCTTTCACTCTTTTGCTATCGAGTTCCCTTCTCCGCTTCTGCCCCCAATTCTCTCTTTGCCAATTGCATCGCTCTACTCTCTTCTTTCTGAAAACAAAATCTCCACCTTCTTATGTAGCATATCTCTCCCCCAACTTTCTCTCGACGAAATCTTGAACCCCTTGAAACTGTGACAAAACAAAAATGCGAAGTTTGCTTTCTAAGGAAAATCTATGAACATGATATATACTACAATTGCAATTGAACCCTGACGATGTCAAAAAATCCCTTTCTCCATTTCCGTTTCTAAACTCAAATGATGAGAAGTGATGATTTAGAACTCCAATTTATTTCTTAACAACCCAAAGAAGTTGAGTTCCCTCCCTTCGATAGATTTTAGATCTCTCCGGATCATCATCTTGAATGTCTGTGAAAGTGAAATGCTTTTTCAAGAGGGAGAAAAACCGTTTGTCTGCCTGAGAGGGTTTTGAAAGAGAAGGTGGTCAGTCAGCTAAACGCTGTCTAGAGAAAGAATCCAGAAAGATGAAGCGTGAAACTTACCTTTCTTCGTTTTTGATAGCAGAACTGATCGAAAGGGGAAAAAAAGGAATATTGATAAGAGATTCAGTTGAAATTGGGACGTGTTGAGAAAGGGTAAACTAACCAAGATCTCAGTATCTTTAGTAGACATTTCTATCATCGTGTCTACTAGTGGTTGAAATGCTACTTCTAAATAAACGCAATCTGTCGAGAGGAAGGAATGATAATTCAGAAAGGAAAGGATCAAATTGAAGGACAATATGAAAAGTGGCTCACCAGCTAAAAGTAGAACGTCTGGTTTGTGAGGGACGTTCTCTGGAAGAGGTTCTCCCCAATTCAACTCTGCTACTTTACATTCATCGATTCCTTGATTGAGATCTAGATTTGTTTGCATGACTTCTAGCATTTGACTGAAACATTAGAGGGAGACCGGAGGTGTGGAAGTGAGAAGATTGGAAGGTAAGTTCTGGATCTGCTTCGCCTCAGATCGAAGTAAATCAACTGCTTTCTCGAACCAGGAAATACTGAGTACTGTATAAATCTGAGCCTACAAAGCAGCCTACCGGCAAGAGCGAGACTGCAAGCTGCGTACCACTTCTCCAGTCTCTCTATCTCTCTCCTTACTCAACTTCAGCCTGGCTCGACATCGAATCTCTACTCACCTCTGATCGGTTATCCAACCTCTAGCTCCTTTCCCAAACCCAATCTTTCTCACCAAAAGCCCCACCAACCCCGTTCCACTTCCCAACTCGACAATCTCTAGATTTCCTCCATTCTTTGTCCTCCATCTATCCTGTAATTGTTGATTCGAAGCAATGTACTGTCCAAGTACTTCAGCAGCAGGCCAAATGATACCGCCGCAACCTTTCCCTTGATCACAATTGAGAATGATATCGTACTGATTTGAATCTTCTTGAGTTGGAGATAATGAACAGTCTATCGGTTCCATTTCTTTAGCTTTGCCTTTGTGCATTCCTACAATTTCAGGTTTGAGCTTTGAATCCTTGAAATACCTGACTACGTAGGTTTCATCTTTGATGGTATGTCTTTGAGAAGGCAACAGTTGATTGCGCTCTGAATCTTCTGGCTCTATCTCGGATTGAAGAAGATGCCTTAATGGATCTAAAGCGTCTAACCTTTCCGATTCGGACAAGGTTAGAGAACTTCTTGAAGTACTTGCTTCAGTGTCTAGAGAAGCTGAAGGTGATATGGCCATCGTTCGATAGGTGGTGCGGGGTTACGAACATGAAGGTTCAAATGCAATTCTCTCTCCCCTTCCTCCCCCCAAGATGAACGCTTTGAGCGGACGGTCGAACACACCTGGAGCAGATCCAATATCTCAATTCTTACAGATCAAGAAGCAATGCCAAAAAGATAATCTCAAAGCGGAAGACTCTTTGGAGATCATCGCAGACGACAAGAGAGCTTACTTCCCCACTCAGACTGTTCAAGCAAGAGTCAGGGTGAACGACGCTCTAATGAGCGATGGATGTCAGATCAAGGCTGAGTTCAGAGGTAAGTTGAAAGCTGCCTATTGAAATTGTGACTTATCACTACTCAGGATTGCTGCATACAACAGATAGCCAGGAATTACTCTTCGTTTTGTCCTACTGCTTTCGCTCACCTCCACACGTTCTAACTTTTATGCAGGAGAGGTTCACTCCTATGCTATCGTGTAAGTCGAGAACCTGTCGGATCTACAGGAGTCTTTCATCTTTGCTGATAGTCAGATCTATCCTTCCCACAGATCAAATGGTCAAACGACCTACGTTGATAGTGCGAAAACGTACCTTTTCTCCTACGACTGCATCCTTGGTCCTTCAGGATCTTCAAACGCTGAGATATCTGCCTCTCCAGTATCCAAAACTACTGAGTCTAACTTCAGAGAGTGGGATCTCAGTTCCAAGCTTCCAGAAAACGGATCCTTCCAAAAGAAAGGTCAAGATCTCTCGATTCCTCTGCCAACTACCTTCAGAGACCATAGAAGATCTAAACAGAGCGGAATGAATTGGATTTCATACGGCTGGAAGGTCACTGCTGAAATCAAAGGAATTACAAAGAAGAACAAAAGATTCTGGTTCCCCATTTTAGTTCTTCCTTTGTCCTACAAGCAGCCACCAGATGCAGGAATCGGTAGAAGCTTGGAGCCTCCAGGTTACGGTTCTTTGAAAGAAGGAGACAGGAAGTTACCTCAAGGATGGACGTCTGAGAAGGCGGTATCTAAGATCAAGAAAGGCTTACTGTTTTCCAAGGGAATGATTGAGCTGAAGGTGAGTGAAGATTACACACCTCTTGACTTCTCCTTAGCAAATGCAAAAGTCTGACTTTTCCAATTTGATTCTCCTCCTCGATAAAATTCTATTGACAGCTCTCTGTTCCCCCCTCATCGTCTCTGTCTTTAACGAGCCCTCTCCCATTCCTTCTGCAAGTCCAAGTCTTTGCGTCTGACGTTTCAGATCTAGATCCAAACTCGAGCTCTTCAATCCTACCTGAGCTACCACTATCAGGTGCTGGAGAACAACACTGCAAGTTTGAGTTGAGAAGAAAGGACGTTTCAAGAGGAGCAACTATGAAGAGCAAAGTCTCTGATGGAGCCAGATTCAGCACCCATCACTCAATGCCAATCCAAGTCGAATGGAGCAATGGACATTTAGGCGGGAAAGGTGAGGGGGAAATCAGGGGAGTGGATAAGGGTGACAGGTTTCAACTCTCAGAGATCCAAGGATTAGCTAGCCCATGGAGCAAGCCTTCGAAGGGAGCTTCAAGCAAGGCTGAAGTCGTGGAAGATCCTCAAGAAAAGAAGCTTTCCAGAAAGGTCTCGCTCGATTCCATGGATTCTGGATCCTCTTCTACCATCGAGAACGACGAGAAGAAAAGCTTCTTCTCCAAGTTAGGATTCTCCAAAGGTAAAGGGAAAGAGAAAGCTGAAAAGGAAGAAATTTCAGACTCAAGTTTCCCCTTTTCAACCACAGCTACTATTTCTGGACTCTTACCTACCTTTGTCACTCCTCCTATTCATTTAAGGAAGATTACTACCAGTTACACTTTGAGAATCAGATGGAACCTGAAAGGAATGGGCAATACTTTGAAAGAAACTTTTCACGATTTCGATCTGGAAGATTTAGATTCTGGAGTCACTTTGAGAGAAGTCGAAGAATTCAAGAATGATCCTGAAGGACTGAGCTCCAAAACTCTGGGTTGGAGAGAAAAGGCGTTGAAAGACGGTCTAACAGTAGGAGATCAAGAGGAAGAGGATGATGATGAAGAATTAGGATCACAGGTCGAATCTCAGGTTCAGGGTGACGTTCCTCCCTATTCTTCAAAGTAGAATGTCACTGAAATGATTGAAAGTACAGGGAAGAATGAAATACAATACAGATGAACGGTAGTGAATCTTACGGAGCGCTTTGAGTATCTCGACTTCCAGTATCAACTCCGTGGAACTCTCGAGTGTTGGTTATTTCGCTTGTCGAATGTCTTCTATACCCCATTTCCTCCCAGTCGTATTCCCTTCTATCTGATTCGAATGCGGAGGCGAAATCTGGCCCGTCCTGATCTTGATCTGTTGAAGGATTGTTTTGTAGGTATAGCTTCGTCCTCGCTTTCAAAATCGCCAGCATACTGCCGGTGTATATCGGCGTGTACAGGTAGGTGAAGTCGACGATGTAGCGACTCTGCAAGAAAAGGAGATTACGGTGGTTGGTAAACTTTCGTTGTTCTTTGGCTATCCGCTCTCGAGCTTGACGTCCCTTGAGATCTGCTACTCACTTGAGTGGTACTCGGATAGATTACTATGATCTCGCAAATTAAAATCAGGCTTGAGATGAAGGTCACTGCAGCGAAGATATAGCTCAATCTGGAGACAACTCTCCTCATCTTTCTGGAGCTTTTCTTAATGGACAACATCTTGGTAATGACAGTTGCTAGAATCATCAGGTCGGCCAGTAGAGTCAGACTGTCGATCGCTCGACTCAGCCTTGCTGCGGATTTTTGGGGGTTAAAAGAAGAAAGTGGTCAGAAGAGCTCGCAGCCATCTGAAGCATTCGCTTTATCTCACAGTGGGCAGCTGATATTCCATCGCTCGACTGGTTGAGTAGAATCACACCCAGAGAAAACGCGATTGAAACTGAACCAAGGGAGGTCAGAGCGATTAAGGCGACGCAAGCAAGTCGAAGTTTAGGTCGAGAGGCCATCATTTTGAAGATGCATCCGCACCAGAAGATCTGGACCAGTCTGTAGAGTCGAAAGGGAATTGCAAAAGATGAAACATTGGGATGTGAGAGAAGTGGCGCCAGAATAGAAGAGAGGTCGCACGTACGTCAAGTTGATGGCATAAAGAATACTCGAAACTCCGCCAGCTACGTCGTTCTGATGAGCAAATTTAGAAGACCAGCTATCAATGCTGAGCAACCAGTCCTGAGATTCAAAAGAGAGGATGAGGTGAGGATCAAGATCGCTTCATCAGTCTGAAGTCGGAAGCTGTAGTCAACCTCGGTCAAGACCACTCACTGCATAGACACCTCCATAGAGAACAGAAACCTAAATTCAAAAGAGTAAGAGCTAGCGCATCAGCTTTGACGTTGTGAGTGAGCGGTGGACCTCTCCTCGCCACCTCCCGCCCTCTCCGCTTTGCTCACTGTATTGGAAATCATCGTAATAATCACCCAAGATCTCACTAGAATTCCATCTCTTTTCCAAAATCTAGATACGTATCGAACGAAAGAAGATACGTTATATCCAAACAACATAAAACTCGCGCTAGAAGAAAATGATGAATCAGTCAAGGGAAGGGCCAATGAAGAGGTCAAGTAGCATTACCGAGGGACTCACCTACTGATGATCAGGCAGGCAGCGAAATGCTCTTTCGCTGATTGAACTCGTTCCTGCTCTGTGATCATGGCCGGACTCGACATTGCGAAAGGCTGTAGGCAGGAGAGTGAAATCTATCCTTTGGTCTATGTTTGCGAAAGCCTGGCATCTAAAAGTTGAGCCTTGAAGGAAAAGGCATATAGGAGGTGTAGAGGGGAAGGGAAACAAGAAGAAGAATGTTCGGAGAGAAGTCGAGCTATAAACCTACTATAACGCTAGCGAACGCATGGAGCAGATCAATCAGCCGCCAGCTGCAGCAGGACCGCAGCTTCGAACCTTGGAGACCCCTTAAGAGCTTCTAACCTTCAGTATACAGTTGAGTTTGACTCCTTGACTTTCAATTTTCAAGCTTCGAGAGTTCGAGAGAAACAATGACAACAGAGGGTGGTCTGAGGGTGGTTGAAATCCTGTAAAGGAGCGAAAAGACGCACCGACAAGAGCTCCCGAACTACATCATTCGAAGTGAGAGACAAAACACCAGAGAAAGAGATCATTAGGAATGATAAACTAATTGGATGAAGGTGAAAGAGTCTTCGTGAAGTGTGCAAAAGACAGAGCGAGCGAAGACTGATCAGGAAGCATGTTCTTTTATTCTATTCCTACTTGATTTCCCTCTTCCAGCCGAGAGGAATTCTGACAGTCTTGCTCACTATTCGGCTCATCGAACTTCTCCCGCTTCAACCCTCTATTCTCATCGACCGTTCCAACGGCAGTTTTGTCGAAGTCAACAGTGAAGACCCACTGAGGTTCAGGTTGAGGTCGGATGTCCTTATCTTTGGAATCCAGCTGAAACTTCCATGAGTAGAGCTCAGTTCTTGCGTTTAGCACAGCAAGCATCAGAAATGAATAGATCGGAGTGTAGAAGTAAGTCAAGTCTACGACAAGTCGACTCTGCTGGTGGAAAGGGACCAGGGTCAACGTCAGCTCCATGGGCTTCCTTTGACTCGTAACAAAAGCAAGAGCTGAGGACTCACTTTAGCTGAGCTAGGATGGACTAGCACCATTTCGGCGATCAACATCAGGCTGGAGAAGAACATCACGGAACAGAAAAGCCAGCTCAATCTCGAAAGATTTCTCTTCAGGTTGCTTGAGCTTTTCTTGATTGAGATCATATTAGTCATCATGACAGCTAGAATTAATATGTCTGCCGACAGAGTCAGACCGTCAGAGGCTCTTCTCAATCTAGCTGAGTATCGGAGAATTTCGAAGAAAAGGGAAGGGGAGGAATCATCAAACCTACACCGAGCGACCCGTGCTATCAGCATTCACTCACAGTGAGTAAGAGAGATATCATCAGTATTCTCGTTAATGAGAACGCCTGCCAAAACGATAGCGCTTATCAATGAAACGACAGAAATCAGAGCGATCAGGCTGACACAAGCCAATCGGAGTTTCGGTCTTGCCGTCATCATTCTGTAGATACAGCCGCACCAGAAAAGCTGAACGAGTCTGTTCGAAAAGTGACAGGAATGAAAGAGAGAGAGCACGGTCAGCCTTGGTTGACTTACTCACCCCTGAAAAGTCCACTCACGTCAAAGTGCTTTTGTGGAGAATGCTTGAAATCCCGCACTCCACAGCATTAAGACGAGAAAAATCTGAGGACCAAATTGAGATGCTGAGAAGCCAATCCTAAGTGCGGAAACCGAAACCGATTTGATCGAGTGAGTAGCATGAGATCGAAGCCAGTCCTGCTGATGCAAATTTACTCACTGCATAGACTCCTCCGTAGAGAACAGAACCCTTTAATGATGTGGTTCGTTGATTAGATTGATAACGTTTTAGTCTTACGAAAATTGGCCCTTGAACATTCCGTGAGATAGAACTTACAGCATTGAACCCCATCACAAGCAGGACCCAAACCCTTGTCAAGACCTTGTCTCTTTTCGAGAACTTAGAAATGTATCGAACAAGCTGGGAGACGTTGTAGCCAAATCCCATAAAACTTGCACTTTTCATTTTTCATTGTCAGATTCAGGAGTTTTAAAGAGAGGCGAAAGTTCAGCTCTCCCTTTGAGAGGCAAACTCAGAAAGCTGCTGTCAAAGCTTCTCAGCTCTTCGGGTTCTAAATTATACTCACCTGCTTATAATGAGGCTGGGGCCGAAATGCACTGTAGCAAATTGAACCAGCTCTTGCTCTGTGTGGAGTTGAGCTGACATTAAGAGTGGGGAGCGGGGACCTTCCCTTGCGGCTTTTCCTGAAGTTCAATCGACGTTCCAAAGCTTGAGATAATGGGAAAGATGGTTGGATCATGGATGGAATCGAGAGGAAGAAGGAAATTATAGGGCGCGCAAACTCTTAACGTAGGACCGCGTGCAGGATTTGACGCCTTTTAATCAATCCTTCTGCTTTAGTGATGTTCTGAGAATCTGAGAAGGAGAAAGGTTTGGAATTCGTTCTTCTTCTTTTGAAAAGGCTTACATTGGAGAGTGGAGAGAAGAAAGATGAAAAGAGAGGGGTAAATGGGAAGGAGGGGTTTCAGGGGTGGTTATTGGCTAGGAGACAACGAGACAAAGGGCAAGGGGACGACCACGATGGTTGTTGACGTGATGATGGTGATACTTGGACTCTCAGCTCGTGCTCACTCTACATGTTCTCTGCACCACTCAGACTGAGGCGATCTTCGTAGACGTGAACAGACTGTAGTGATTGGTTTGAAAATGCAAGAAGACAGCCCCATTCAAATGCAATACGAGATAGTGGAAGTCCAAGATCGAGAAAAAAAATAAGTTCTGGTCAATAGCGAGCTATCTGAATTCCATCCTGGCTTACTTCATTGATAGCTGGAGCTGTTCTTGGTTTCTCATTCTCATTCCTTTCAGCTTTCCCACCTCACAGTTTGAAGAGTTTTACATGTCACTTAAACCTACCTACTGATGATAAGGCAAGCTCCAACGGTTTCTTTGGCCGTTTGAACCAACTGTTCTTCGGTGTAGAGTTGAGGTTCAGACATTTTTAGGTTCGAGTAAGTGATGGCTTCCTTTGCTTCAACGACTTGAAGTCAACTTTGCCGATAAGTATGAAGGGGTTGATGAGAATGGAAAAGACGGATGGGAAGTTGAGAGGAAGAAGAGAAATTGCTTCTCTTTCCATGTTTCTTCAAGGTTTGCGCTCAAGCGAGGACGCGTTGCAGGATCAATTGTGCGTGCTTTCGGGGTGCTCGGCGCTCCCAAAGAGTGAAAGTCATCCTCTTTTGCTTCGAACGCGTCTCACTGCCGGATCGAAGAAGAGGCAAACGGGAGCGTGGGAGTTCCAAGGGTTGAAGCTGAAGCGTTGCGAACGAGGGGGAGGCAGGGTCAGATGCTAGAAGGTGTGAGATAGGAAAATGCTTCTGAAGAAACAACTCAACTTCTCAAAAGAAAATGTCTGCAAAGCCCAGCGACAGCAAAGCAAAGCCAGAAGGTCATCACGTCTTCACGTTATCACTGGCAGAAGTAAGACTCGAACGATGGTCGATGGGGCTCTCGCCCAATTCCTCGAATTCTATGAGCTCTCCCATCCAATTCTTGTCGCACCTTCAATTTCTTTTCCCTTTAATGGAGTCGAAATCTTCGTGACTATTTCTGGAGAGGTGTCGTGCTTCAAGTGCTTGATCACCTCGAGATCTCGGATGGAATAGGATGATAGCGAATCAAATCCTAAGTAGCCGGCTGATTGAAAAGTAGATCTTCCTTCCCTGCTTCCTTCCTTCCTCCTTCCTCCCTCCCTCTCCCTTCCAAGTGAGTGAAAAAGTTAATAGCGACAGTGAGATGGTACAAGAAAAGAGGACGGGATTGCTGTATTTGAGGTGAACTGACCCTTCTCTCACTTCCCCCACCTTACTTTCTTCCCGCAACCCTTTCTCACCTCCTTCCATCTGTCACTCTTCCCTTCTATCAGATGCCAAGCCTAGTAACCCCATCCACTCTTTCAGCTCTACGTGCCAGTTCTTCTATCTCAACCAGATCTCTAAGCACCGCTGCCACTTCTTCAACTTCTTCCATCCTTCGTTCTTCTTTAAACAAGAGAGCTACTCCTCAATCTTCTCAACTTCGCTCTTCTCCATCTCCAGCTCTAAGACCTTTCTCTACCACTTCAAAAGTTATGGGCGGTGAATCCCTAGGAGAGGACAACGTTCGTCCACAACCTGATCAGTGAGTTAAATCAGAACCAGGTGTTGGTCTCGATCCGGTAGTTCTCATCCATCTTCTTCCGATCTTCCTGTCGCTTGGTCTATCCTTTCCGGTTATTGTTTTTGCTTGCTGACCTTGTCTTTGCCTCCTATCTCTTCCTTTCCCTTCTCCAGAGTCGTCCAAGACATTGCCGACGTGAGTTCTTCGAAGCTACCTCTGGGGTCACCTCCTGCACCTCTCTCACCTCTTTCCCCTTCCTCCCTCTTCCTCTATACCCTCCATTTGATCTAAATTTATCTTCACTGCTCTCAAGTATGTCCACAAGTAAGTATCCAATCCCTCTTAACCTACCTTCTTCCCCTCCTTTCTCTTTCTTCTCGAAATACTAACCTTTCCTTTCTCTTCTCTCACTCTCCCAGCTACGACATCACTTCTGAAACAGCCTACAACACTGCTCGTCTATGTCTTTTGGACTCTCTAGGATGTCACATGGAAGCTCTTCGTTTCCCTCAAGCTGCTGCTGTCTGTGGACCTGTTGTTGAAGGAACTGTCGTTCCAAATGGTGCTAAGGTGAGCTTCAAAAAAGGGGGAAGTGATTTGGAATGAGCAATATAGGTCTGGAGAGAGCTAATTGGAGCATCTAAGACGGAAAAGAAGGGGCAGCAGGGGGCTGGAGCTTTGAGGAAGGAAGCAGGTTTGGAGATGCTGCGAGGCCCCTCTTTTGTAGCCATACAAATGTTGCTTCCTGCAATTAGGATGGCAGGAATTTGACCCCTTTATTTTCTAGAAAACTCGAAAATCTCATCCGAGAAGAACTAAACTGACTTTGTTTCGTTCCTGTTCTTCCTCCCTTCTACTTTCGTCCTCTTTATAGGTCCCAGGTACGAACTACCAACTTGACCCAATCCGTGCTGCTTTCAACAACGGAGCTCTTATCCGTTGGTTAGATTTCAATGACACTTGGCTGGCTGCTGAGGTGAGTGCAAGCTGAAGGCGAAAAGGAAGCTTTTTTTGTTTTTCTGCACGTTCCCCATCTAAATCTTCTCTCAATCTCGCTCTCTTCCTTCTCCAGTGGGGACACCCTTCCGATAACTTGGGATCCATCTTGGCTGTTGCCGATTGGCTCTCTCGTACCGCTGTTGCCAACGGAAAAGCTCCATTGACAGTTCAAGACATTCTAACAGCTGCCATCAAAGCTCACGAAATCCAAGGAAACATCGCTATTGAGAACTCCTTCAACAGAGTTGGATTAGATCACGTTGTCTTAGTCAAAGTAGCTTCCGCTGCCGTAGTCTCAAAGATGTTAGGAAACACCAGAGATCAAACTGTCGATGTCATCACTCAAGCTTTCGTTGATGGACAATCTCTCAGAACTTACAGACATGCACCAAATGCTGGTTCTCGTAAATCTTGGGCTGCTGGTGATGCTTGTTCAAGAGCTGTTAACTTGGCTCTTTTGGTTAAAAAGGGAGAAATGGGTTATCCTTCAGTTTTAACTGCTAAGGTGTGGGGTTTCTATGACGTTCTTTTCAAGGGAAAGCCCTTCAAATTCCAAAGACCTTACACTTCTTATGTTATGGAGAACGTTCTTTTCAAATTGGTCCCTGCTGAATTCCACTCTCAAACTGCAGTTGAAGCTGCTATGATTCTACACAAGCACATGAAGGATGCTGGAAAGACTTCTGATGATATCAAGAAGGTTACCATCAGAACTCAGGAAGCTGCTATTCGTATTATCTCTAAACAGGGAGTTCTTAACAACTACGTGAGTTGAGAGTAGAGAGTCGAAGGAGAGGTGGAAGGAAGTTTTCGATGCATTTAGACCCGCAGACTTACCAATTCTTCCTTATCTCTTCCTTTCCCTTTTTTCGAAACTCAGGCCGACAGAGACCACTGTATTCAATACATGGTTGCCGTCCCATTGATCTTTGGACACTTGAACCCATCTGATTACAGTAAGTTTCTCACTCTTCCCTTTCATCCGTCTCCTTTTCAATGCCTTGAAGATGCTCATCTTGCTCTCCTCTGAACTTCTCCCTTTGCTCCTCCTTCCAACAGACGACGACTTCGCCGCCGACCCGCGTATCGATTCTCTTCGTGACAAGATCTACTGCGTCGAAGATGCTCGTTACACCAAGGAATACATGGAAGCCGACAAGAGATCTATTGGAAACGGAGTCACTATTGAATTCAACGATGGATCCAAGTTGGATGAAATCGCCATGGACTACCCAGTCGGACACGCCCGTCGTCGTGATGAAGCCATTCCTCTAATTGCTGCCAAGCTAGAGAAGCACTTGGATGGTCACTTCGATGACAACAAGAAGAAGCAACTCTTGGAACTCTTGACCGATCACGAGAAATTGACCAAGATGCCAGCTCACGAATTCGTTGATGTGAGTAGCTTTGAGTGGAAAGTAGATAGGAAGAGAATTTCTTGTACTGACGTTGAAACTGCTCTCCCTCTCTTTCTTTCACCTCTCCTCTTTTTTTTCAGCTTTGGGTCAAGAACTAAGCTTGATGCTCATCTTTTAGCCTTTTCTAATTCTGGCCTGGAAGTCTTTCTCCTCGCTGATTATCTGTTATTTTTTGGTTTTCTGGTTATTTCGCTGTTTCTAAATACATAAAAGCTCAAACAATCACACTCTAATTTCCTCAAATCATGTTCTGTTTCGGTCGCAAAGTGGCTTTGGAGCCACGTGTTACTTGAATCGGAGAACCTTCTTGGCGAGTTCAAGGGGAAAAAAAAAGAAAAAAAAACTAACATCACACTCAACCACAATGAATCACATCCAATCACATCCATTCACACTCAGAATTAGATCATTGAAGTAGAGATTCTCTTTCAAACAATCTTCAAAGAAGAATATGAAGAATCGAACAGGAAACTCATCATCCAAAACTTGCATCCCAACGCAGCCGCAGGAATCGAGCAGGCGGCAACTGCACAATCTTCCTTTCGACATCGCTGAGGCGCTGGCTGAATACATCTACGAATGGGTGAAGGAATCTGAGGGTCCAATTGGGATAAGTGAACTGATAAAGCGTGAAGGCAAAGGGAGAGGGCACAGGTGAGTCTGAACTCTGAGAGTTGCGGTCTGAGCTCTATTCCCTCTTTTTTGTCTTTGCTTTGCCCTTAGACTCGAAATCTGTCCTTGGTTCTCTGTGAGATAACCTTAAGTACGAAGCAGACAACTGACTTTTGACTCCAGCATCCTTTCCTCCAACATCCTTTCCTTTTTCCCTCCACTTCTCTTCAGAGACCGAGCCTACACTCTCGGGTCTCTCTCCCTTCTCTCAGATAGATGGATCTGATATGGAGACCATTTCTATTACGGTACCTGAGAATATAGACATCTCACCTACCTGGAATTATTCAACTACTTCAAAGAGATCCATCTGCCCTCCAGTCTCTCCGCCATCTTGTTTTCGTTGACTTTCCTTCAAGCAGAAGAGACACCACTGACGACGATGAGATTCAATTCCAGATGGATCTTCAACATTTGGAGGAAAAGTATAAAAAGGTCATAATGTCTCGAGCCCGAGCGGGAGGAAATGAGACCTATCGATCTGCCACATTAGTCGCTCTCTGCGAGACTGCCGAGAGGCTAGTATCTCTCCACAAACTTCTCAAACCAAATCCTCTATTCAAAAACCTTCAACCAAGAATTTCCGGGCTCTTAACTTCTAATTACTGCTCTACAGCTAGAGGTTTAATCCTAGACGCGGCCCTTCACTTCAATCTTTAACCATCTTGGGCGAGAATCCTTTCCCCTTCGCTTCCAGAAATTCAATAGATCTAAACCGTAACTCAATTCGAATCAAAGGTTTAGAATCCTTGCAGGAGATTAAGATTGAATTCGATGAGTACTCTAACCGGGAAAGCGCAATAGAAACCCGAAACGTTTCTTTTGGCTTCTTGGGAAGATGAATGCTAGTTGTACCTACAACAGTAAGGAAGACAGCAGATTCTCCATTGAAAATGTGGCAGGGTTAAACGGAACTATTAGTCGTGGGGCTTCGAAGGTTAAGAACTTGATCTTACGAGTCGTAGTTCCGGGAGACCTTTTGAGTGACCCTCGGAGAACAGATCAACACAAGTTCATGGAGGATTATAAGACTCTTTTAACGTACACTTCTAAACTGGAGAGGTTTGCCTTCTGGATATTAAAGGGGGTGCAGGTACATTTCGAGATTAAGATGATAGAAGGACTAGTAAATTCTTTCTCGACCTTATCAACTTTAGAGCTCAAGGGCCTTTAAATCCCACCACCTGAAGATAAGTCCAAATTACTGATTTTCAGCAAGTTCTGAAATCTTAAGATCTTTTTTGACGGATTTCGTCCTTTGTTTCCTTATCAACTTAGGATTCGATGAAGTTCAAGTCGGTCCTGGAAAGCTGTTCGGATCTTCTCCTCTAGAGACTATCCGTTTATTCGGAGATTGTTTTGGTCCTCTGACGTCAGAATTGGGTCTAGCTTTACTGTTAGAAAGCAAACTCATTCCTACTTTGAAGAAGGTGATCACTTTTAAAGGTCCTATTAATCATGAAGACGAGCGACTTCCATATTTGTCCGACGATCCGGGTTGGTTGGATGGCAGAACCAGGTTAGAGAAGGCATGTCACGATTTGCAGATTGAGCTAGAATTTGTAGATCAAAGAATGGGAATGACGGTGTGACCCAGGTCTGAGGAAGGAGTTGGAGGGATAAGATCATCAGAAAAGGGCGATTCACTTTTTTAATTATCGGTTTCAAGAGTTCGTATTTTACAAGTACTATGAATGTTGTTTCGTGTCTCAGCCTTCCACTCTCTCTTCCCATCAACCTCTTTCCCTTTCTTCCATCTGATCTCTTTCCTTTGCGAGGAGGAAGAACAAAACCAAAGGGATCTTCAGCAGGTTCAGAATCTTTATGAAGTTGAAGCGACTTGACTGTCGTCAATCTCTCCGGCACCTCTTTGACGTTTCAGAGTATAGGGAGCGGAGGAAGTTGGCTTCGAGGTCTGAGCTCTTTGCTTTGGCTTTGGCATCTGAATTTGAGAGTTTCTTTCTTCGAGTTCCATTTCTCTCTTCTCTTCTTTTCTTGCATGGCTGGCTTTTGATTTCTGTTTGAGGGACCCTTTGTTCCCTTTTTGAGCGATAGAGGAGAAAGGCTTCGGAAGATGGAGCTTTCCGAAGACTTGAGACGATCTTGGGTTTTATGTGAGCCGACTCTCTAGGAGAAGATTGATGATCTGGGAAAGGTTGTTGGTGGAGCAATCTTGAACATTGAGTCACCTCTTGAACCCTTTGACGATTTGTGAGCGATTGAACTTCTGAATCCATCTTCTCTTTCAATTGAATTGTTTTCAAAGCTTTTCTCGACTCTTCTCCTTCCTTAGGAAGATGAAGCTGAAAGAGAAGTACTCTCTGAGCTTCTCGCCCTACTGTAACACTTGTTTGAATCATTTGTTGAAGGAATGAGACTGAAGTAGAAGGTCCTGTCTAGAGACACATAGGCTTCGTGGCCTTCGTCTAGGATTTGGAAGATGTTGACGACTAGTGTAGCTTGATCGATTCCTTCTCCTAAGCTCAAGAACGGTATTGCACCAGCAGAAACTACGGTGTCAAACTTGATACGAGGGTCTTGAACAGGAAGAGTTTGGTTTCTGGTATTGCAGAGGATCTCTTCACAGAGATCGTCTTCGTGATGAGAAAAGGAGAGGATGAAGAGATGCAAGTATGAAAATCTCCTTCTTCAGAGTGAAAGCAACTTTAAGAAAAAGAAAGATGTCTACCTCTCAATTGGACGTTGCATTCCCAGGATTTGGTTCCGTCTCCTTCAAACACCAATTGGACCTTGAAAGGCTGAAACCTTGAAATTTCCTGTGGAAAGCAGCAGAATCATCGAGAGTCTGTCAGCTACTGTTTTTTCCCCTTTCAATGGCATACATCGAAGGATCTCGAAGATGTTGAGAATCCATCCATCCATCCACTCACAGCTGGAACCTGGAAAGGACCGTCGTTTGGATCGTGATATTCTGGGACTATGTTCTCTCTCAAGACCATGAAAGCAAGAATGTTGTTCAATTTATCGATTTGAAAAATGACCATATCTGGATTTGAAGTGGTGGTTGAGAGGAGAAGAAGGAAAGTGGATGAAGTTTCTAAAAGAAAGCTATTAGCTACTTCGCGACACTCTCTCTCAGGGCTCGCCTTTCAGACAAACGTGACTCGCAAATCTCCGATCATCGTCTTCAAGCTTCAAGGAAGAAAAAAGGAGAAGCTCAAGGATTTTCGACTTCAGTCACGAGAGACTGGGGACTGGGGAGTCATGCGGAGTTAGTAGGTAGGCCATCTCTCCTTCTTCTCAGAGTCCTCAGATTGGGAGCCAAGGCACTCATTTCTCCTTTTTTTGAATCATTTCAGGTCGTTCTAACAGAATTTGAAGGCTGCATCTCTCTCGCGTATATGGCTCGCAGCTGCACGTGAACACCTCCAAACTCTAATTCAAAAACGCGACGAAGAAGAATTCAAGTGCGCTCTCTTGTCGGCGTTAAGAAGACTGAAGATGTAGCAGAATTAAATTTTGATATCGCAGGAATATCAGGGAGGAAGTAAACTGATTTCGGGTAGGAAAGGAGAGGAAGGAGAAGAGTAGGGTCTTGTCCCTGACTGAATGAAAACGCGTCTCTTTCAGGTGCTGGTTCCAAACAATCTTCAGATCTCTTTCTCTGGCCTAAACCACAATCCTTTCTTCTTCTTTCTCTTCATTTTGCCTTTTCATTTTATTCAAATCGCCTCAGCTTCAAAAGAAACGAAAGAACGAAACCTTAACGCAACCCGCACCTCTCTCCGCCCCCTTTCAAACACGCACAAAAGCAACGCGTGACTGGCCCATCATTTCTTCTTCAAACTCAAGCTGGAAAGGCTTAGCTGGTGGATTGGCTGCAAGTACAAGTAGTGGAAGTAGTAATAGCACAAGTGGCAGTAGTCAAAGGACGAGGAGTAGTAGTCAAACCACTTCCTCTTCACCATCTCTCCCTTCCTTACTACCTTCAAACCATCCAACTCACTTCAATTCAAGCACTCTATCAACTTCAACGCCAAACACAAAGTCAACTTATTCAACTTCCTCAATGTTAGCAACCTCTTCATCTCCTCCTCAATCTCACCACTCAGCATGGACACGCAGTAGACCTTTCCCATCCTCATCCTCCTCAAATTCAGATGATGATGATGAACTCTCCTTCCGCGACACTCCAACTTTAACAAGATCGTCTGCTAAAGGAGAAGGTGTATCGCCAACTGAAAGCGGCGCGAGTGCTTCCTCTTCAATCTCAAGTCATCCAAGAGATCTGGATCCAATGGATCTCAGTCCAGCTCAAACTTTCCTTTCAAGTCAATCACAAGTCAATGGGAGGCCGGATTTGACAAACACGTTGAAAGCTAGTAAGAATTTACAACCGATCACTGGATTGGAGATGGAGTTGGATGAGAATGAAGGAGGGATGGAAGGTTTGATGGATGAGAGTGGTGTTGGTGGTGTAAGGATAGTTGGAAGTGATGGTCAAACACAGAGTCAAGTTCCTCAAGATCCTCAATCTAGGTCTCTCTATCAGCAACAACCTTTCTCTACTCCGTCAGCTTTTGCCTCAAGACATCAGCAGAATCAACAACATGGTGGAGACCTGGAGAGGAGGTTTGCTACCCATGTCTCCATGACACCTCCAGCCTCATTTGGTTCTCAGACTTCAAAGCAATCTCCCTTCGCGTTGGCTCTATCTAATAATGGTGCTACTTCAAGTCGGAAGATTGGTGGGAATCAAGGATCATCGATTGCTGGGAAAGCTCATGGCTCAGGCTCTAGATCTATCTCTCATCATTCTCATCAATCATCTCTTTCTATTCCAAGATCTCATGCTTTCAACTCTCTAGCTCCACTCAATACACAAGAGCGTCAAACTACCTCAATTCAGAAAGCACAAGCTTCACCCCCATCACCTGTTTTTGCCCCTCCAGTTGGTCAACTCGAAACTCCAATCGCATCCAGAATGGTCAAGACTAGAGCTTCTTCTTCTTCTTTCACAGCAACAACGCCGGTGGCAAGTCAATCTCAAAAGCGAGGAGCTGGAAAGAGTCATGGTAGATCTCAATCTCAAGGAGGAGCGACTCTGAAAAGAACTTTCCCTCTGATGCAATCTTTGAAGAAAGGAGAAAGGAATGGCGGCGCTGTTATTGGAGGATACCTCACTCAGAGTAGTGGGGGCGAAGCAAGTGACGATGAGGATCAAGATCAAGGAATGACTCTTGGAAAGAGCCCCGCCAAGGGAAAGGGAAAAGCAAGATCAACGATGAATCAGTACCGACCCAACGCAAGGATATTTGGTGGATCAGATCCTATGAGTAGTGGAACTGGATTGGGTCTGGATCTAGGAGAAGATGGGTTGGAAGAAGAGGAAGAGGACGACGATGAAGGAGGTTGGAGCTCTGCTCACTCACTGAATCCAACAAGAAGCAAGATCGCTAGGACGCGAGCTACAACGGAAGGAAATCATCTAGTCCATTCAACGAATCCTAGCACCACAAGCGCAGTCGCGTCTCGAAGAGGTAGAGCTCCAGCAATGTTGAAAGTCTCTTCAAGTTCAGGTTCTTCTTCCTCATCGATCTCTACTGGATCTTCCAATCAAGCACAACTCTTCCCAGCTCAAGACCAGATGGAAGTGGACTCAACGGATCAGGAGGAAGAGGAAGACATGCCACATCCACCTTCTCCGACTCCTGCAGTCTGGGACGTGACTTTCCCAGGAGATTCCCTTTCGATTGGGGACGATGAAAGAATGCACGAGCTTCAACCAGGTCCAGGTCAGGCTCTGAGAAGAGGAAATCCAAGTGGAAGACACTCAAGAACCCCTTCAGATGGTAGAAGAAGCATCCACCACGAATCTCCACCTTCTTTCAATCTTCAAGCTGCTACTCCAAAGTCTCCTTCCGCTCCAGAGTTCCGAGGTCTCGGTTCTCTTTTAGGACCTTCTCCTTCTTCCTCAACCTCCAGACATTCTATCCAATCTCAATTCGAACAGACAAGTAGCGGAGGTTACCAAACCAAAAGTCTCTCTGCAGCTACTTCACGTTCTTCACCTTTCAAGACTCCATTCAAACGTAGAACCTTTTCAAATGCTTCTGAGAGACCTAGGAATAGAGCTCTATCTTCTGCTTCTGCATCAACCTCCACTGGTGGACTTCTAGATTTCAGTATCCCTAGAAGCAATTCCGCTAACTCTTCAACAAACGATCGAGGCCTGGATCTGAATGCCAAGCTCAAAGGTAGTGCAACTCTCTTTGGTTTTGCTCATCCAACTGCAGCTACTCCTTCTTCAAATGACGTCACAGCCAATCTCCTAAGCTACAGTGCTCCCAGACCTAGCGCTAGCAACAAGAACCAGATGGATTTGAATCTCAGGAATGCTCCAGCTTCAGTTGGTGGATTCGGAGGGAAGAATCGATTGTTCTCAAAAGATTCTCTTTCGACCAATCTAGGCGGGAATGAGCTTTCAACTCCAATCAAATCAAATGAGATCAAGAGGAATCTGATTCATCCCTCTTCAGTCTCTGGAGTTAAAGGTGGGCCAGGAAAAGAATTCGATGATTCTGGAATTGCTTTCGACAGTCCAAGTGTTGAAGCTGCAATTAGGAATGGGAATGGAATGAACTTTGATCCGAAGAAGGAGTTGAACTTCAAGACTGAAAGGAAGTTGGCAAATCGATTGGGAGTTCAAGACTCAAATGACCCTTCCAATTCATCTCTCTCTCCAAGCTCAATCGGAAGGAAGAAATCTATTGGAGATTACTCGAGTCCTGCTAAGCCTAGACCTGCGTCAAGCTTCAATTCACCAGCTTCTAACTTTGGCTCGCCCAGCCAGATGCTTGGCTCGAGTACTCCTTTGAGGAATCACGGTTTACCACTTCAACGTCCTCCCAGAGAGAGATCCAGCCTTGCAAATGAAACTAGACTATCGCTTTCCAACAGCAATAGTTCAAGTGTCAGTGGTGGAGCTGAAGAGGAGGAGGAAGCATTGAACTTTGGCGAGATCAAAAAAAGGCCAAAACCCAACAGGCTCAGAAGTGGTAGTGGAAGCAATCTTCTTTCTAACGTCAAATCAAATTCAAGCCTCCAGGCCAACTCTTTTGAAATGGCAAGGAAAGTCAGCACTGGTTCAATAGGACTTGGAGGCGGTGGAAATCTCTACCTGAACAAAGCTTCTATCCAATCCTCAGATGCTTCCTCTTCTTCATCTGGATTCTCGACTCCCCAGAACTACAAGAACGTCAAACCTCTCCAAACTGCTTTCATGTCGACTGGGCTAGTTTCCAAGAGGGCTAGAATGACAACTGCTGACGGAGGAAATAGTTCTCTGAATGGAATCCTCTTCAGCGGAGATGGGCATTCTAATGAGTCTCAGCTACCCATTCCAAGGCCAAACTTCGCCAGTGCTTTGGGACTGAAAGATGTGGTGGCTGTTGCTGCTCAGGTTCACTCTGTTTCTGGAAATGGAAACGGGACTGGAGTAGGTCCCATGCCTGACACGCCAGTCAAGAGGCCGGTTTCGATGATGATGCCAGGTGGTGGTGGAGTTTCCAAGTCTTTGAGATCTCATCAACAACAGCAAGATGCTGCTATGGATTCAAGCTTCAATTCCAATCCCTCGACTGGCCCTTCTCCCGGAGCCACTTCCAATTCATCTGGTGGACACGATGGAGATTCACCTCAGATCCCAGACTCCTGTGATTCTCCAACTTTGAATCTTCTTTCAGTCAACGGTAGCTTCCAAGAATTGGGATCCTCAATCGAAAGCACAAGTCTAGGAGCTGAAAGCAGTCTGGGAAACTTTGATTCGTCAAGCATGAGAAGATCGACTTCCAATCAGATCACACATAACATTCTCAGAAACAGGATCTCAAAAGGTTCACCAAATGAGTTCAATCAATTCCAATCTCCAGCGAAGCCTCTGTCTATCGCAACCGAAGGAAGGAACTCTCATCAACCTCAGCATCTTCATAGATCCAATTCTTTCCTCAGCAGCAGTAACAGCAGCTCTGGTCCTGCTTCGCCTGGAAGCCCATCTGTAGGAACCTTCTCTACCTCTCTACTCAGATCTCCTTCTAACAGAGCTTCAGATGTAAGTTATCAGGTTCTGAGGAAAGGAAGGAACGATCTCTCCTTCAATTCGAATAGAACTAGTCCTCCCGTGAATGCATCTCTATCCAGCGGTCCTATGTCTTCCACGAATGCCAATTCCAATGCTTCTCAGATCAAATCTCCTTTGAAGCTGATGGCACATTCAGGTCCGCTCACCAACTCGACCAACTCGAACCCGTCTTCAGCCAAGTCTTCCACCTCTTCAAATGGGTTCGGAAAAGCCAGTGCAAACCCTTTCCATTCTTCGAAACAAGGGACTTCTCAACCTTCAAAGATCAGGATGAGTCATACATCTGTCTCTCCTCGTCCTAAGTTGCTCAAGAACAGACCGCCGCTCGGATTGGCTAGAAAGTCTTCCTTTGGTGTGGTTGGTGACCAAGGACTTCAAATGGCTTTGGATGGAAATGCAATGGGAAATCAGTGGAATGGTCATGCTGGATTTCCAAGTCCTCAACTAGGTAGCGATGGTGTTCCAATGACACCTACTAGAAATGGAGCTACTTTGAAGTGGTTTGAAGGTGAGTCGCTTTCTGTTCGATAGTGAACATCTATTTAAATGATTCTGAGACTGACTCTTCTCTTCTCTTCTCTTCCCTTCCTTCTCTTCAGCCGCTCAAATCGTTACCACCCCTTCTCCATCGCATCGCAAGAACAATGGATCTCTTCCTCGTTCTCGTAGAACTCGTCACCTGGCTACTGCAGTAGAAGAGGAACTCAGTGGAACTCCGGCAAAATCCAGAATCTCGAGCTCTGTTGTTGGTGTCAATTCTGCTCCGATCTCAAAGTTCCAAAGCCAATTCGTAGTTCAATCAACTCTAGGGAAGGGAGAATTCAGTGAAGCAGTCAAGGTTTCAGACAAGACTCAAGATGGAGCCGTCTTTGCTATCAAGAGGATGAAGAGACCTTTCGTCGGTCAAAAAGATCGTCTCAGACATCTCGAAGAGGTCGACATCTTGAGGCATCTCTCCTCCGAAGGTCCTCATCGCAACGTCATCTCTCTAGTAGACGCTTGGGAAGAACTGGGACACCTATTCATTCAAACCGAACTTTGTTCTCTGGGAACTTTGAGCTTCTTCCTGGAAGTCTATTGTGGTCAAGTCGGGAATTTGGACGAGCCTAGATTGTGGAAGATCTTGACCGAACTCTCTGATGGGGTTCAATTCATTCATAGCAGAGGGGTTTTGCATTTGGATCTCAAACCTGCAAACATCTTCATCACTGAGATTGGAACCTTAAAGATCGGAGACTTCGGGATGGCTTCTAGATGGCCGGTCTTGAATGCGGAGGAGATCTTGAAAGGAGCTGATATCCTTTCTAGCGATCCAAGATCTGCTCCGAAACCTACTTGTCTCAATACCATTGCTACTGCAGCCTCAGCTGGAGCCAGGAGAGGCAGGAGAAGTAATATGAGAATCTCGGACAGAGAAGGAGATAGAGAGTATCTCGCTCCCGAGATCTTGGATGGAAAGTACAGCAAAGCTGCTGATATGTTTAGGTGAGTAGAAGAACAACGAGAAGAGGGCGGGAAGATTGCTATCACTGTCGTCAAGGCAGCGTCACTTAACAAAACCTTTCCTTCTTTCGTCCTCTCTCCTTGCAGTCTCGGTCTCATCATGCTCGAAGCTGCTGGCTCAGTCGTACTTCCTGACAATGGAGAATCTTGGCAAAAGCTTCGTCATGATGATTTCTCAGAAGTCGATCTCTCTGAGCTTTCTCAGCCTTTCGTCTCGGTGGTTTATCGCCTCTTAAGCTCTCAAGCTCATCAAAGACCTACGGTTCAAGAGCTAGCTTCCCATCCAGTCCTGAACGCAGTCCGAAGAAGAATGGCAAGAGGTCTTCTAAGCTCCGAACTAGATCAATTACCCGACTTCAACATCAACTCGATAGAGAACAAAGCTGGAGATTATTCCATTGGGAACATTAGTCTCGGAAAGATCTTCGAATTCGAACTCGCCAATGAGAAAGATGGAGATGGAGATGAAACGATGAACGATGGAGAAGATGATGGAGACGTCACCAATGATAGCATCCTAGGTCTCTCTGGAGTTCGTCGAGATGAAGGAATAGTAGTAGAGATCAGAGGAGCTTTGATCCAAGAAACAGACGAAGACTTCTTAACTGATGTTTTAAGCTCAATCAACGGAGTCGGAGAAGGCGAGTCCGCAGCCTTCTTAGCTTGCTCATCTCCAAAAAATCAAGCTTTATTCTCTCAACACGATTTGTTTGCAAGACTATCTCCTTCTCAATCCCATTCAAATCACTCTCAAAGTCTAAGCGAAATTAATGTCGGATCTTCAGCACCTAGATCTTCTTCTTCTCCTGCCAACATGAGCCCAGACATCGCGATGGATATCGACATGGATGGAGAGGAAGAAGAAGAAGACGAGGAAGAGTTCTTTGGTTCCCATCAAACTATTTACAATCACAATCACAGTCAAGCTGGCTCAGTGCCTTAAAATCCTCATTCTTCCCACTCTCATCATCCATTGCTCATCTAGTCCCATCTCTGGCCACCTCGGATCTAAAGCTCCTCAACCACTCTCCTTTACCCCTCTCTGCATTCCTTGGTTTATAAACCACCCACCTTCTTTTTTGTTTTGCTCTTTTTTGATTTTGACTTTTCCGTGTTCATTGATTTTTGAAACTCCCCTCTTCCTTCCTGTTTTATCCTTTATTCATCCCTCTTTTCCTCTCTTTGTCTCATTTATCCTATCAATGCTTCTTTCTATTTGTTTGTACTCGACCTCAATTTGTCTCTCCTGTCTTTCATTCATCACACAAACGCTTTTCCGTCAGTTTCGAGCATCGTCAAACAGCCTCTTTCAATGAAACTTGTATTCTATCTTAGAAATTGCATTTTCGCCATTTTTTCTCTAATCTTCGTGCTATGTTCTGAGTGAGAAGCGTCTGCAACTTGCAGACCGAAGAAAGGAGACCAGATTAGTCGACAGGCACGTGAAAATCTCAGGCAGGAGAGGTTAGTAATCAGTCGAAACCGGATTTGATAAGTCGGGTGGCACCCCCCTTGAAACAAAACTTTCCAGCGATTTGAGAGACTTGGAAAGAAAAGCGAGACAACTCGGATGGGCTAGAGGTTCGTCCAGTTTGCTTCTTTTCTTGATCTCATTTGAGAGCTAAGGATGCCAGTGACTTGTGACCTTAAAAAACCTGTAAACACCTTCCGCTTTCTAACTCCTGCCTATTCAACTCTTTTTTTTTGCGGCGTCTGCAGGCACATCCCACCATGTTTTTGGATTCTCTTCGTCATGGCTGAAACAGAAGCTCAGCGCTCATCCCTTGATTCGGGAGATTTTCTGAAATCCAAACTATGTTCTGAAAGGAAGTAAAAGTCCATGAGATTTAAAGAGAAACCAAACACAGGAGCTCCAAGTAAAGAACTGAATGTTAGAACTTCAACCCGGTGATCTCGAGTTGAAGACCTCGTCCTTGAGACAGTGACTGGGAAATCACTACGAAAAAGTAAACAGCTGACTTTATTGAGAGTGTGCGTTACCTAGGACTAACCTGTCGGCTTTGAGCTGTGGAGAGAAACATCTAAACAGAAACCCGATCCTGATGCTTGAATCTCATCCAATTCAAGATACAGAGAAATAGAATTAGCACAGCTCTATTGAAACTTTGTACCTTTACAAGTTCCCCTTGCCAACCTCTCCCTCAGCCGGAGTATTGGTACCAGAACTATCTCCACCTTTAGGTCTTTCATTCGGTCCCACCACATCCTTCCAATTCGAATTACCTTCATCACTGAAAGTTGAAATGTAATCCCTGAAAAAGTTTCTCCATGCCGCCCTGGAGAACAGAAAAAGAAGCAAGTGATTGGAGAGTAAGAAATTGGGTTAGAGAGGAGAAGAAGAAAAGAGAAGAATTCTTGAGGAATTGAGGAAAGACTCAAGACTCAAGACTTACTGAGAAGGAGTTGCATGACCACCTTCATGAAGCTCAACTCTAGAATTAGGACAAACATCTATTAGAGTTTGAGATCTTTCTGCATCGACTACGAAATCGTTCCTGAGGCAGAGATTGAAACAAAACCGAAAAAGACATCAGTTAGAGTTCCCTATTTCCAAAAGCTTCTCTTTCGAAAGTCCTTTTTTCGCTTCAGAGTGGCTCTCTTTCCAAACGAAGAACATGACTCACTTCCCAAGAATATGTAAGGTAGGAGTTAAGATCCCTTTCTTTGGGAAAAGCTCCTCAAAAGAAGGATCTCTAGCTCTGAAACCACCTATCACGACGCAGAATTTGAGAGGACCTTGGTTTTCTGGAACTTCCAAGCCTTTTAGACGACTAGGAGATTTGGGACCTTCTAAGGCTGAGGCTAGAAGAGCTGCGAAACAAGCACCTGAGGAAAGAAGAGAGAGATAGAGAGAGAAGTTAAAGGATTGAAGCTCTTCGTTTCCTACCTCTTTGTTCTCAGTTGAGGCTTTCAAATTCATCTGTCGGGTTGAATTTCAGGATTACTCGTCTCCTCTGTCGACCTAGACTGGAGCTGTTCTGAGTCGCAGCAACCTCCACCGAAACCTTCATTCTCACCTTGACTAAACCCAAAAACCCCATCAAAGGGACCTTCCTCCTTGAGTTTCTGATTTAGAAACTCTACCGTCTGTTCCATTCCAGTATAGGTTCCATCGTCTTTGGCTTTCCACCAAGCTCGAGGTTGTTCCTCGATTGGAGTGGCTTCTGTGACTTCTTCAGATGGCTCTGGAGCGTCTAAAGATCCTGAGGGAGAAGTAATCGGTTGAACTAGATGAGGTCCATTCAAAGGAATGAATTCGGCTACATCTGCGAATGGGAATGGGAAGTAGGGATAGGAAGGGAAGAAAAGGTCAGGAAAGTTGGCAGAGAGAATGAAGTGAGAGAGTGAGAGTCTCTTACCTTTGCAAGCCTTTCGAATTGCGCCTAATCGTTTTGTGAAGATGAAAGCATTACTAGTGTATCCGTGTAAGGTGGCTATCCTTAACTTTCTAGCTGGAATTGAAGTCATTGGTACTGTTGAAGTTGGCGCTCTGTGCAATTCTTATTGCTTCCGTACTTCAGCACTTCAATACCTCCTTTCCCGATAACCATTCCGTACTCCAACTTTCGAATCTACCGGTTATCACAACCTCAAGCAATCTCTTTGGTTCGAAATCGATCACTGATCTAGCACTGCAAACCTCCAAAGACTTCAAATTCCAAATGCCATCTTACTTGGATCCCAAAACGCGAGAAGGAAAGCAACGTTCCTCTGAATCTGTGATCTTCTAAGCCATTTCGTGAAATATTTTCAGATTCTGATCGCTGATCAGCTTGTTAATTTCTTGAATCATTTGACCTGTCCACTCTCACTGTCTCCGCTCGATCCCATTATTCCCAACCAAACCCAAGTCATCGTCCAGCTCAGAATGTCGAGGACGACTCCTCGTGACGACGGAATGCCTCCTGATATCGTTGCTGTCAGAGAATCCGATCAGATGTCAATCAACGGTTCCAGGCTTGCATCGAAGTCGGAGAAGGATTCTCTCACTCGACCACGAATCCGAAATCTCCCTGGATCGAATTCGAGTTTGAACCTAACCCTAATTCTGGGTGGGCTTTTCTCCAAAAATCCCTCCTTCTGGGCTTTCAGCGCCATCTTTTCTATTGAAAACTTTCCAGTAGAGGAGATTTTCGTTGAACGGGACCGTGAGAGAGCATCAAGAGTCGAACCTGAATTCACCTTTAGCAACATTAAGACGAAAGATTTCGCTACTCTCTCTGTAGCCATCTTCGTGTACGACACAGAAGCAAAGGGGAAAAAAAATCTAGAGGTAAGCACTTTGTCCTGCTAGAATTCTGTTTCCAGGTTTCCACTTACCTTCAATCATTAGAGTTAACTGACGGGCCCGCTTCTGATGTAACCTCTTTCAACTCACAACAGCCTCAACTTTGTTCGATCCTATGCATGAGAGTGCTTTTTTCTTTTCTTGACTGATTATACTCTTACTTAAAGCAAACCATTCCTCAATGAAAAGATTGGAGGCCAAAGAATCCACCCTTTTCAAAACCATTTCCCTCCTCGTCCACGTCTTCGTGCTTCTTACTCTGATCACTCTCACGAGAAAAAGAGCAGCAAATCACTATACCCGAGAAGAGGGAGCATGAGCAGAAGTCCTCCGAAGGAATCTGAATGCCGTTCGCCACCTCCAGAAAACGCCTATCGCTTTAGAGATCAAGGTCGTCCTTCTTCAAGAGAAAGCAGACTCGAAGGCGGATTTAGAGACAACACTACTTACGCAAGTTCATGTCCGAGTCAGAAGTCTGGATGGCTGGAGTTAGCTAGAGTTGGTCTGGGAGGAGGGTCAAGAAGGAGAAAAGAGACAGAGTTGACAGACCTTGAGATCCAGCTTCGGCGAAAGAGAGAATTGGTGAGTGCTCTCTGGTACACTAATTCAGCGATTTGTTTATCTGAACTAGTATACGAGCTGGTAGTTCACTAATCGCCTTCTCTCTCCATTCCAACTTCCAGGAAGCTGAACTTGCTGTTCTTGAAGCTGAGCCACCGGAGTCTCCGAACGACGAAACCCCTCATACGAACACTGCCTCGAGTTACAGCTTGGAAAGGAAGACGAGCATCTCATTAGAAGTGGCATCAAGAGATCCTGCGAGTCAGAGACCAAAGATCAAAGAGAAGAGCGTTCACCTCTTCGTCAACTTCAAATGTCATGAAGTTCCATCTCATCCCCTTGGAAAACCTCAAATGAAAGAGGCAAGCCTTATCCGCATCTCTAGCTCCGCAAATGAAGATTGAGCCACACTAAGTTGACTGACTCGGACGGGGAGGATGGAAACTAGGGGAAGCAGTTGTCATCATTCGTCAAGTAAAGAGCTGAGAGCGATTGGACCTGTAGGCGGATACTCTGGCCCTTTCGAGTTTGAGAATGAGATTTCTTTGAGCGTGATTTTCACTACAAAGAACCAGAATGAGGGCTACTTCGAATTTCGATCTTTCTTTGAAGCAGCTATCTCGCATGACGACAGCGAATGAGGATCGAAGTCTATTGATCAGAAGCGAAGTCATCGAAAGTAGATTCAGAGAGGACAGCGAAAATCCAAATTCAAAGCTTCGCACTAAAAAATCTATCGTTACCAGCAACCTTCTTTAAGTCCGTATCTGCTATCTCTATACTTTCGACTTTGCTCCTCTCTATCTCATTCCCCATACTGAATCAAGACATCAAGGCTGCATGGGGTACAGCTGATAAACAGTTGAAGGAAAGTAATCATCTGTAAGGGCTCCACCCACTGAGAAGTAAAGAAGAAGCAACGAAAACAATGAGTTTAAAAATGAGGAGAGCAGAGAAGAATTCTACCTTGAACTACACCTCCTTCGACTCTCACAATTTCTTCAGACTCACCAATCTCAGGGCTGAAGAAAGTGAGCTTGATGTTCTCACTCTTCGAAACAGCCTCTTCCAATAATTTCCTGTTCTTTTTCCAGGCTGCTATCGACTTTTCGATGGTGACCACCTGTCCCGAACTAGACATTAATTCTAGGGGGACGATCATCTTCTTAAGATTAGACAGCCTTCTGTCCCTGAGTAAGGAGACAAGTAACTTGTCCTCCGGGCAAAGTTGTGCCTCTTCGATCTCATCGAAGAACTCATGGTAGAGTGATTGTAGAGCTTCCAAGGCAGGAGGAAGGTCGATTCGCTCCCAACGAGGGAGATTTACGATTCAGATTCCATCGACGGCAAGCACCTTTAAACCACTGAAAGCTTCAAATCTACCGATGATTGAGGCTTGACGTATGGCCTTATGTTCAAGATTCTCATCATCTTCAAAGACGAGAAGGATTGGTGAAGAGACTTCAAAGAACTTGCAAAGACCTTTAATTTCAGCTCTCTCTCATCCATCTGGGTGGTATCGAGGTCTAATCTCAAAATCGGTGAGCTCTGTTGTGACCTGAAGGAAGTCATAGACCGCTTGAGATCTTCGACTTCCTCCTCTCCAACTCTTTGCTTTGTCGGTTGAAGAGTTCTCTCCACCTCCTTGCGTCTCCATTTGCACTGAGGAAGCAGGGCTTGATGGCTAGCTGCTTAACTTTGGTTAAACCTTCGATGGCGTGAGAGTGCTCAGAAAGGAAGATAGAATCCTCATAAGAGATGTAAAAGCTCATCACCACTCGATAAAGATGTGGACAGAAGACTGAGAATGGAAAAGGGCAATGAGAGCTCATGTCGTCAGAGTCGAGTTATAGATGGGAGGGGGCCCAATGATACTCACCGAGAATCCATATAGCCTCTCTGACCGAGATCACGTCGATGAAATCGTCGGAATGATTGATGAGCAATCTTTTGAGGGTGTTGGTGAAAGCGAGGGGAATCCTTCTTCCTTCAACTCTTTCCGAGAAGGGAACTCCTCCAGAGACGGCAAGCAGGACAAGTACTTGAAGATATTTGAGACGACTGAAGAATTCAATTTGGGCCTCCATCCAGTAATATTCAGAGAACTCCTGCATGGCCATGGGAGGCACCAGATCCCCATCAAGGTCCACAGTCTGATCGTATACGCCTTTCCCGTTGACGAATTGAAGGGACACAACCTGTTGTCCTAGCCAGGGGTTTCTCTTGACACACTTGAACAAGCCGGTAGGGTGACGAGGGTGGACAGTGACTGTTCGAAGAAGCCCAGGATAAAAGAGAGCGTATGCTCCCCAACTGCGCATGGATACCGATAGAAGGGTCTTGTCCCTGAGTCTTAAATGAAAGAACAGGGTTGTCAGCGACGAGAGAGAGAGAGAGTGAAGCGAACAGCATGTCATTCAGCAGAGAATATATACTCACTTCCTTCCTTCGTTCATCTCGTCCCAGGTCTCGCCGACAGCCCAGTCTCGAATCTCTTGCGTTACCATCGACAAAACGTCTTCTCCTAATCGATCGAGAGTGTCTGATGAAGGAGCAGGTGGGAAGATTGTTGAATCTGGATCCATGGTCGGATGAATGTCATGATTGGAATGAATGTCTGATTCTTCGTCATCAAAAGTTGGATCAGATCGGTTGCCGATGAGTGCTTCCTGTGAGGTCTCATCTGTCAGAGGATCTTGTTCATCCTGAGGGGTGAGACAAAGATGAGCTGCGAGTAGAGATTGAAGTTGAAGGGAAGGGGAGATTGAAGAAGAAGTAGATCCTTGGTTCCGTAGAGTTTCTCTTTTGAAGGTTGAAAGCGTTTCATGTAATCTAGTGGTAGTAAGGTAATCTATGATCTCGCGTTGACAGGCTGAATCTATTGACTCGGATTTCATCGTCGAAGGGGAAGAGAAGGAGGAAGATTCATTCTTCTTTATCGCCTTGTCGCCTTCTCCCGCCTCTGCCAGTGATGGCTCCTCGTGGAAAGGGGTCAACTTCAAGTAGGTATACATCTTCTCATTCTACCAATTCTCATCAAATCTTTTCACCTCTACCGCCAGTTGAGCTAGCTTCAAACGCGCGTAACAAGACCACTGGCCACGCCACCAGATTCTATTCAAGAGCTAATCCAGAAAGTTATACCCTTTTAGTTCCAGCTTTAATCAAAGCTCCCACAAGGAATTTAACTTCAGTAGATCCAAAGTTATCAAGCAGATCCATCAAAATCAGGAAACTCTTCGATTTATTCCATCTGTTGATTTTGAAAAATGATGGAATTAGAGCTACAAGAGTTTTGAGTATCTTGATTAGATGTCCTGAATTCCCTTTGGAAGATTTCTATGGTTTGAATTTAGGACTTATAGGATTGGTCATGAGGAACAGGAAGGAGGAAAGTGAGAACAGAAAGAAAAGGTTTGACTTGGGAAACGATGGAGAAGATGATGAGATGGATTGGCAAGAGGATCATGAGGATGATGATGAGGATGGAAAAGATGGAGATACATCTGCAGTAGAGAAAGGCAGAGCCTTTCAGATCAAAGTGTCGGAAACTAGATTGGATTATCTGGAGAAGGTGTTCACCAGGAGAAGTACTTTGGTGAGTTCGGACTGCGCATCGCCTTTCTCTTTCTGGGAGCGTCTACTGGATTGAGTCGGGAAAATGAAGTCCATAAAAAGGAACCGTCATGTCTGACCGAACGCTTGGGGTCTACATCCTCTGGACGCAGGACATTGCTATGATCCCCTAGAGCTCACCCCGCTTGGATCCCTCTCTCTCAACCTCTCGACCCTTTCTACCCTCAGAGACCTGCAGCTCTGAAAGATCAAGTGATAGAGTACATCTTCCAGGAGAAACACGAAGAAGCTTATTCGAAACTTGAACTGTGAGTCCTTCCTCCTCTCCATTCTCTCCCACTCTTCAGCCTCTCTCCTAAATCTTCTTCGCAATCTCATTTCTCCAATCAAACTAGAAATCTTCAGCATCCAAACTTCAAATCAGACATAGAACTCAACACCTTAGCCGGCTTGCTAGTCCTTCAACTAGCATTCCTTTCCCTCCCATCTTCGACTTTCGTTTCTCCAAAGTGCAACTCCTCCTCTCAGACCTTTACCTCCAGTACCTCTTCCTTCTATCCACCTCTACCTTCTTCAACTCTTTCACTTCTTCCAATCTCATCACTTCAAGCAGCCAAAATCCATTTCCAAAGAAGTCTTGAACTTCTCAAGTTGGAGAAGAAATTGCTTTTCCCATTTTCGAAGAAAGTTGGACTTCTACACAGGAACAGAAGGAGTGGTAGGAAATGGAGATTATTTAAACAGAAATTGAAAGGTTGGGAACAGGTTGAATTTGAGAGGGGAAGGTGGTGGAAGGAAGACGAGGATGAAGAAGAGGAGGAAGATGAAGAGGATGATGAAATTGAGGCTGAAAGAGAGGAATTGAAATTGAAGGAGAGGGAGGGGAGGAAAAAAGTTTTGAAACAGGAGAAAGGGAAGAAGAGGGCTCAGGCGAGAAAATTGGAAAAGGAGACAGCGAAGGGTAAGGCCAAGGCTAAGGGAAAGAAGAGAAAAAGGTCAGGCAAATCTCAAGTTGAAGAATCAGAAACTGAAAATGAAACGGACGTGGAAAAGATAGATAATGAAACCGACTTGGAGAAAACAGAAGAAAGTGGAAGTGAAAGTGGAAAGTCAGAAGACGAAGATTCAGATTCAACTTCAAGTTCTAGTTCAAGTGATGACGAGGAAGACTTGGAATCAGTTTCAAGTATAGAGATTGAAGAAGAAGTTCAAGAGAAAGACTTTCAAAGTAGACTTCAAGAAGAGAGGAGTGACAGGAAATATGATCCAGTTAGACAACCTCTTTGGTGCGATGAGATTTCTGGGGCTTATTTGGATTTGGTGAGTGAAAAGAATCTCCTTCGTTCCCCTTGACTCTTTCTGACGGTATGCTCTACGATTCTCTTTCCTCAGATCGAACAAATCTTAGCTTCAAAACCAAGTACTTCCACTTCAAAAGTCAGTCAGATGAGATCTTCTCAATTAGTTGAAAAGCGAGAACGCTCTCAATCTACTCAGAGGCAGAATTCGGTCACTAGTTCAAGAGCTGCTTCTGCTGCTTTGGCAGGTGGACTGGCTTTTGGGGATGAGAGTGACGAAGATGAAAGTGAGGAGGAAGTGGAGCAAGAGAGACTTAGAGGAACCTTGACGAACGTTGGGATAGAGGAAGAGGAAGAGGAGGAGGAGGAGGAGGAGGAGGATGACTAGCGACGGGGTGAGGGTTAACAAAGGACGAATTCAAAGATCCTTTCACAATCAATATCAAGCTTTAGAACTCATATTTGTACTTTCAATTTCTCGTCCTTCAAATGTAAAATCACACAAATCATTCATAATCTCTAACCTAACTTCATTACTCCTCAGCAGGTTTCTCCTTCGGGTTTCATGTTCAACTTGCTCACTTCGCACAGTTCGCACTCACCAGCTAGAGTATCTCAATGTTCCCATATGATCTACTCTCCCTTCCATCTTTGATGTTGGTGTTCGTTGTGAAGAGGTGGAAGGATTTGCTTCGCCAAAGCAAACTCCTAGTGAGTTTGCTTTGGCAAAGCTCTCGAGCAGAGGTCAATCGATAATCAAGTATAGGAGCACAGTTCGACTTCTCTATATTTTTTCACCCAAGGACATAAACATGCTCTTCAATTGGGGACGCCCACCACTCGTGCAGTCCTATCGAATCCCACGCTAACAATCCTCTCCTGACTTCCCTTCCTATCTCTATCTCCATCTTGATCTTCATCAACCCAAACCACCAAATCCTTGACAATGGTATTTCCACCAGCTCCTCTACTCCAACTATGACTTTCATTCAGACCTCCATCCTCGCTCTCTTCCCCTTCCACTTCCATATCCACTCCCTTCTCTTTCCTCCCATGACAAACGACTCTTCCCCTCTCCTTCCCATCAACACTAATGCACCTCACAATTCCATCTTCAGAATTGATCCAAACACTTCTTCCACCTTTCAGCCAACAATGCCTAGGAATCAAATAACTAGAAGATTCAACTTCTGTGAAAATCGTTTTGACCCTTTCTCCAGAGAGTAATGGAAAAATTAGGATTTTAGAAAAAGTTGAGATTGAAGATTTTTGAGAAGTTGAGGTTGTTGGATTTAGAGAATGATCTCCAGTTTGAAGAGATAGGTAATTGGTTGAAGGATGTAAGGATAAAGAAAGTAAGGAGAATGAAACATGTAGATCATAAGGTGAAGGGTTGATGTTGAATGATAAAAGTTTGAAAGATGGTGGAATTATTAACTTAGGACTTTTGTTGGAATCGGTTGAGTGTGAGAGATTCAGGTTTTGGAGGTTGGATACGAGATCGCTCTCGACCTTTGAATTTCCATTTGATGAGCTTCCATTATCAGCATTCAAAGGTAAAGGAATATAATGTAAGTGACAATCATTCCTAATCGTAAAAACCAAATACGTTCTCTTTCCATCTCTAAACGCTCCACTAGTATCTTCATCTTGTTCCACTTCTTCGTCCTTGAATTCTCCAACCCCCTCTTTCCCACCTCTAACTCTTTCCCAATTCCGACTTTCATCGACAATCCCTTTCTCACATCTAATGAACCTCAAATTTTCAGGATTGAACTTCATCTTGATCTCGAAAAGTTTTCGATATTCGACTTTAGAATTTAAGGGTAACAAGTCTCCTGTGATTGTATCTTCTGGATCTGCAGAGGCTTGAGTTGAGGAGGGATCTGAGTTTAAGGTGAAAGTTGATGAATTGGAGGTGAGAATGTTGATGAATCGTTTATAGATCATGACTTTACCGTCATAACCGGCTGATGCTAGGTATTGACCTGAAGGAGAATAAAGTACCTTGACCACAAACTTTGAATGATGGTTTAGGGAGAAGAATGGTCGTTTGAGGAGCTGGGTGGAGGGAGAAGGAGAGGGAATGGAGGTGAGAAGGAATGGAACTTGGGAGAGCACAGGATCCTGATGAAGTCTTGCGAACTTCCTCTTTGATCTCATTGTGAGACGGAACAATATCTTCAATCTTTGCATAGTTTCCTCCTGATAAGAAGCAACCTACAACCTCCTGCAGCCAACTTTAACTCGACTCCACCTGGCTTCCCCCTTCTGAATCAATCCCAACATCTGAATCTCTACTCCTACAGTATCCACCTTCAAACTCACCAAGTCCCAAAAGATGATTTTTCCATCCATTCCACAACTGACGAACTCCCTTTTTCTCTTTGGGTTCTGATCGGTTGATAAGATGGCACTTGTGTGACCTTTGACTTTCAGCTCTTCCTCGTCTTGCTTCACATTTCCATCCCCTTTCAATCTACAGAGTATTTCGCCTGAATTAGGAGAGAAGAACAGAATTGATTGATCTGCAGAAGTTGATACGCAGCACTTTGTTAAGGAGACTTTGAAATTTGAAGATGATGGATCTGAATGTGAATCTGAATCGTCGGAATCTGTTGGATTGAAGGAATAATTTCTGCTTGGGAAATGAGAAATTCCGATTGAAAGAATGTTGTTTGAATGAATTGAATCAAAGGTTCTTAACAGTTTGAATGAAGTTTCTGATTCTTGCTTATCACTGCAAGTGAATTCAGATTCTAATTCTTCATCCTCGAAGATTGGATCAATTCGATTGGCAAGTGGGGTTGATGTTGTGAATTGATTGAGTTGTTCTTGAGGTCTGAGGGCAAGGTGAGCTGAAATTAGAGACTGCAATTGAAGTGAAGGCGAGATTGGAACTGGAGAAGAAGTTGAAGAAAGTTGAACAGATCCTTGCTTCTGTAGAGTTTCTCTTTTGAAGGTTGAAAGCGTTTCATCTAATCCACAAGTTGTTAGATAATCTAGGATCACTCGTTGACAAATCGAGTCTATCGAATCCGTTTCTTGCATCATTTGGTGAACGAGTCAGGAAAGGAAAGAACGTCTCGTCGCGACTCACGGTACTTGCTGCATGCGAGGTACACCCCTTGTTCTGAACAGATGAAGATAATGAAGATGTGAGACATTAAAATTTACTCTCTTTGAGCAGAGGACCAGGAAAGAGATAATTTCCGGCCTTGAGCGAAAGACCTTGGTCTTGACCTAAACCCCCCCCCTCTCTTCTTTTGAGCCTCCCCGCAGACAAGTGAATGCCACTCTCCGACCTTTCCATCCTACCTCCTCCTTTCTTCAACTGCTTCAACTCTCAGACTTCTGGCCCAGTCAAGGATTCATTCGATTTCTTTGAAGGCCCAGCTTGTCCCACCCCTTTTCAATGTCGACACTCTGCTTGGACTTTCCGAATTGTGTTCAAACTTCTCCAGATTTCAGTCTTCTCATTCCAAAGAGGTATGATTAGAAGTCGTGATTTGGTGGTTTTGGCCTGGTGAAGATTCAACATTAAAGGTGAAGATGGGAAAAGGAGTCAGGAGAGGAGAGTTAGCGTGGGATTCGATAGAGCTGCACGAGAGGTTGGGATCCTAGGAAACCATGTATTTTCGATTCTTGAATGCAAAGTGAAGAGCAGTATGTTGAAGCTGAAGATGGCCCTTGACGATTGACTGCCCTCTGTTTGAGGCTGTGCGACAGGACCTCGTGGGATGGCGGTGGAGATCTTTGGACGAAGCAACTCTCACTATGTATCAACTTCAAACCCCAACATCGACGATGGAGACGCAAGATCTAAATCCCAAAAAAGTCTTCGACACTATCACTTTCCCTCAAGGCTTTGGATCTTCAAGAGTCAATTGTCTAGTTCTTCTGAAGAGTCAACTGTCTAGAGTCAACACTCTCGGAAACATTCTCTATGGAACTGATGATGGAGTCTATCTATATGATACTAAATCACAGAGTCAAGTTTCTCAGAAAGTCCTTTCCCTACCCGAAGTCACTCAAATCGAAACTCTAGAGGAAGAGCAACTTGTCCTCGTTCTCTCGGCAAGATCAACATTCTGCTTCTCATTAGACTCTCTAGATCCATCGGATCCCGAAGAATCTCTGAATAGAGGCTCAAGGATCTCCTCCGGAACTTCTTTCCTCAAAGCCGGATCTCACTTAGGTAGAAATGTGGTTTGTCTCGCCATCGTCAATCCAGCAGATGCAATTCAGACTACTTTCAAACTTTTGGAACCCCTGAATGTATATCTAAGAATCCGCAAGATTTTCTTCATTCCGATTAAAGCCACCTCCATTCACTTTTTAACGACGAAGTTTTGTATCGGTCACACCAAAGGGATAGAGATTGTGGATCCTGAAACTCTTCAAACTGTTGAGCTTTTGGATCCCGAAGATTCTAGTCTCGACTTCGCTCGTGAGAAGCGAATGATTGACATCCATTGTATCGACGGACATTTCTTGCTTTGTTATGAGGGTGAGTGCAAAGTTGACGTGCAAGAAACGTCTAGATTAGAACTGACTCTTGCCTCTTGCCTTCTGCTTTGCTTCATCGGATCTTATCAATTATTCTTAGAATTTGCATTCTACATAGACGAGGAAGGACATCGCTTTAAGGGGGACTGGATCGTCAAATGGGAAGGAACTCCAACGGCATTCGCCCTTCACTATCCGTACCTTCTAGCGTTCCAATCTTCCTTGGTTGAAGTTCGAGATGTCAGGACTGGAACTCTCAGTCAAGTCATAGTAGGTTCTGATATTCGCTGCCTTGACTCAGGACACGGCACCATCTTTGTGAGAAATCAAAATGAACCTGCAGACATGGAAGATGTGAGCGCTTCTGACTTTGTTTCACCCATCACGGCCCTTTTGAACAGATGAAAGATAACGAGGTTTGCTCTCTTAAATCCAAGGAACAGGAAACAAATAATTCTCAACCTTGAGCGAAGTAACTTGGACTTGACCTAACCCCCTTTCCCACGAAAAGGGGTTGCCATTCTCCGACCGTTTTCATTCCGCCTCCTCCTTTTGGTGAATTCTAGGCGAGCTATACCTTCAAATTTTGTAAAAGACCTCCTCTCTGACTTTCAGTCTTTCTCGCGGCAGAGCCCCCCTCCTTTGTTCCCACACTTTGCTCTATCTTATCACTTTTCCCTCTCTTGGCTTTTCAGTCGTGTTTTCCAGAATTCATTTATCCCAAAATCTCACTTTTCGTGTGCAAAGACAGACTATGTTGAGGGTCGTGCGAGGCATAATCCAAGCTGAGAAGGAGGTTTCCGCGAGAAGCTCTATGGAGTCTGGTGTCCAACTCAAGACCCATTGCATCAATTTACACATCAAAGGCCAAAGGGAAATAGAAAGGAACGATTGAAACAAGAAAAGGAGAAGTCATCAAAAATCAATTCAAAGGGAAAGAAAGGCCGCATAAGGCCTAGAGAGGGAAGTCTCTCAATCGGTGCCAACCTCCTTCCTCTAGCTAGCAGCTGTTCGTTATCCGGCATCCTTATCCTTCTGCTGCCAACATTCTGAGTTACTCTAGTCGATTGAACTAAACATCTATCCTTCAAGATGAGCTCTTCTTATGAAGCGAATTATGCACCTTCTTCTCCATACACCTCTTCCTCCTCACGAACGCAGCAGCAAGGCCAAGCTGGCACAACTTCTTCCTCTTCACACGATTCTCATGTTGGAATCAATATGAGTCATTCAAGCAATCAATCAGATTATCATCAATCTAATTCATCCTCGAGATTATCTTATCCATCCTCTCCTTCCTCCTCTTTCTCTCCCATCTCTCCATCCACAAATAACCATAACCTCAATCATCAACCTTCAATTCAGTCAAGGTTATCCCCTTCAAATCACTCTTCTTCACCCAATCATCCCTCTTTCTCTTCTTTATCCTTTGATCAACAACTTCAGATGGACAATCAGAATCAGAATCAGAATCAACAGCATCGATTGTCTGCCTACGTATCTCCTAGGTTGAGTAATTCTGAGCACCTCCAGCACCAACAACAGCAGCAGCTCTCTCCTTCAGGTCCCACCAAAGAGTTCAGGGATAGAGAACTTTCTCTGGGTTCAAGCAGTGGGAACTTGGCAAGGTCTTTGTCGTTGGGAGAGCGTCATACTGGTGGTGGATATCAACCTCATTCTTCGTCCAATCTATCCCACTCAACTTCTAATGCCTCCTCTCATCATAGGTTGTTAGCATCTCCATCCTTGAATTCAAATTCAAACCTCAACCACTACAATCCTAACTCTTCTCAATACTACGCTGGAGGATCCTCTGCTGCTGGAGGCTCTAGGAACTCGGATCTACCTCTGCCAGCTTCAGCCTCTACTTCGAGCCCTTCCTACAGCCTACTACCCATTGTCAATACTCAGAATCAATCTTTATATAATCCTTCTCCTCATTCAAGTCTGGGGATAGATCCGCAACCTCCAGGTAGCTCTTACTATTCTCCAAGATCGCCAGCCTCTACCACAAGGCAGCAACAGCCACCGCAGACGAGAGACATCAATTCTCAGCAACAGAGGCCGCATAGCTACTTCGATCCTAGTTATGGACCTGCTTCTGGTGCTGGAGGAGGAGTTGGCGGAAGTGGGATGGCTGGGCAGAGGCAATCGATAGCAGCTGGGATGAACCTTGGCGGGACGTCATCTGGTTCCTCTTCTCAGTGGAAGCAAAATCAATCCTCCAATTCAAGGAAATCTTCTCCGGCAAATCAGAACTCCAATGTCAATGTCGGAATTGGAATGTCGGACGAAGGTTCGCTGCCTACTCACAACAATCATGGGATTTACGATTTGCTTCCAACGAATCAATCTTCAAGTGGTGGTGGTGGTGGAGACTCTCTACCTTATGCTTACAATTCAGGTGGTTCGAATCTAGCAAATCCGATTTATCCTTCTTCTCCTTCAACTCATTCTGGTGGACAACCTCCTCCTCCCCCTCAATCTTCAAACGCTAATGCTGCGAGTTCTGGATCTCAATCTCAGAGAAACAGTACACTCGGACTTCATTCTGGTCAAACTTATTTGAATCAAGCTCAAGGTGGCGGGAATTCTAATTGGAATTCAGCCACAAGTCCAACTTCTAGCAGTTCAACCATTCATGGAAATCACTATGAAGCAGCAAATCAGAATCAACTCTACCAACCGCAATCTCAAGCTTCGCATCTAGATTCTCAAGATTACTCCTCGAATAGTAACCTCAATCGAAATAACAGCAATCGAAGTTCTTTGGGTCAATCATCTCAATCACAGACGAGTGGGGGTGGAAGCGGGTTTCATCGAGTTGAAAGGAAAGGCAGGGAGCCTAGTCGAGAAGTGGAATTTAGGAGAGTGAGAGACTCAGACGACTTGAGGCCGAATTTGGATTTGGCGGCTACTGGGAAAGGAAGGAGAGCAGATCCCATGGGAGGATACGTTAGTGTGAGTAGCTTTTTGGAACTACATGAGAGGGAAGAATTGGGGTCGGAAAATATTGGGTTGACTTCTGGAAAAATAGAGAAGAAGAAAGATGACTATTAGCGACCTTCTTGGGTGGTTGAATCCTTATCTCGCTTTTCTATGGCGAAAAGGCTGGAACCCCACGTTCCTCCCATCTTGACCCCTTTCCCGTCTTCTGAAGTCTTCAAACATCCTAATCATTGAATCTGTTCTCCTTATTTTTGTCTCTCCCACTCCACAGCCCTTGAAAGCTCTAACAGCTTATCTCCACCACACTTACCATCTAGTAAACCCAGCTTTCTTCTACGAACTATCCTTCAATCCTCGAAGGGTCTTGACGAAACCTAGCAAACCTTGTCATAATGATGGTCATGATAATGAAGACAGCGACTACATTCTCTACGTCAACGATTGGCTAGGAACGGAAGAAGGCAATCGATATCTGATTCTTGACGTTCTAGGACAGGGAACTTTCGGTCAAGTAGTGAAATGTCAGAACATGAGAACTCATGAAATCGTAGCTGTCAAAGTCATCAAGAACAAACCTGCCTACTTCAATCAGAGTATGATGGAAGTTACCATTCTGGAAATGGTGAGTAGGAGATTCTTGCTTTTTCAGTCCTTTTTGCGCTCTCCCCTACATCTTCCAGCATTTCTTAACGTTTATTTTCTGACTCTTTCTGTTCTCTTTTTTGTTTCCTTTTCCTCCTCTCTCAGCTGAACGGAACTTGGGATCCAGATGACAAGCATCACATTCTACGGTTACGAGATACCTTCATTCACGCCAAGCATTTATGTCTGGTTTTCGAACTGCTCTCCTCGAATCTTTATGAGCTGATCAAGCAGAATTCCTTTAGAGGTTTGAGTACTAGCTTGGTTAGAGTCTTTACTGCTCAACTCTTGGATGCTATGACGGTACTCAATGAAGCTAGATTGATTCATTGCGACTTGAAGCCTGAGAATATCTTGCTGAAAACGTGAGTATTTCTCAACTCGGAAGAGCTAAGCTCAACCTTCTTTCCTCTCTACCTCTTACTGACACTTCGCTTCTCCCCTTCTGACCACTTTCCAATTCTCCAGCCTTCAAGATCCAAGTATCAAGCTAGTCGATTTTGGTTCTGCCTGTCATGAACGACAGACGGTCTACACCTACATTCAGTCTAGATTCTATCGATCTCCAGAAGTCCTTCTCGGATTACCTTACTCTTCAGCAATCGACATGTGGTCCTTGGGATGCATTGCTGTAGAACTCTTCCTCGGTCTACCTTTGTTCCCAGGTACTTCAGAGTACAACCAAGTTTGCAGGATCGTCGAGATGCTTGGGTGAGTTAGACAGAAACGAGAGACGAAAATGGTCCAACTCGAGAATCTCAAGCTGATTGATCCCCATCCCCTTCTCCTATCTCGATCTTCTCTTCTAAGTCTTCCGCCGTCTCACATGATGGATCAAGGAAAGCAGACGAATGACTTCTTTCATTGCTTTGTCGATCACACTGGCAGGAAAAGTTACAGACTCAAATCGTTGGAAACCTACTCTAAAGAGCACAACGTCAAAGAGACTCCAAGTAAGAAGTACTTCACAGCTACCAAGTTCCCTGACATCATCAAAGGCTACTCTCTAGGGAAGAAGGCAGGGAAGCCAGCCGAGGTTCAGAAAGGTGAGTTTCGAAAGCTACCAAAGAGACGCTTTGACGACCTTGCGCTGATTTGGCTCTCCCCTTCTTCTTTCCTCTGTTCATCTCCCTTTCAGAAATGGCCAACCGAACCTCTTTCATCGACTTTGTTGAAGGTCTAATCGACATGAACCCCGAGAAGCGTTGGACTCCTCAGCAGGCTAAGCTTCATCCGTTCATCACCGGAGAGAAGTTCGTCAAGCCTTTCGTACCTCCTCCGGTTCCAGGAGATGCGCCTCCTTCGACTTCTCGCCGTGGAACGAGTGGTTCGGATTCTACCAAACATCCTTACGGGGGTCTACCTCAGACGCAGCCTCGCTCCTCAAGAGCCTATCACGACGCTGCTGCCTACAACCAGCATCTAGCTCAACAGCAGACCTACAACTCGGTAGCCACTGCTAGACAAGCTCAGCCGCCGCCGATCAACAATCCTTACGCTCAGGAGTCAGCGAACGCAAGTGCAGCAGCTTCTACTCCCGCTTCGAATCAAGGGTACACTACTCGAAATCGTGCCAACACGATGACTCGGATGGACAACGCACCTCCTCAACTTTCCAAGATTGGTATCGACGGTTCATTTGGTCTGAGCAGCACTAACAATGCTTCTCCAAGCGCTGGAGTAGCTCACTCGGCTCTGACTCCAGTCTCAAACCGGGACGAATGGGAGAGGAGGCAAGGCTCGGCAGGAAGCACTTCAGGTCTGACTTCTGCGACCCCATCTTCTAACAAGCAACGACCCGTCACTCATGGCTATCAGAACATGGATCTCCTACAAGGCCAGTCGGATCTCCCCACCTCAAACTCGACCTCTGCTGGATGGGCTCCTCCGAATTGGACAAGCGGATCTTCGCAGCCTCCAAATCAAGGATCTCCATCGATGTATGCTCTTCCCTCTTCAAGGAACTCGAATCGTCTACAGCAGCAACCCTCGTCCTCAGGAGCTTTCTCGGTAGTGGTGGATCGTCAAGGTCACCCTCAAGATCAACATCAGCAGCAGCAACAGAGGTCATCCATGATCGCTTCTCCTTCTGGAATGGGCGCTGGAATCGCAGCCCCTCCTCCTGCAGCCTACACCTCTAACACCTCCTCTTCGACGAATCGATACGATCCTGGGATGCGGCCGTCGAGCGGAGGAGCTGCGATGGGATTGACGATGAGCACGAGTGGAACTCTCGGATCTGGAATCGGTGGTTACTCGTCCTCTTCAAACGCTCTTCCTATCGATACCTACGACTCAGGTATAGCTCAGCTCATGCCAGCCTTGAAACCAACTCAGTATTCCGCTGGAGGATCTGGATCTGGAGGAATGAATCACGATCCGAATTCGATGATGAACCAAAGACATTCTGTCTTGATGTCTCCTCAATCTGCTGGCTCTGGAATCGATTCTCATTCCTACTCATCGCCTTCGACTGCTGGAGCTACCTACTCTGCCAATTCTCAATCTTCGGGAGGAGGAGGATCTTTCTCTCATGATCAACTCCACGCACAAGCACACGCTAGAGCTCTACCGTTAGGGATGACACCGGGACTAGCTTCCAACAATTCAAGAGCTGGTACTCTAGGTCCTGAAGACGCCTTTGGTTTACAGGATTGGTCTCAAGGAAGACGACCTCCCAGTGCCAATCAAGGAAATCAGAGGGGCTACTAGTCGTCGGGAAGAGACACCATGGGAGGCAGAATAATTGAAGAGAAATTGATGGACGGATTCGATCGGACGAGGGATCGCGGATAGCTCGAGGGGTGGAATGGGAAGCGAAGGGAGGGAATCGTTCTTCTTTGTATAGTTTTCCCCCCCTCTTTTTTTGTGCTCTTCGTACTTTTTCCTACCATATACCAAGCTGATTCACAGAAATCGTATTGATTTTTTTAATGAATTCAGAAACCTCAGCCAGACACCGGGGTTGATTTGTGACTCGGCTTCTTCAACCCTTGCGATTTGTTCTGTCTTCCTACTCTTCGAGGGTGGTTTTGTTGCTTCTCTTAATAGGCCCTTTGTGGAGTACCTGACCAAATGAAAGTGTTTGAGGAGATATAGCTTGAGGAGTCGAGCAAGAGCATAAGCCGAGTTGCACAAGAAAACTTCTTTGTCCCACCGAATCACCGATTGATCTTCGTAACCGACCATTCATCGAAATGACCATGCCAGCAGTCATACATCCTAGAACCGGAAAGGGTAAGTGCAAAGGTTACCCTTTTCATAGGCAAAAGCTTGACCAGACGTTGTATAAACCGCTCATTCATCAATCGTCCATCTTCTTTCCACAGTCCTGGTTCGACTCAAAGTCTCCAGCTCACCACCGTCTTTAGATGGACTACCCGCAAGATCGAGAATCAGCTCAGATCAAAGTTAGGAATGAGCTATGCATTGAGGTTGAGAAGGTCTCTGTAGCTCGTCCTCCGAATCAAAGAGGATCGACTTTGAATCTTCACCTCTTTCCGACTTCCTTCCTCTTCAAAGGTACTGGCTATTTCGGAGTCAGTGCCATAGCATCAATTGACAAGGACACAATACAAGACAGGTTTGTCGAATGGGATCCCAACTCGAAAGCAGAACCAGATCTCGTATTTCGTGATCTAAAGCCAAAGGAGTTTCAGACGCTCTCTGTAGCTGAATGGGTCTACTCCACCGACCGTGATGGTAACAAGAGCTTCAAGGTGAGCATGTGTCTGCGACCGATGGCTGAGCTTTGCCAGGCTAAATGCTGACTGACGTCTTGCTTTCCCTCTCAACTTTATCCTAGCCTCGATTGTTTTCTGTCCTATCCCTTAAGATCATCTTCGGTTTCAGTAATGCTGATGCTGGCAAAGTCCCCTACCTTAGCACTAGAATTATGGAACAGAGGGTCCATCCCTTCCTGGCTGAAAATCGACCTGCTCCACCTACTCCAAGGCCACCAACTTCAAACAACGAGCGATCTACCTTCGTTCGTGACTTGAGCCCTATCCTACTGAGTCGGGCAAGGAGGAGTAGGAGTCCCTCAAGAGAATCGAGAGCCGAAACCCAGGCCTCTTCATCCTCTTCTGCACCTCCAACCAAACGATCTCGCTCTAGAGATTCAGACAGGCGTCGCGTCTCAAGACATGACCGCGAAGATTCCACTCATAGATCTTCGGGTGGTAATAATGGATCTCATTCCAGTCATCCTTCAGGGGATCCGCCTAGAGGGAGGGAGTTGCGAAGAGAAGAGGAAAGGTTGACAGATCTTGAGAGGCAGCTTCAAAGAAAAAAAGATTTGGTGCGTGCCCTCCATGATTTGTTGACGTCGAAACCTTTCGATATTGAGTAAGTCCGAAAAATCCTCTAAGCATGTTCTCTCCCTTCATTGCACCCTTCAGGAAGCCGAACTCGCTGCTCTCGAAGCTGAGATTCCGAAGTCGCTAAACCACGAGACCCCTGACACGGTCGTGAGCTCAGCTCACATCGTAGAGGACCAGAAGGAAGGGTCTTGTCCAAGCATCACTCAGAGATCTCGCGAGCCAGAGACTGAAGATCAAATTAAAGAACGTATGGCTCTTCGTCAACTTCAAATGCAAAATCCTCGTCCTCCTCTTTTAGGTCGTCATGTTTATCCACCTCTACTCTTCTCTGATCACCCTGAATAGTACTCTAGAGCTGATAGTTCAGTCGTGGATTTTGCGTCGAGATCTGGAATCGATGACGGTAGAGCTCAAATGGCAACACAGACTCAGAAGAGCAAGTAAGGGGAAGAATTCAGTGGTAGTCAACGGAGAGAAGGCTTCTGTTGAGTGAGGTTCAGATTCGAGAAATTTCAGAGAGAAACTTTAGTCTCTTGCGTTAGTCATGTCACCGTCAATCTTACATTTGTTTCTAAACTCAATCCGGTTCCTCTTCCTTCTGTGTCCTCTCGAGTTTCGTCTTTCCTTCTCGAGAGCACACAGCAGGAAGAGAGATGAGCTATGTATCAAAATCTAGATTGTTTTTGTGGTTATTCGCAACCCGATTAAGCTCGCAACAGTGGCCTCAAGGCTCTGTGACGCCTCGTGTCGACAGGTTCGTTGTCGCTTACTTTCTGCAATATGAGAAAACTTGGGCGAGCTACATATAATAGCTCCTTTTGTTTCTCAAAACACAACGGAGCCTTGTTCGACGTACAAGCGAGAGCCAGATGTCGATCATTTTCCTAACCGCCAATTCTTTGAGAGCTAGAAGGCCTTTGCTCGAGAGAGAAGTAGAAAGCAGCATTTCTTCTGTAGAGTCTTGATCCCGAGGATCGGATTCTTTAGCCCAGTAGAGTAGTAGATGGAGAACCTCGACGTTTGTAAAGGTGGCCACTAGCTCCTCTCTCCTCATGTTTCTCAGCAAAGCCCCGTCCAAAATGCCGATCTTGAAGTCGATGCAACAGAGAGAAGCGTAGTGTCTCTGAATCTGTCGAAAGAAGAGTCAAGAAGATGGTAAAAAGTCGGATAACACAAAGCAAAGAGGAAAAGAGCTTGTGACTATATTCACCTTCTTCCTCTTTCTCTTTTCTCTTGAATCTCTTTCCAACCTTTCCCGCGCTCCTCTTTCTCGGCCCAGCTCCTGATGAAACCGACGACTAGAGGAGACAAATCCTCAGGTAGATTACTGAAGGTTTTCGACTCCCCTTGTGGACTTGTGATGCTATGCTGTTGACTGAAAAGGTGAAGCAAGAAAGGAAAAGTGGAATCAGAATCAAGCTTGAAGCTCGCCTCACCTCATACTGCGTAGAAGCGAGAAAGCATGGATGTTGTCTTTCTCCTCACTTTCATCTCTTAGAGAGACCAAGATTGATGACGAAAGTTGGAAGAGCGGAAGTTGAGGTGCGATGGTTCGAGAAGGAAGAGAGAAAAGGCCCGAGTTTTCTTTCCAATCGCGACTCGCGAGCCATCGCAGACCCCCTTTCGAAGTCACCTTTCTCTGGCAATATGCGAGAAAGGAAGATGATTTGATCAATGAGTTCAGATCAAGACGATTTCGAAAAGAAACGGTTGGAAAGACGATTGGTGTCGGTTGGTCATGGAGCTGAGTGCATTGTTAAGCTCTCCAACCTTCAAACCTTAATCGGCTGTTCCCTCCTATTCTACTTTTCTGCCACCTCTCCTATTCAGGAGTACTCTTTTGAACTCTCTCAATAGATCTTGTTGGTGAGAAACGGTAACTTTGAGCATCTTGCAAGTCAGAAGTGTCCTGTTTCAGACGCCTCGCAGTGTTCTCAACCACCTCCACTCCTCCTTCTTAACACCCTCAGATCTCTGGTGCAAATGTTCCCAATGAGTGGGTCTATTGAGTAGAACGCCGTGACTTTCTTAGCTTCAAAAGTAGAAGAAGGTGAGGTTGTCGCTTATTTGAGATCTAGTCAACCTTTCCGTGGATCTAATCTGGCAAACTTCTAATCTCTTTTACCTCTGTTTACCTCAGTTGAATTGATTCCAGCAATCGTAGATGCCGCAAACAAACGTTTCGACCTTCTCTCAGACGTCAAAGCCATGCAATTCTGAGAAATCACTTCTGCGTACGACGTTGTTTCCACATTTTGTAAGTCTTTGATTCTTGCTTTCAAGATTTCTCCGAATGACCCCCAATTCGCTGTGGGCTGAAGTGATCTCGGTTTCCACCTTTCTTTCATAGCCTCGACCGGGTTTCTACTTCTAGATGACCCTCCGAATTTGAAGAGAAGATCGATTTCAGAGAACTGATAAGACATAGAAAGAAGGCAATTTGAAAAGAAGCAAAGGTCTCTTCTTTTCCTGAGTCTTCTTTAATGTGGAAGAAGCCTTATTAGAATCCAAAAGCAATGAAACGTCAAACAAAGCTTCATGAGATGAAGAGAGTACGAGTCTGTTTTTTTTTGTCCTTTTGTTTTGTCCTGAGAGAATCTGAACGATAGTCTTTATTCTTTTCGCATTGAAGTTGATCAACCTCAAAAGCTCGTAGGCCCCCTGTCCGAAACAAGCATGCGAGCTTGCGGTCACGAAAGGTTATCGAAGTGGCTCTCAGGAGAAAGATGGAATTCAATTGTGACACTAAGGATAAGATGCAAGACGGACAAGACTCAAAGGGAACAGAAGAACAAGGAAGAAACTAGAATGCAGGGGCTAGAATTTTCTAGACGTGTGAAATTGAAGCCTGAGAATGCTAATCAGAAGAAGGTAAAGCTAAATGTGAACTTGTTCCAGCATTTGAATTTGCATTCCCGTTCTGACTAAGAGCTTCTTGTTGCGGGGCAGTCGTTGAAGTAGGAGGTTGAAAAACAGAAGGTTGCTGCTGTTGTGGTACTTGAGGTGGAGCTTGTAGACTTGAACTTGATTCATCATTCATTTCAAAATCTTCATCCCGACTCTGATTTCCATTCCCAGCTGATCCAACCCCATCTTCTTCTCCCACACTTTTCCTCCCAATTCTTCTTCCGGATCTTGAAGTTTGAGCTTCGCTTGATTCTCCTCCGGCTCCATTTCCAGCGGTCCTGGAAGTTCCACTTATTTCTCCCACATATTCACCTGTAGCTCCATTGGCAGATGGATTTCCTTTCTTGTTGAGCTTCTTTCCTCCGGGTCCAAGATGCGCATGAGTTTGGATACTCTCAGCGAAAGCTTTGAGATGTGGATCCACCGTTCCATCTGGACGATTTAGAAGATCTTCAACTGCTCCTACTTCCAATAAATGAGAAGCTTCTTGTCTTCGATTCCTTTGTGCTAGAGCGGCTGAGAGTGGCATGGTTGTTGGGACGATTTCTGATTGAAGAGAAGGCGCGGAGGAGCGAAGAGGGTCGACGGGGAAGGGAAAGAAAAGAGGGAAGATCGGGGTAGAAGAAGAAGGAGGGAGGGATTCGAGGTTAGATGATAGATCGAGACAGGAATGAAAGGAGGAAGGGAGCCAGAGATGAAATCTCACATCTCCCAATTTGCTTTCGTTCAGAAAGACTTTCATCGGCACCATCGTCATCAAAGACCGACAAGGAAATACTAACCTTTCAAGAAACCAAGATGCCAACGTTGTTCGACAGCATTTGATAGATCGTTGTAGTTCACTGCTTTGCGTTTTGCGGCTTTAGCGTACATGTAACCGGTCTCTGCAAAATGTTTGATAAATTGTTCCTACAAGATGATCAGAGCATGAAAAGATTGGGAGAGGGGAAGTGAATCAGAAACGGAAAATGGAAAAGAAGGTCGCGAGGAAGGAGAGTAGGACTCACTGTGGCAATGCTAATCAAGAAAGTGGCTTCTTTGGAACAGATGTCGACTTCGTTATCAGCCTAGTAAGAACAGAGAAAGAGGGGAAAGGAGGAAACGGGTTATAGATGTTTATTGATTGGAAGATGAGAGATGAGGGATTGAGGTTGAGCTGCCCGACGTTTTGGACGATCGCTTCGAAGAACTCGAGGATTGACGCTTTATCAATAGTTTCACTTGCTGACTGAGCACATACGCTTGAAGCAGCAGAGGTGATCTATCTAGAAGCAGAGACCCTTCCTCCTCGAGGGCTTGCCAACATCCAACCAGCAGCTCTTCACTTCTCTAGACGTCGATCGCAAAAGTCCCTCTTTAGGATGATTTCTCACTCCGATCATTTTGATACCTTCTCCGCAGGTAGAGATTCCTGTGGCTAGCCTTGCCAATCTATCTACCTTCCCTTGACCCTTGGCTGCACCTCTGCTACCTCTCGCTCGATCTGTTTCGGGAGGATTGGATTCCCTGTCGCCAAAATAAAAGAGATTGATTGACGTACCTTTATGATTCTTCCAACTCTAGCTACAGGGAGAACAGTAGTACCCTTTGCTCTTGCTGGACCTGCTTCCTTTGGTTTCATCTTTTTCTTCTCCTTTGGTGGAGGCATGGAAGTTGGAGATTGTTCACCTATATCCTCTGGAGGTGGTGGCGAGACTGAGCCTTGACTATCTAAATCTGACATGATGTAGGAAAGTTTTGCAGTTAAAGTTGAGGATGATGCTGGTCTTTGGGGTGCAAGAGTTTCAGGGGATCGCGACGTGTACGAAGTTGGACTTGGACGTTCTTCTCATCTCAAACCATTCTCTAAAAACTCTTTCAGAATTCTAATTCAAACAAAGATTAAAATTTACAAAGATGTCATCAAACGAAGATTCAGATGGAGACGAAGTCTTGGCTGAATTCAACGTAAGTCATTCACTATTCCTTCCCCTTCGTCCATTTCAAAGACCACTCATTCAATTCTCTCTCTTCTTTACTCTTGATCTCATCTCTTACCTATGTCCTTCTATAGAGTCAGAACACCAAGGCTACAACTTTATACTGTATAGATGCAGGTCCAAACATGCAAGAGATCAATCCAGACTCCAAAGGCAAATTCGACGATGACGAACAATCGTTAGAAATGACTCATCTCTTCATGGCAGTCGATGGTGTCATTCAAAGGATGAAAACTATGTTGATCACAAATCCAGAAGATAACGTCGGAATCATGCTTTACAATACTGTGAGTGTAACGAGATGAGAAGGGACGCACAGCTCTTCGCTTTAGACCTTTCTTTGCAACTCCTTGCGCTTTCTCTTGCTCTCCAATGTCTTTCACTTACATCTTTAGCTTTATGCTTCATTCGAAGACGCGTTACTCCAGTGAACCTTGCAAGATTGACGTTATCTCACCGACTCTCTCTCCTCCTTCTCGACCATGCAGCTCGAAACAGACATTCAACCTTATTGTGGAAAAGCCAGAAGCTCTCGTCATTGTAAAGTTCTAATGCCTTTGACTCAAGTCGGTGTTCAGCCCATCACGAAAGTCATGCAGATTTTGGAGAGTGAGTGATTGTGATTCCTTCTGCCTCTGTCGACTTTCCTCTTTCCTCCTTTTTCGTCTTCCTGTCAGATTTATCGAAATTCAGAGATTCTAGAATTCAAATCAACAGTCCAGTGAGGCAATTCTTACCTCTCGATAGACACTAACTTTTCTCTATTCTTTCTTGACCAAAATCTCATCTAGATGTTCGTGAGGGTTCGACATGGACTGAACAAGGTTATGCTCCATATCCAAAGGATCCCACCATTGACAAGTATATCAAGAATGGGTGGTACATGTTGAAACAAGCGTGAGTTGAGATTCGAGGTTATTGCCGCTATTGAAGTAACGCTTTGGCTAATTCTCTTCTCCCTTCCGATTCCTTCATCTGAAACCCAAATCCGGACCTGGATCTGCTTCAACGCGCTTTGATCTGTTTTCAATGCTCACAGTGGAAAAACTCTTCGCAATTGCGTCATCATCACCAACAGAGATGACCCCTATGGACCTGGACGTCAAATGGATGCTACTACCAACGCGATGAGAACCATTTCTGTAAGTGAGAAGGGTACAATGTTGCTCTTCGACTTCTTTGCTTCTTCTAGTGTGGTTCTCCCAGTTGCGAGTCGAGCTCTCACTTCATCTCATTCCTGCTCGCTGTCTACTCTCACAGAGTTACTCCAGCTTCAACATTCGTTTTGCTCTTTACGCTATCAGTTCAAAAGAGCACAAGTTTGATGCTACTCAGTTTTGGTCTGTGAGTCTCAGCCGCACTTGACGTGTCGATCTGATCGAATTCAAGTTTCTGACGCTCCCTCCATTCTCCTCCTTGACCTCACCTCCAAATCGAGCAGTACATCTTCTCCGACTCAGCAGAAGACGAAGATGATGGAACCGGAAAACAATCTGATACTATCCTCAACGCCGCTACGACTTTCGAGAGTTTCAAAACAGACATAGCAACAAAGCAAGCTCCAAAGAGAACTTCTTTCTCTATTCCGATGACCATTGGAGAGAATGGTATCACGTGTGACATAGAAGGGTGAGTTCCACCTCTATGCTTTTTCTTCTAGTTTTGGAACTTCGACCTCAACATGAATTCTTGTTCATCTCCTAACAGTTACGCCTTGATAGTCCCAGCCACTAAAAGAAAGGCTATCAGCGTATGGATAAATCCAGCTAATCCATCAGAAACCGAAAAAGTGGTAAAAATGCCTTATTATCAATGTCAAGATACTGGAACCACTTTGTCTAATTTGGAAGAACAAACTGAGAAGGTTATCGAATTTGGAAGTACTTCTGGTGCTAAAGGTCATGCTTCTTTGAGTAGAGAATGTCACGAGAGCTTGAAAGTTGGTGGGATGACTGAAAGTGGTGAGTGCTTTGAGTGAAAGAGAAAGTTGAGGAATTGGGAAACGCTGGTCCAGGAACTGACACTCGGTGAATCGCCTCACTTGGAACTTTTTCTCATCATTAGAACTTCGTATTCTAGGTTTCAAGGATCCGGATTCTCTGCTTCGTAGAGAACACAATATCAAGCATTCTTACTTTCTCTTTCCAAGTACAAGCGTGAGTTGACGCTTCAGATCAGATCAGATCAAATCTCGATTGGTCGACATCTGTTCTTTCGAGGCTTGCCTTTCAACTTTGCCTTCTTTCACCACGTCTTTCGACAGAGTGCCACCAACGTTAGAATCTTCTCTTCCCTTTATCAATCGATGGCAAAGAAGAACAGAGCCGCTCTAGGAGTCATCAGAATGAGAAAGGGAAGCTCTCCGTTCTTCTGTGCTATCATTCCTCAAGTGAGTTCGCCTACGAAGCTGCTTTCAAATCTCCAATCGCCATTTTCCTGATTTTCTCGACTTTTGATCGTCCGTTCACTCTTTCAGGCAAGCAAAAATGATCCTATCACTCCAGAGGGATTGGTTCTGATTCCACTACCTTTCGCTGATGACATCAGATCTTTCCCAGACCCAAAGAAAGATTCTTTCTTGACTCTACCTGGTGAGTTGCAATTGGAGAGACTGTCCTGTTCCCCTTTCTGAGAGCTTACCCTCTTTTCTCTTGTGAACTTCTCCCTCCTGATCTGCTGGCTCCCTCGCAGCCAACGACGACCAAATCAATGCCATGATCAAAGTAGCTCAAAAGCTAACGTTGAAAAGAGACTTTGATCCTCATTCTTACAAGAACCCCGAATTGGTTTATCAAGATCTAGTACTTCTTGCTTGTGCTTTTGAAGAAGAGATTCCAGATCCTCCAGCTGAGGACATCTCTCCGAACTACGAGACTATTGAGGTAAGTCTGAGAGACAGTACTTTCGCCTCCTCTGACCTTCTGATAACTAAATTCATCAATCTTATCTCCTTCTCCGACTTTGACTTATCCCACAGGAAAGAGCTGGTAATCTCATCTCTGCTTTCAATAAGCTCTTGTTCGCGGACGATAGATCTTCGGGGTCGGCCAGAGGGATCAGAGCGGGCGTCCTCAAGAGACACAATGACGGACAGTTAGAGAGAGTGAGTCTTGAAAAGCTAGAGGCAGGGACCCGCCTAGACGACTTAGTTTCTCTTGGAAGCTGTTACCCACGTTACTGACCACTTGTCTCTCCGCCCTTCTCTTCCAATCCTTTCCCTTAATTAAGATGACCGTGGTCGATCTCAGGGACGCCTGCAAAGCTTTCGGCCTTCCAGTCAGCGGGAAGAAGCAGGATTTGATCGAAAGACTTGATGGATCACTACAGTAGACGAAAGAAATACTTCCCTTGTCTCAATTGTCTCCCTCTCTGCCTTTTCATCCTCCATGTCTTCTTGTTCCCTGAATTTGTTAATCTGTATTCTATCCGCCTCGCTAATGTCTCGCTTGAAATCATTCACTTCGTGAAGTTGGAGAAAAGTGGAAACGAGAGAGAACCACGACTGAAGATCTTGATACAGATGACCTAGATTTCATTTCAAACGCAACAGAAATTTAAATCAGAACTTGCTACATCGATTCAATTAGACAACGAGCGATTCTTTTCAACAGATTCGGAACGCTTAAAGTTTGGATCCGGTAATCAGCTCCTTCAAACCCTTTGGGTCGAGAGAAGACTGAGGGTAAGGAAGCCATGGACCAGGGAAGTGCTGTTGGAAAGAGATGGGGGAGAAGAAAGAAATCAGAAGTAGGTGGTCATCAGCAAGGCGGCAGATGAAAGGGGACGTCATTGGATACCCACCTGTCCTCCTCCGTCAACAACCTGGAGTAGAGTGAAAATAAACAGTGAAGATGAGGGATCAGATCCTAAAATTGATTTTTGATATAGCTGAGAGCGAATGAGAGAGAGATGACTCCAAAGACTCACGAATTTAGATCCAGTGATCCAGTTTCCAGCTTCACTGAAGAGATAAACACAGATGTTGGCAATATCACTTGGCTTTCCAACCTTTTGAAGCGGTAGAGTGCTAGCAATAGCGTCTTGAGCACCTTTCATCGATAGACGATCAGCTCCTTCAGTTCCGCCAATCATTCCAGGAGCAACGACGTTGGATCTGACTCCGAGAGGACCCATCTCCACTGCAAGGACTTGAGACAGAGCATCAACGCCAGCTTTGGCGCTTGAAGCAGCTGATTGCCATGGAATACCAGTATATTGAAGCGTAGCTGAGACGTGAAGATATGAACCACGAGTCTTTTTGAGATGATCCATTGTTGCCTTGATGGTGTTGTAGGTACCTGTAAGATGATAAGTATCCATTAGGATTTGGAAGTGAATAAGGAATGATAGCAAAGCCAGCGAGAGAGAGAATCCTTGAGAGGTTTCAAGCTTGGCGGCTTCGATGTCATCTTCAACTCACCAAGAAGATCAATCTCCATCACAGTCTTGAATCCATTTTCAGAGATTCCTTCGATCTATTACGGAATGTCCAACAGAAGGAGAAGGGAAGGAGAAAAGACATGCTACTCGGTGAGCTCTTCGGGGTCAGGAGCATTCGCTGAATTCACGAGGGAGGTAGAATGGACTACTCACTGGAGCGAGGAAGTTGCCCGCAGCTCCGCAAATGACATTGTCAATCTTTCCATAAGATTCGATTGTCTATGATAGAGAGTTTTCCGACCCCCGAGGGGGGGGGGAGAATCGTGAGACGTTAGCTGAATGAGGAAGGACGAAGGCGGGATTCCCTCTTACTTCTTTTTTGAACTCACCTTGGCTACAGCAGTCTTCATATCTTCTGGCTTTCTAACATCTCCAGCACTGAAGATGCATTTGGTTCCATTGCCAGCGTCTTTCTCCATTTGCTTGGCTGTGGCTTGAAGCTTATCAGCTTTGCGTCCCATGATACAAGCTGACATTCCATGGCGCATGAGGGCTAGTACCATTCCGTAGCAGATTCCATTAGGTCCGCTTGCTCTAAGGAGATGAGAAGTAAGGAAGGAGTTAGCAAGGCAGGCACACTCTGACAGTTGAAGGAAATGTCGAACTCACCCGGTAGCAAAGACGACCTTTCCTTTCAAGATATCGTTCTTGAAGATGGCAGTTGACTCGACTGATGGCAAGGTGACTGGCTGAGGTTCATTGTCAGACATGGTGTTGATAATTAGTGTTGATAATTAGTGTTGATAATTAATGAAGTTGGGGAGGAAAGAAGAGAAAGGACTGTTTGAGTTCAAGAAGCAAAGGTAAATGAAGACTTCCGGCTTCCGGGAACGGGAAAGATGGAAGCGAAACGCGAAGCGCTAGCTGACCCGCTGACGAACACGCCGTTACGTAACCTTCTCGATATCTCAATTTAGCTCTGTGCGCTCAGAATCAAATTTTGCCAAACTGCCAACCCAAAGACCAAACATCGATTGCAGAAAACATGAGCTCCATCAAGACAGCTCATGATGAGGAGTCATCTCCAAAACTAGATTCTTCAAAGAGAGATAGCAAAGATGGACCAGATCGAGTCTATTCTCTTCCAGTTCTAAACGAGTCGGAGGAATCAGATCTGGCTTACGCAGCTGCCTTACTTTCCTCTGGAGAAGACAAAGAAGCCAGTGACCCCAAATGGATTACAACTAGAACTGAATTATGGAGTTTCTACTCTTACTACGTTGGAAATTGTGGTGTGAGTGAGATGCCGGCGGTCCAGCATGCGACGAGAGAAAAGTTTCAAACTCTGCTAACCATTTCTCTTCTCTCTTCTTAGCTCTCTGGTTTCAACTATGGTCCAACACAAGTTCAGAATCTTCTCTCACTAGCTGCTGATGCTGCTGGTAATGGAACTTGCGGTGGAGACACTCAACCAGTTTGTCGTTTATTTTGGGCTGGGAGTAACAGAACTGTTCAATCCATTGTCCTCCTAGCGAATGGGATCTCCTTCGCAATCCAGGTGGTTCTCTTCATTTCAATAGGCTCGATGGCTGATTATGGTAATTGGCGACCTAGGATTCTATGGACCTTTACCGCCGCTGGTGAGTTTTAAGCTCAGAAGGTTGAAGCGGCATCTCTCTGTCCCCTCCCTTTCTCCTTCTCCTTGCCCCTCCTCTCTGTTCCTCTCTGTTCCTTAGGATCATTATCTTCTTTCTACCTTTTCTAATCGATCCTAACCTTTCTGTTCCTCCTTCTCCTCTCTCATCTTCTATTCAGGGGTGGCAACTGGTCTAGCTTGGCTTGGATACACAGATCCTTCTCAGTGGAAATCAGGAATCGCTCTCTACATGGTCGGACTCATCGCATATCAAGGCTCCTTGACCTTCTGGACGGCAGCTTTCCCTTCACTAGCAAGAAATCTTCCAGAAGTCAGAGAAAGTGCAGCAGACTTGGCGTCAAGTCCTCCTCGAACTACAGCAGCAAAGCATGCAGAGATGGATATGATTGCTAGAAACAGAGTCTCAAATGTTGCTTTCACTGTTCAATCAGTCTTCGAACTAGTCATCTTAGCTGTTCTACAAGGGATCTTGGTGGCTTTGGGTGCAAATGACTCCACTGAGAATAACACTAAAGCACTTTCTGTGGCTTGCGCTTATACTGCGGGTGTCTGGGCTCTTTGTGCTATGCCTTGGTTTATGTGAGTCCACTGGAACAATTTTGAACGAGGAGACACAGTTCTCTTACTCTGAAGCTGACCTCCCTTCCTGACCTCGAACCTCAAAGTGCCGAGAAACATCGTCCAGGTCAGAAATTGCCTCCTGGAACCAATTACTTTACAGCAGGGATTCAGCAGGCCACTCTCGCTGCTCGATATATCTGGAAGCTCAAGCAGACTCTTCTCTATCTAGTTTTCTATTTTCTGTTCAGCGATGCTTTCAACACGTGAGTCCTTCTTCCCTGTTCAAAACTCATTTGTCTCTTTAACTCAGTTCTACTAAACTCATTTTTGCCACTTTCTCTTCTCCCAACCTAGTTCCGTCACCGTCATCTCAACAGTCCAATATCGTCTAATCTCTTTCTCATCGACAACAAACAACGAACTTCTGATCACTGGAATCGCAGCTCAAGCAGTCGGAATCGGTCTAGCTTGGTACATTCAGAAGACTTTCAAATACGAAACTTTAACTTGCTTGAAAGTCAACGTTTTCTTCATCGTTTTACTTCAAGTTTGGGGTTTGATTGGGATCTACACTGATAAGTTCGGATTCCACAATAGATGGGAAGCCTTTGCTTATCAAGCTTACTACGGAGGTGAGCTTATAACGACTTGTTCCGTCAGAATTTCAAAGCAGAAAAGTGGCTGACTTTTGATTTGTCTTCCTTTCATTCAGTCTTCGTTTGTCCTTGGTACGCTTTCTCTCAAACTATGATTTCCGAAGTCAGCCCGAAGGGATTCGAGTTCCTTTTCTTCAGTTTCTTTACCATTGCTGGAAAAACCAGGTGAGTTGAAGGGCGGTCTCTCCATCTCTTTCGTTTCTTCTTCTCTGACCACTTTTTTCTTCATTCCACCAAAACAGCGCCTTCATCGGTCCCTTTGTAACTCAAGCCATCTCGGACCAAACCGGAAATTATTCAACTCCCTTCTATTTCCTCCTAGCTTTATCTTTAGTCTCTTGCGTTCTTTTGATTCCTATGGATACCAAGAAGTCTAAATTAGAACAAGCCGTCTTCCTAAAAGAAGAAGTCACCAGAAAGAAAGTTGAAAATGAAACGAATCTAAAGGTAGTGGCCAAAGCTCAGGTTGAAGGAATTAGGAATCGAGGTGAAGTTGAAAGATCCTCTGAAGAGTAAGGTTTTTGTGGTTCTCAATCTAGGGGTTTTGGTCTATTTCTCTATCGATCTAGAATTTGGGTTTTACTTTTTTGGCGTTCTTATCTGTTCCATGTAATATTACAAAATCTTGGGTATCTTTGTTGACAATGTTTGATGCTTTGGGGTCTTTCTTTTTCTTATACAAGTATTTGTGATTTGTTTGTCCTTCCCAACATCTTGACATCGTTTCGCTAAAGATACAATTCTCTAGAAACCATTCCAATCGGAAGATCAATGATTTCATTTCCCACTCGATCAGTCTCTGAGATGGATAGAGACGAAAGAGGGTGAGAAGATGCTTGAGAATCGGAGTCGACATTTGAGTTGAGAGATCCTTTCTCTGACCGTTGGTTTCGTTGCGTCGAAGCGGAGGCAATCTCTAAACCATTGGCATGAGAATCTGCGGACGAAAAAAGGTCGAAAGAGATAAGCAAAAAAGAAAGTTTAAGCGAACCATTTTTTCCCCAAAGTTTTGGAAGTCCTGGCTGGGTCTTTTGATTGGAAACTTACCAACCAAAGTTCTCAACTCCTGGGCTCCAGGAGAGAAATAAATGTTCAAAGAAATGAAGATTGCATAGATTGTTAGAACTGTTATCGCTGACCAAGCTGGAATTAGGTAGGCCCATTCCCTAAGAAAAGAAAAAAAGCAGTCCGGAAGATGAAAAAAGGAGAGACAGAAGAAGAAGGAGTATTTCATCAGTTCATACACTCGATTCCAAGTAGGTCTTGTAAAAGGCGTAAACATCAAATTAAATCGAAATTAAAGGGAATTAAACTAAAGCATTAAACAAGCAGAAAGAACGAGCAGAGCCAACTCGAGAATCTCCCAACCATTTACCCCATCCTTCTCTTCTGTTAAAATCATTTTTCTTTCTCAACTCCCATACCAAAATTCATTGCATTCAATCCAACCCACCTGTTAGGATACCACTCAACCCCTAAAAACTCCAATCCAGTCTCAGGGATCAAAGCCCAAAGGATCCATAAGACCCAAATCAAAGTCACTAAGATGAAAAGGGAGAAACCGTAGTATTCGGAAGAGGAACCGTAAGTTTTGAGAGCTCCTGAAGAAAGGTCTTCGGCTCGTTTCTCGTTGAAGTTGGGGATGCAATTGATGGGTAGAGCAGAGAGGGAAACTAATTGAAGGAAGAATGGACCGGATTGTGACTGTGGGGAAGAAAAGCGGAGGGAGGTTAGAGAAGTTCATAAAGGGATAAGGGGAGAAGAAGGAAAGGGGATCGAAGAGGGAAGGAGAAGAGGGAAAAGAATACTCACCCCAAAATCACTTCTAGCCATGATACTAAATTCCTTAATCTCTTCGGTCTTGAATTCCGGTGTTGGGTTAGTTACAGGTCTACCTCTATACATTGGAACGAAATCTTTGAAATCTTTTTCAAATTCCAATAATTCACCTTCTTTGAAGTTTTCGGGGATTTTGAAACTCCATTCAAAGATTGTTGAACTTTCATTTCTACCGTCTGGTCTTTTGATGGGTAATTCGGTTTTGAAACCTAGAACGAAAGAAGTTACTGGAGATTTCCCACCTCCTGGAATAGATGTCGGAGTTGGAATTGGAGATGGAGTTGGAGTGGATGGAAGACGAACGGATAAAGAAAGTCCTTTGAATTTGTCATTAGATAAATTGATTGGAGGTGGATTCGAATATAATTGAGATGCGAAACCTGCTCCTCCTAGAGTTAAGGTATCTGTTTCAAAGAGAAGAGGGATAACAGAAGATGATCCTCATTAGGTAAGATGGAACGAAGGAGAAGAAGTGAAACATGCCTTTCTCTTATGTTAAGTCCTATATCTTATTAAATGAGGGCTCTAAACAATGATTCTACTTACCTAAATAACCTTTGAAGATGATTTCACCATCTTGAAGAGGGTTCTTTGATTCAACTAGTTGCATTGAACTCTTACTACTTCCACCTCGCACTGAATCATCTACCTTTGAGAAATCTGTTACTTTCCATGAGACTGCTGGTGGTTGTAGGGTCGCCAAGTTCTTGGAAGCGAATAGTAGAGCTGGATGTGAGAAGGTCATTCTTGATTGAGGAGAGGAGAAGAGAGAAGGTAGGATGGCTAGGAATATAGTATACGGAATGAGAGGATCCGGATGAGGTCGATGCTAATTTGTTGTCAAGGTGCGATACAGCAGTGTAGACGGCTGTAGATTGTTGGATTGACCAGTGACTTGGTGGATGAGTTTACTTGTAGAAGAGATGAGAAGAGAACGTTCCAGAGGAAAAGTAGAAATAGAAATCGAAGAGACAGAGAATCGACCTCACGTCACGTGCTGCTTCGCGATTGAGTGAGTTGAATGTTTGAAGGTTTACAACAACACAACATCATCATCAAATACAAGTAACAGTAAAGTCATCAAGGTTAATTTCAAGGCTCAACATTCGTTCAAGGCAGCCGAGGCAAGTCTCCATAAATATAGGTTCCACAGAGAGAACAGATCTAGATTCAGACCACAACACCCAATTAACAGAAGATGAGTTGCAACACTCGATCAAGTCTCAATCCGAAAGCTATTCCTTCAGTTGATAATTGTTAGTAATCCAATCACTCAAGCTCATTATACTCTCTTCTCTTTTGGAGCAACCATGGCTACCGCTGCTCTCTAACCTGACCCTACTCTACTCTCTCCACCTTCACCTTCTGCTTCTACCCAGATGAATCTCTAGAAGTCATAGGACAAGGTACTTTCGGTATCATTAGAAAAGTAAAGAAACTTTCAGATGGGAAGTTCTATGCTAGAAAGGAGTTGAACTTTGAGAGAATGTCAGAGAGAGATAGGAAACAGATCGTAGCAGAGGTCAACATTTTGAGGAATTTACAACATCAAAATGTTGTCAAGTATGAGGAAAGATGGGTTGATGCTGATAATGGGTGAGTGTAGAAGAGAGTGAGAAAGAGAGTTGAAGTTGGAGCTGGATAGGTAGCAAGCGGGGGAGAGAGGAGTTAGAAGAAGAGCTGAGAGTGATGATCCTCTTTTAATCCTAGTATTTGGAGGTTCAATTTCAGATCACCTACTCTGAACAAATGAAGTTTGTTCTCGAATGGCAGACCAGGTCACTCGTCCGCACATAAGCCAAGCTCCCTCACTGTCACCCTCCATCTCCATCCTCTCCTACCTCACTAACCTCATCCTTCTTCATCTCCCTCCCATCCATTTCTCAGAATTCTCTACATAGTAATGGAGTACTGCGGAGGAGGAGATTTAGGATCGACCATCAAGAAATGTAGAAAATCAAACGTTTTACTTTCAGAAGATACCATCTGGACTTACCTCTATCAAATGGTTTTAGCTCTTGATGTTTGTCATTATAGAACTACTACTACTACTTCCACCACCTCCTCTACCTCTTCTCCCACCTCAAGTAACTCTGCCACCACCTCCGCCTCATCTTCTTCTCCCTCTACTTCCACTTTCTTAGAAACCCAACCTCCTCTCAACGCAATCCTTCATAGAGATTTGAAACCAGAAAACGTTTTCTTAGATTCTCAACAAAACATCAAACTGGGAGATTTCGGTCTTTCAAAAATGTTGAACGACAAATCCAGTTTCACAAACACTTACGTTGGAACTCCTTATTATATGAGTCCCGAATTGGCTACTGGGAAGAATTATGATAGTAAGAGTGACATTTGGGCTTTGGGTTGTATTGCATTTGAATTGGGAGCTTTAAGGTGAGCATACGAGCTACGTCAAGAAAGAGAGAGGCGATCAGGGTGGAGATTAGAAGAGAAACTGATTTCCCCTTTTGTGGTTTCTTTTTTCTTTTTTTGACAGTCCACCTTTTGATGCTTCGAATCAAACTGAATTGACTAGGAAAATCAAGGCTGGGAATGTACCTCAATTACCTAGAGGCTTTTCTTTGGAATTGGGGAATTTGATTAGACAGATGTTGGATTTGAATGTGAGTGATTCTTCTCATCTCTTCTTTCTTTGAGTTGATCTCTCATACCTCATCATTTCATTCGTTCTTTCCTACCCTGATCAACTCAATTCGTCCAGCCAAGCCGAAGACCAACAACTCGACAACTTTTAACTCATCCCCAAATCATCTTCGCAAAACGAACTCTAGAATTGACTTGTTTGAAAAGAACTCTTCAAGCTGAATCTTTGAGACTTAGAGAGATTTCTTCGAATTTAGAATTCAAAGAAAGAGAATTGATGGAAATCGAGCAAGCTTTAAAAAAACGAGAAATGGAAAGTAGTGGGAATTCAATCTCAAAACCTACGAGTTTATTTGGTCAAACTCAATCTTCGTTCGAAGAAAGAGAATTCTCATTAAATGAAAGAGAAAGATTGCTGAAAGAAGAAGAAGAGAAATTGGAGAAAGCCAATGAGGATTTAGACAATCGAAGAGCTGATTTAGAAAGGAAATGGTTGAATTGGAGAGATGGAGAAAGGTTACAGAAAGATGAAGAGATTAGAAAAGTTCTGATCGAAAGAGATAGTGCTAGAAATGCTTTGGAAGAACATTTGAGAATGTTTGGTGATCATCATCAAGGTCAAAGTCAAGTTCAAGTTCAAGTTCAAGCTCAAGGAGATAAGAAAGCAACAAGTAGAAGAGTTTCAAATGATCAGAATCATCCTGTTGGAACTTCTAAGAGACCAGTTTTGACTAAAAGGATATCAAGTGGTCATAAGATGCCTAGAAGTTCCAACTCTAACATTTCGATGGCTAACATCACGAATTCTGCTTCTAATTTGATGAACCTGGATCAAACTGATGTTTCGATGCTGAACATTAGAGAAAGAGTTAGAGATGGGAATACTGGATTCGGTACTCCTATTGGCAGAAGAGAGAGAGAACTCAGAGTCAAGGAGAAGCAGAAGAGAAAAGGCTCCAACGATGGTGGAAGTGAAGAAGGTTCCGATGAATGGATCGATAACGAAACTGGAGCTGGTGAAAATCCAATTGAACAAGTGGAACAAGAACCAAGAAGGACTTCGACTGGAAGGATCAAAGCCAGTAGAGTTAGCATCGTTCCTAGCGCAAGTGATCATCGCCTTCAGAGAGAAAACTCAAGAACTTCGTTAAGAGAAAGTGATACTATCAAAGGTAATTCTACCAAGTCTTCTTCTGGAAGATCTTCAAACGCTTCTGCTCCTCGTTCAAGCGCTAAATATGAGCTGGTCACTTCAAGGAGTAGAAGATCTTCTGGTATCAATTCAAAATCAAATGGCTCTTCTGGAAATCCTTCAGCTTCTTCCAATGAAAATTTGAGAGGTACTTTCACTGCTCATAGAGGTTTAGTTCAGGAAGATTCCAACGATGAATCCGATATCGTCATGAAAACTTTCATAGAAGACAATTCCTTATCCCCAATCAAACAAGGTTCGGATGAAACTGAAGCTCATTCGGAAGATGTTGGAGAAGGTGAAGATGAAAGCTCTAATGAAACTTCAAACGAAGAAGGCCTTAATGACACTTTTGATCAAGTCTTACAGGATAAGGAGAACAGGAGAAGTAGAGCTGCTGTTAACAACAATTTCAGGAATCCAAACAATAGGATTGAAAGAAGCTTAGATCCTTTACCTTTACCACCAAGCATTTCAACCGATAACCTAAGTTCTCAATTCTCAAACCTTCAAACCTCACCTTCAAAATCTCGTTTACAATCTCAAAGATCTATTGCAAGTCCAAACTTACGATCTAAATCTACCATTCCAACTATTACTAGTAAGACCACGAAGCCTCAATCTCAAGCCAGTACATCAAGTTCGATCACCAGACCAGTTTTAGCAACTAGAACAACTATACCAGCAGTCATCAATGAAACCAATTTGACTGAAATTCCGATTTATAATGAGAGTGATTTACCCTCACCTTTTTTAAGAAAAGTTGGGAGATTAGATAATGAAAAGTTTAAACCTTTCAGTAATCGAACTGGTAGTGGAAGTGGAATGTTAGCTAGAGCTGCTATGAAACAAGCTGGTTTGAACGCTAATAAGAACCCTCCTGCTGCTGCTGCTAGAGTCACTGTTAGGCCTAGAGATGAGAAAGTGGGTGCAATCTCAAAAGTAACTTCAACCTCTACCAGAATCAGTGAAGGTTCTACAGCTGGTAGAACTTCTACGATCCCAACAGTCAACAGAAGACAGTCAACTGGGATCTTGAATGGCACTACTACTCTAGGAAGTACTGCCTCTGCGATTGCCAGTGGAAGAATTCCTGGAATCGGAAGTTCAAGACCTAGAGCTAGCGCTGCTGCCACTTCAAGCACTGCTCGTGAAAGTTTTGCGGTCAGGAGGAGGTGAAGAGCTTTATCTTTCTTTTAAGACTCTCATACTTCAATCTTATCTCATAGCCATCATTTGCGTTCTTCAAATTTAGTTCAATCATCAATCACAAGTCTCAATTCAATGTTTCGACCTTTTTCAGCGACATCTCAATCTTCACATCTCATTCCTTCCTTCATCCTCAAATCAGTCCTTCTCAACCTCTACTCTCATATCCCACTCTCCTTTTTCCTTCTTTTCACGATTCTCGTTTGCTTTCTTTGGCTCTCTCTCTCTCTCTCTCTCTCTTTCGCTCTCCCTCACGCACACCAGCATTCTGCTGTCACTTTTCTCACTAATTACAACCCTTTTTTCACATCCTTTTGTTCTCCCTTCATTCGTCTTTCATTACGCTTTCCTTTGTTACAGCTTCGCTTGTCGACGTGTTCTGATAATCCACTTTCTTTCTCTGTGCAAGACTGCAAGGCATCGATTGAAATCTCGGCTTGAAGAGGCCTTTGCTCCTCTCTTATTTCTTTCTCTGCTGAAAATTCTAGTGTCGTTCGAATTCCTCGAGGATGGTTGATGAGGGAAGAAGAGAAAGCAAGATCATCGAGGTATTTGTGAGTTGTGACGATGAGTCGACAACCCGTACTCCCTCTAGAGCATTTAGAGGCTGTGCTCGTTTTGCTCCTTTCATTGTCTCTTTTCCGGCCCTCAGTATCGGAAAGCTGTTGCTGATTTCAACTCGAGGCTACAATTATTTTGAGTGCCTTGCTCAGGGGCTCGAGATTTGGAGCAGGCTTCGTCCTGGGATCTCCAGAAGGCGGAAGATGAGCTGCGACCAAACGAGAGGTTCACGGCCTCGTAAGAACTTCTTCTTCAAAAGATGCAATCGAGGACTATTGACTCACTAAGTCAGCTAGTGATTATAGATTACCCATCAACTCGTGGATTACATGAAACGCTTTCAACTTTCAAGAGAGAAAGTCTTCAAAACCGAGTCCAACTTCCTTCAACTTCTTCTTCTCCAATCTCCCCATCACTTCAATTGCAATCTCTAATTGCAGCTCATCTTTGTCTCAACCCTCAGGATGAACAAGATCCTCTGACAGATGAGACCTCACAGAAAGTACTAATCGGCAACCGATCTGATCCAACTTTTGATGACGAAGAATCAGACATTCATTCCAATCATGACATTCATCCGACCATGGATCCAGATTCAACAATCTTCCCACCTGCTCCTTCATCAGACACTCTCGATCGATTAGGAGAAGACGTTTTGTCGATGGTAACGCAAGAGATTCGAGACTGGGCTGTCGGCGAGACCTGGGACGAGATGAACGAAGGAAGGAAGTGAGTATATATTCTCTGCTGAATGACATGCTGTTCGCTTCACTCTCTCTCTCTCTCGTCGCTGACAACCCTGTTCTTTCATTTAAGACTCAGGGACAAGACCCTTCTATCGGTATCCATGAGCAGTTGGGGAGCATACGCTCTCTTTTATCCTGGGCTTCTTCGAACAGTCACTGTCCATCCTCGTCACCCTACCGGCTTGTTCAAGTGTGTCAAGAGAAACCCTTGGCTAGGACAACAGGTTGTGTCCCATCAATTCGTCAACGGGAAAGGCGTATACGATCAGACTGTGGACCTTGATGGGGATCTGGTGCCTCCCATGGCCATGCAGGAGTTCTCTGAGTATTACTGGATGGAGGCCCAAACTGAATTCTTCAGTCGTCTCAAACATCTTCAAGTACTTGTCCTGCTTGCCATCTCTGGAGGAGTTCCCTTCTCGGAAAGAGTTGAAGGAAGAAGGATTCCCCTCGCTTTCACCAACACCCTCAAAAGATTGCTCATCAATCATTCCGACGATTTCATCGACCTGATCTCGGTCAGAGAGGCTATATGGATTCTCGGGGAGTATCATTGGGCCCCCTCCCATCTATAACTCGACTCTGACGACATGAGCTCTCACTGCCCTTTTCCATTCTCAGTCTTCTGTCCACATCTTTATCGAGTGGTGATGAGCTTTTACATCTCTTATGAGGATTCTATCTTCCTTTCTGAGCACTCTCACGCCATCGAAGGTTTAACCAAAGTTAAGCAGCTAGCCATCAAGCCCTGCTTCCTCAGTGCAAATGGAGACGCAAGGAGGTGGAGAGAACTCTTCAACCGACAAAGCAAAGAGTTGGAGAGGAGGAAGTCGAAGATCTCAAGCGGTCTATGACTTCCTTCAGGTCACAACAGAGCTCACCGATTTTGAGATTAGACCTCGATACCACCCAGATGGATGAGAGAGAGCTGAAATTAAAGGTCTTTGCAAGTTCTTTGAAGTCTCTTCACCAATCCTTCTCGTCTTTGAAGATGATGAGAATCTTGAACATAAGGCCATACGTCAAGCCTCAATCATCGGTAGATTTGAAGCTTTCAGTGGTTTAAAGGTGCTTGCCGTCGATGGAATCTGAATCGTAAATCTCCCTCGTTGGGAGCGAATCGACCTTCCTCCTGCCTTGGAAGCTCTACAATCACTCTACCATGAGTTCTTCGATGAGATCGAAGAGGCACAACTTTGCCCGGAGGACAAGTTACTTGTCTCCTTACTCAGGGACAGAAGGCTGTCTAATCTTAAGAAGATGATCGTCCCCCTAGAATTAATGTCTAGTTCGGGACAGGTGGTCACCATCGAAAAGTCGATAGCAGCCTGGAAAAAGAACAGGAAATTATTGGAAGAGGCTGTTTCGAAGAGTGAGAACATCAAGCTCACTTTCTTCAGCCCTGAGATTGGTGAGTCTGAAGAAATTGTGAGAGTCGAAGGAGGTGTAGTTCAAGGTAGAATTCTTCTCTGCTCTCCTCATTTTTAAACTCATTGTTTTCGTTGCTTCTTCTTTACTTCTCAGTGGGTGGAGCCCTTACAGATGATTACTTTCCTTCAACTGTTTATCAGCTGTACCCCATGCAGCCTTGATGTCTTGATTCAGTATGGGGAATGAGATAGAGAGGAGCAAAGTCGAAAGTATAGAGATAGCAGATACGGATTTTAAGAAGATTTTAAGAAGGTTGTTTTTAATGAATAGGGTTCAAGCTTTGAATTCAAGTTCGTCGAGATCCAGTCTGATCCCGCTTCCAATGTACTGTACTTCTGAAGAAACAGACTTCGATCCTAGGAGCCATCATCTTGTGAGATCTCTGCTTTAGAATAAAGACGAGATCGGACTTCGATTTTATCACGCTTCTTCGCCGTGCCAGAATGACGTTCAGATCATCTGCATGAACTCAAAAGGTCGAGAGTATCTATTTGCAGGCTCGATCGCTCTCAGCTCTTTACTTGACGAATGATGGCAACTGCTTCCCCTAGTTTCCATCCTCCCCACCGTCTTCCGAGTCAGTCAACACGACGTGGCTTCCATCAACATCTTCATCTGCGGAGCTAGAGATGCCGATAAGGCTTGCCTCTTTCATTTGAGGTTTTCCCGAGGGATGAGATGGAATTTCATGATCATCTTGAAGAGAATAACAACGATTCTACATTCGAAGTCGACGAAGAGGCGAACGCTCTTCTCTTTGATCTTCGGTCTCTGACTCGCAGGATCTCTTGATTCCACTTCTAGTAGGATGCCCATCTTCCTCCTTGAAGCTCTTGGTTGACCCAATGTTTGCATCAGGGGTTTCGTGGTTTGGAGACTCCGGTGCCTCAGCTTCAAGAGCAGCAAGTTCAGCTTCCTGGAAGATGGAATGGAGAGAGAAACTAATTCAGATCGAGGAATCACTGAACTAGTGTATGAGAGAGCACTTCGAGTCGTTGCTTCTAACGTGAGAGATTTTGAAGTCCGGAGGCAGAAACATCGTCGACATTCTCTTGCACACTCTCACAGCAAGTTCGAAGGTAATCACGTTTACCTCGCGCTAAGACACTATCTGCATAACAATGATCTCGAAAGCACTTCGTCTTCATTTGGGGACACAATCTCGAATCAAAAGAGTTTCGTCTGAACCAAAGCGAATTCGACTTCCTCAGAATCTTCCTTTCTGTTGAAGCACACGACACCAAGGTCAACGGCGGAATCGACTGTAGAACTTGAGTTGGAAGCTAAGTCAGTGATCAAGTTTTGTCCGAAAGTTGACGAGAGACGTTTCGAGAACTTTTCCAAAGCTAGATCGTCATTTTTTGATTGATGTACTTGAGCTGGATCGACACCTTGGAGGAACTCATCCTTCGGACAAGGGAATGCAAGTTGAAAAAAGGAACAATTTTGATAGGGTCAGAATCAACCAAACGGGCAAATGATTGCTTGCAACGAAATTCGAGAGTACTCACAGCCTGTTTCCCGTAGACCAAGATGGGTAGAGGAGAATTTCCGACTGAGGATTCATCTTCTACTAAAATAGCGAAGTTCCAAAAGTACGATAGAGGTTTACGTGCATCCTCTGGACAAGCTTGACAAGCGGTCGAGGCGACGCTATGAAAACGGTGGAATGAGAAAAAGGAGAACGTCAATCGGCTGGTTAGTAGCAATTTCGGTCTGAGACGAGTTTTTCCCAATAACTCACATTAGTTTGCAACGGGAACAAAAGGCTTTGCTCCACAGTTTGATGTCTCTCGGCAGAAAGTTGACGATTCTGGCTCCGATGCGATGAACTTCCTTAGCTTTTCCATTCTCTTTGAGATGCGAGATTGAAATTATCGGAAGCTTTGATAGTTTGCAGATCGTGGCAGATTTTGAAAGAGCTGAAGAAGTTGTCGGAAGTTGAGGTTGGACTTTGGAAGTATAGCTTGAACCTCGAGCTGCGGAACTTTTCGTCGATTTTGTCTCTTGGACAGAATCTAGAACCTTTTCTCTGTTGGCTTTGACTGCATAACCTGGATTGACTTTTTCCTTCGAATCCAATCGAGATTTCTTGCTTAAAGGTGAAATCTGGGGGGAAGGAGGTGTGAATATGGGGTCCTCATCTTCCACCAGACCTGCTCCAGCCGTGTGGAACGATCGTCCAAATTCTGGAGTAATTTGAGGTTCCGGAGACTTCCGCTTGAGGGACTGACCATTAGGAGGTGGAGGAACCAGAGATTGTTGACTCGATGAGGCTTGAGAGGGAGAGTGAGACTGAGGTTGCGATTGAGATAGACTCTGAGATAGAACCTCTTGCTTGATTTGAGTAGAGTTGACTTGAGGAGAAGAGCTACTTGTCCGAACAGCAAGTTGATCGGATGAAGACTTTAGAGAGCGTGCTTTAGGATTTGCCAAAAGTCGGAGTTGAACTTTCTCATCCAAAGGTTCGTCTTCTTCCTCTAAACTTCGGGCTTCTTTCTTTTCTCTCTGTTCCTTGGCTCTTCTCTTATCCATTCTGAGCTTCCTTTCAGCTTGCTCTTGTTCGAACTTCAAAGCTTTGCGTCTTGCGTCTTCAGCCACCTTTTGCTTGTGCTCTTCGATTGCTTTCTCTGCCTCTTCTGCTTCAGCAGCCGCGAGCGAAGCTTTCTTCTCTTCGAAGCTAGAATGATAGAGACTCATGGACTTCTCGAACTCTTTTCTTCGACTATTAGAAATGACAGATGGAGAAGGAGGAGATGCGGAAGAGAAAGCATCAGTACCCTCGATTGTCTTTCTGAGGAACAAGAACGACATCTTTGATTTGTCAAAAACGAACTCACTCATCAATGTCCTTGAAGAGCTCTGGATCCGTCTTCATTTTGATCTCTCTCAAGAGTCTCACAATACTCTTCTCATCCCTAATTTGATTCTTCCCTCCAATGTCTAGATTCCCTTCCAAAGCACCAGGAAGTAGATTTCCCTCCTTGTCTCTACCACTATTCAACTTTGGTCTGATGTTTCGGATAACTACATACTTATTCTCCAATCTTTCGAAGGTTTCACGTTCCCCGGCGAAATCAGCAAACAAGGTGATAGGGAAGACGCGTCCTCCCAATCTAGATCCGGATGATTTCTCTCTCTCTTGAAGTTCTTCCTCGGTGTATCCAATGTAGCTATCGTGAGCAGTGAGAAATGAGGGATGGGAAGTGTAGTCGGTGACGTAGATTTGAGGATTGTTACTTCCAAGACCATCGTGGCACCAAGTCCTAACCAGCTTGACGACGCAGTCAAAGTAGATCCGCTCCTTGACGTCCTTCATGTAGATCAGTTTCCTTCCTTTCCCCGGGAGATCCGAAATGTTAGGATCGACAGAGCTGGTTCCTTTCTTTCCCGCCTGTTTCCCATCGTGGTACCAAGCAGCCAAATCAGCCATGTGCTTCTTTGCTTCTTTACCTAAGGGAGAGGAGTTTTGCTTGGAGTAGATGGAGACCTGACCAGGTTTGAGAGCGTACCAGTGAACAGTGTCTGGATAGCCAACTCCTTGAGGCTTCTTCATGTATTCTTGGATCTTCAGATTTCTCAGTAAGATCACGCTTCCTAGAGGAAGACCGTTGGGTAGGATGGCTTTGTCATTCTTGGAGAAGAGATTGAGGGGAAATTCTGCATCCAAGGAGTTGCTGCTGAATCGTAGAGATGGATCGTGAAGCCTCATGTGCAGCTTCCACTCTCTCGACATGGTAGGTGTGATGTGTTCTTCCGAGATGACCACTCCACAGACGTTGACCGAATGGAACTTCTTCCCTGACTTCCCAGTTGACTCTACGAGAGCCAGAGGCGTGAAGTTAAACTGAATTAGGAAAGGAGCAGAAGAGAGAAAGGAGAGACGAACTCAACAAAAGTAGCCAAGAAAGATCGCTCGTAGAGAAGCCAAAATACTCACGCCATCTAGAGAGAAAGGGATTCTGGGAAGATTGCAAGTGCTCGTATTGGCTACTTTAGAGATAGAAGCTGCCTTGGAAGAGCTTGCATGGTTGGGAGCTGATTCGACTCGAGCTTCTGATTGAATGGTACCATTTCTAATTGATTGTTCGTTAGAAGACCTTCCACCTTTCGCAGAAATCTGAAGCTGAGCATCTAGTGCTGATAAGTTTGAGACTGAAAGATTACGATCAATTGGAGGAGAGACTTCTCTGGAGGAGCTTTCTACTGGCGGAACAAAACTAAATGGTTCATTTTTATCAAAGAAATGATTATGGATCGTAGTTCCGTTCCGAAAGAGTTTCATAGTCAATTTGCCCTGATTGAAGACTATCACTTCATCGTGGTCATTTGAAACGGATTGAGAGCCAAATTCAGAAAGGCAGATTCGATACCTTGCAGCTGAATCCGAAGCTGGGTCATAAGGAAAGTGAATGAGTCTGTCGTAAACCTCGTTGACGAATGGAGAGATGACTCGAATGTTGATTTCTTGCCTCTCAGGAGAGGTACCGTCCACCAGAACGAACTGGGAGAGGAGAAGGAGAGAGAGAGATTTGGGGGAGGATTCAGAGGTACCCACTCTCACTCTTGAGCAGACCTCTCAAGCTCGAATAACCAGCCCATTTCAGGCAATCCAATTCAAAATATCATCTCGAAGTCTCCTTGCCCGTTGGACCCGACCTCTTTACGCTCGCAGCTACTCACATCCAGCTGTTGGTGAGCACCAGCTCTCTTTATTGAAGGCAAGTGTGGATCCTTGATGAATCCAAGGACATGACTCCCTCCCCTTGCTTCCCTCACTCTTCTGATCCATTTGTCCAAGGTTGTCCTGATACCCAGCTTCTCTTCTTCCTCCTCAGTCAAGCTCGGATTGTTCTTGACTTTGTGATCTGTTATCTTTGGACCAGGAGCTTGATTCAGAGGATTAGTCGACGAGCCTTGACCTGAACTCTGGTTTGAAGATTCAGTTTCGGGAGGAATGGAATTTGAGATAGAGTTGGAGGGTTTATTTGGATTTCCATTCTTGGCTTTGGCTTTTTTGGCCTTTTTCCTCTTCCCACTTGAATCCGCGGTGTTGCTTCCGTTTGCTTTGGTAGGATTGCGATTAGAATCACTGGTTGAAGAGGTTTGCCTGGCTTCTTTAAAGATCTTTGGTTTGTTCACCATTTTGGAATGGATGCGAGAGAGAGAAAGCAAGTGTTGGTCTGGAATTCACGACGCGTCTTGGAACAGGTAAAGAGCGAAATCAAAATGGTATCTGTGAGGTCTAGATACAAATAGAGAAGACCTTGGATTCCATGATCAAAACTTCCTTCCCTCCGGCCTTCTTGACCACCTCCAATTCTTGAACCTTCATTTCATCTTCACTCTCCTTTTCATTTCCATCTTTCAACCTGACTTGATATTCCTCTCCCACATAAACCGGATTCCTCGCCCTATATTCCACTCCCCTGACCTCTCTTTCGTTTCCGTACCTCTTTCTAAATTGTCTCAAAATGAGATTGAGATTCAACGGCCCGTGAACCACTCTTTCGGGATGACCTTCTTTCTCCTTGGCCCAAATTGGACATAGATGTATTGCATGAGCGTTATAAGTCAGAGCAGAATATCGAAATAGATGAGTTGGAGATTGAAGCAGATCTGAAGAAGTGGCGTTAGAGGTTAGGTCTTTATCGAAGAAAGCTGGCAGCTGATCTGACCTTGGCGGCTCATCAGCCAGAGTACTACTATTAGAACCAGAAACTGAACCAGAACGTTTAGTGGGAGAGGCGGTAGAATTATTGGCTAAAGCTTTCTGATAGACCCAGCTCCTTCTATCTTCTAAGAGCACTTTGCTCCACTCCTGACTCTTTGAATCCCGTCTCTTATACTCTTTCTTAACCCAAACTACCAGCATCTCATTCCCATTCTTAATCTTCTTTACAGAGACCTCCTCAATGAAAGTGTCCTCCTTGATCTCATCTCCAACTTTCAAGCCACCTTCTTCAGACGACTTCCACTTCATCTCACCGCCAGCCCACATTCTCCTCACGAACACATCTCCAGGTGGATTGAAAGCGGTGTCCGATCCATCCTTTCCGAGAGAAGATGTTGGAGATAGAGGAGTGAAATAGACCAAGTGCTCGGAGGGTGACAGGATTGATCGGCTTTCTTCTTCTGAGGCTGCCGGGTCTGATGCAAGTGAAGACTGGGTGTTCAGAGGTATCATCTCGTCTAGTAAAGTCCGAAGTAGAAGGAGTTGGTTTGAGTCTAAAGTCTGGACGAAGGAGGTTGCCGGAAGAAGTGGAGAGGTTGAAGGAATGGAATTGGAAGTGGAAGGATAGAATTTTTGGATCAGGCCTTGAACAGCCTGACTTGCTTCTGAAGAGCTCCACTCTGGTACGTTTGCTTTAGGAAGATTTGATGGAGTTGAGGGAGTGGTAGAGAGGAAAGAAGAAGATGGGTGGAAGTGACGGCTGATAGGAGTGGGTTGCAGGCTGATAGAAGGAATCGACATTCCTATCCTCTTGCTTAATCGGAATGCAGATCCAGTTCGACTTGATGCTATCCTTGTAATCATGTCAACCCGATGGAGATGAGTGCGCTGGTTGGCGAAACAAGAAGCTTTCCTTTCACTCTTCTCCCTTTCCTTCTTCCCATCACAATCGTTCACTGACCATGACGCATCACACGCTCGCAGCCTTCAAAGATCAACCTTTGATAAAGCAAGATGATTGCACTTTCTGTCAGATAGTAGCTGGAAAACAACAGGCCTTCAAAGTTTATGAGGTGAGACCACGGAACGGTTCTTCTTCCGACCTGGCTTCGAATTGCTCTATTGTCGAACGACATCTTTCGAGCAGCCTTCAAGCATGGATCAAGTTCCGATGCTAGTCAATTTTATGTTGAAGGCGTCGAGAGCCTACAAACTGAAGTCGTCTTCTGAAAGCTGATGATCTTTTTCTTCTCTCCCACTCGAATCGATAGGATCAGCACACGATGGCTTTCCTAGACATCCTGCCCCTCCGAAAAGGTGAGAAACGATGCTTGAAAGCTTCATTCTTCGCATCAAATCTATTGGCCTTCCAGAGAAAGAGGCAAATAGAGCGGCACTTAGTCCTCCGGTAGTGCGATTCTCCCCGAGACTGTCGCTTCTCCCTCGTCTAGTCTTTCTATCTGACGCTTTTTGTTGAATATCCAGAAAGGATTGATCCTAATCTTCTATTCCTTTCTGCCCACAGGACATACTCTGGTGATTCCCCGGTCTCACGTCTCTCAGCTTTCCACCCTCTCGCCTCTCGAAGCTTCACAAGTAGCTCAGTCCCTAGTATTAGTTTCTCGAGGTCTATCTAAAGCACTAGGAGATGAAAGAATGCAGGTCATAACCAACCAGATTTATGGTCAAGTGGTGCCTCATGTGAGTGTTCTTTGATTGACTTCACCACTCTAAAGCTCCCTCGCTTGTCAACCTTCTTACCGTGGCTCTCCTTCTTTCTCTGATGTTACTTCCCTGTCGAAAGGTTCATTTTCATCTAGTCCCAGCGCCGACCTTCTCAGGTTCTTCAAAGAGTAAGGAGAAGTCGGAACCGAAACCAAAGAGCCCACCAAATCCTATGCTCCTGATAGGACATGGAAGAGATGAGTTAGATGATGAGGAAGGAGAGGAACTTTGTAGAACGATTCAAGTTGCGATTGAGCAGGAGAGAAAAGAATGGATTACACAGTTGGAGGGAGAGAAGTCTAAGTTATAGGATTTTGTTGCATCAAGTATAGGGGCTTGCATTCTTGAATCGACTGATTCTTAATCCAATGTGTTTGAGATTGAAGGAGAACCGGAAACATTCATTCTGAAGCCTTCGTTTTCGGAGTGCAATTGGGAAAGAAGTTTCAATCTTGGTCTCACTTCCAGTCCCTCATTAGATGAGGTCTGGCTACAGATCAGTTCGATCTGAGATTTCAAAGTCAACACTAGATGTCATGCAAAGACGAAACGAATCTATAAAGATGGATTAGAAGAAATGAAAAACAAAGATTGTAATGCAAAGAAAGTACAAAGACAGACATCTAATTGATGAAAAACAAAGAGAACAATTGCTGCAAAAATAGTTGTTGGCATGACAAGTGAGAAAATCTATAAATCATGACCCATAATGATAGCTGACTATTAAAGAGACTACTATAAGATTTGAATATGCGAGGTCATGATGATTGAAATCTATGATTAAAGCTCAATCTAATAAGGAGCACCTCTTGAACTTTGGCCTCTTCCACCCCTTCCTCCAGAATTGCCACCTCTAGAATTGCCACCTCTTCCACGTCCCCCTCCTCTACCGTTGGAGTTACCTCCTTCTCTTCCCGGAAGTTCTCTGACGATGTTCAAACCTGGAACACCTTTGAGACCCATTTTACCAACGGCTGAAGATGGGGAGAGAAGACGAGTGAGAGAGTCAGAAGAACCGAAACGGATGAGCTTGAGAACATGAACAAAAAGCCTTTACTCACTTTTAGCCATAGTAGGAGGAATACTTCCATCACCTCCACTAAACAACAATGCCTGAATAGCATACATGTTCATTTCAGCCACCAAAGTTTCAGCGTTCCATTTCAAATCCTTCAAACTAGCTTTATAATAACCTAAACTAGCAGCATAAGCTTGACCTTTAGTTTCATCACTAACTTTCGAAAGAGCTTCTTCAATGATTGCTTTATCAGAACTTAAATCTGAAAAGCTCTCTTTCTTTAATTCTTGAAGAGGTAAATCTCTCATTTCTCCCTTATTCAGGAAGAATTTTTCAGCAGGAGTCAAGATTAAGATCCCATGACCTGCAGCTCCTGCTCTTGCAGTTCTTCCTAGACGATGAATGTATTGCTCTCCAGAAGATGGGAGGCCTACCTGAATTACAGCGGTGACGTTGGGCCAGTCGACTCCACGAGCTGCAACGTCTGAAGAGAACATGATTCCACTTTCTGCATTCTTGAATTCCTCTGATTGTTGTCGAGGGAGAAGTTAAGGGACATTGAGTCAGTAGTGCGATTGATAGAGATCCCTATCGATTGCGAACAACTTACCACTAGCTTTAGCTCTCTGAGGCTGACTTTTCCTACTGTGAATTTCAAAAACTTTAGGTTTATCTGTTCCAGTAGCGTTTCTAAACACATCAGCCGCCAAACCAGTAGCTCTAGCAGTAGGGAAAAAGAAAATCATCTTTCCCTTCCCTCCATTCTCCTTCATTTCCGTTTTGCAAATCGCCAAACTCAGAGGTAAGAAATCAGTAAAACCAGCAATGATGAATTTCTGTTCAACATGTTCATGAGTGTTGGTTTCATCTTCTTTTAAAGTGTTAATGAAAAGATGGTTGGAAGATAGGTTGGAAACTTGATGAACTGAAGGTGGGATCGTAGCTGAGAATAATAGATGTTGTCTTGGAACTTGAGAACGTGAAGGTAAGAATGCCATGATCTTCTCTAATTCGGCTTTGAATCCCATATCTAACATTCTATCAGCTTCATCTAGGATTAAAACCTTGAGGTTTTGCATTTGAGATGAAAGGCCGTTTTGAAGATGATCTAAAAGCCTTCCTGGAGTTGCAATTAGAAGGTCGGCACGAGAAGAGGAGAGATTACGTTTCTCGGTTGAGATCTGAGGGAGTCGAAGGGAGATGGATAGAATGAGGAGAGATTCGAGAGGGAGGTAAGGGATTCGCGACTTTCGACGCTACATTCCGTGTCCGAAAGGTTCCTTGTCAAACGACTCCAAAGCTGATCCAAACTTTGACTACTCACATTAGTTCCACCAACGCAATGCTGAACTCCAAACGCTCCACCCATTTTTTCCAAAAGCATCTGAGCTTCTACTTTGATCTGCAAAGCCAATTCTCTAGTAGGACTTAGGACTAAGACTGAAATTTGACCTTGATTGGGTTTGTTAGGCATTCTACAGAGGGCCTCGATGGAAGGGATCAAGCTGAAAGAGAAAGAGTAGAAATAGCAGGTGTAAGCTTCAGCTTTGGGGTGGGGGAGAGTAAGGAGACTCTCGGTTCTGCCTTCTCTACATGAAGCTTTCAACCCATTGAAGGACCACGGATAACCTAAGATCGCAGTGAAACAAGGAGATTCGAGAGGCTAAGCAAAGCTGGGGCTGGTGTCAATCGCCCCTTGTCTTTTCCCAACTCTCCTTAATCCAAGCGTCCATTTGCTATCCAATCAACGACCTTTGGCCTCTCACAACAACCCTCAAGTAACTTTTGAAACTGTGGTTGAATCCACCAGACCCTGTCTAACTGCAAATCCAACTCACAAAGCCAAAGTCTTTCCAGTTCCAGTACGAGCCTGAGCCAAAAGATCATTGCCAGAAAGAGCTGGTTGTAAAGTCTGAGCTTGAACTTCAGTCATAAGATCGAAGGGAATGGAAGCCAGAATTCTAGGGTCGATGGAAAGAGATTTGAAGGAAGTGGTAGAGAGATGAGAAGTTCCTGAAGCTGCTGGAGCTGGTGATGCGGCTGGAGTTGAATCGGTTGAATTGAATCTTGATTGCTGAGTTGGATTTCCATTTCTGCTTCCGTTGGGATTTGAATTTCCACCTGTACGACTACCTCTACCTCTTGCACTCCCTCTTGAGCCTGATGCACCTCTACCTCTACCTCTACCTCTATTGGATTGATCTGCCATGCTGATAAAAGTTTGACTGGCTTGAAAGGATCGAATTGGTGTTGAAATTGAGGTTGAAGCAGAAATTGAGAGCCTCCTCAACAAATTGTTCATAAGGATTGGTTGTGGAGAGAAGAAAGAAGAAACTTGCAAAGAACAACCATCCTAATAATATTCACTACTCTACTTTGTCAAGAATGAGACTTCTAACGCACAATCTTTTAGCCTGTCATTCAAAAGCTTGCGTTTCAACTTCGTTGAATTTCCCACTTTCCTTCAATCAAGTTCAATTGGAACTCATCCAAGCAGATTTCAATCCAGATTTCATTATCAACTTCTTACCAAAAATTCATTGGCCAGCTTTGGTGGAAGCGAGTAGGCAGGTGAGTAACTTTACTTTGATTCAAACTTGGAGATCTATCTTAGCAACAGATGAAAGGTGGAAAGGGAAAGAGAGGCAACCTTCGAGGTAGTCAGAAAGAAGATGGCTTCAGAATGAGCTCTAATCATCCTCTTATCTCTTCTCTTTCTCTCTACCAAAGCTGGGAGACTCATCTTTACCAGAACAGTCACCAGATCTATCCAATCCAAAATTGGATGAAGCTGCTTTAAAAGCTATTCATCATGTCCTTTTGGAGGTGAGTCGTCTGACATTCTCTCTCCTTGATTTCTATTGTTCTTTGTTTCTCTGCTTCTCATCTGACTTGTCGTTTCTTAATTTTGCTTTATTGCCATCCGAAGATTCATGTGACGGAAGGAGAAATGATTTGCAAATCCTGTTCTCATAGCTACAAGATTCGAAATGGAATTCCAAACATGGTCAGTGTTCTCAAACTTCCCTTTCCCACCAGAGGTCTTTTTATCAGGATTCAGTTAGCTGACAAACGCCTTGATTTGTTTTTCGTTTACTCCCGTTCAGCTTCTGGCAGAACATGAGATCATCGCCTAAAGTATCTTCATCCCACCCCCTCTCTCTCTCTCTCTCCATAGATTCTTCCCATTTCTTTTTATTTGTATTCTAAGCAGTTCTCCCACACCTTTCAAGCATCAATTTCTCAACTTCATTATTTAGCCCTGAATCGGAATTCGCTTTGACAAACTCATGGAAACAACATTTTCGGTATTCAGAAAAAAGAAGCAGCTTGCCCAAAACCAAAATCGTTCCCTTTGCCTCGAAATTCCAAGAGCACCAGCTCTTGAAGGACAAATTGATAAATCTCAAATTACTGAAAGTAAAGTCAGGTACATGGTTGCCCAAACAGAGAAAATCGAGAACTCAAAATTGAGAACTCTCACTCTTACGTAGATCTACCTGGAAAATCGATTCCCAATTCCTTATAATGTTCTTCCCTATGTTTCACAATCGGAGGATCTGCGCTGAAGATTCTCCAAATAGGCAGTCCAATCTACAGAAGAAGAGAAAAAGTTAGATACAGTCAGAGATACTTGCATGCAAGGAAGTGGGAATCGTTGGAAAGAAGGAAAAGAGAAATCGTAGAGATTCCCTCGAGGAAGAAGGAAGGGGTGAGTAAGAAAAGTAATTAACAACTTGAACTTACAGCAGCTATCAACCCTTTTCCAACATCAAGCATCCCATTTCCAGGACTAGAACCTTTCATTGCTACCCTGAAAAGTTCAGTGTCGAAATCGGTTGTGATGTGGTATTGATTCTTCTCAAGACCTTTTGAAGCGGGATGTGGTTGAGGAAAGGGCGAGAAAGATTAAGGAAGAAGTAAGAGGATTAAAGAGATCCAAGTCAGAGGAAGATCCGAATGATTTCTAACCCCAAAAGAAAAGGAACCCCCCCCCCGGGCGGCGGCTGTTGAGCAACAGTAACTCACCTCTCATCAAACCCTTAGCACAATCTTCACAACTCAGAGCTTCAACTTTCCCTTCGATCTCTTTAGTGATCCTAGGTTTCGTTTTCTGTTCAATTTCGAAACCAGGAGAAAGAATCGTTCCTGGGAAATAGGCATGGATTTTGATTCCGTAGAGAAGTAGTTCTGATCGGAGAGAATCTGCTAGACCTGTAGAAGGAAAAGCAGTGCCAAAGATTATCGATGAGGGTTCGAAGAGAGTTTCAGAAAGGACAGAGGAGAGAGGGAGAAAGGAAAGAAGGAGGGTGAGCCACAAGAGAGGAATGGAGATCGATTGAAACCCGTCAAAATTAGATTTCAGGAGCCGGACTAGATAAAAATATTTTAGCATGAAAGGCTTACCTCTGATAGCATGTTTCATGGGAGTGTATTGCGAGTAACCTACCAAACCCATGTAACCCAAAGTACTTGATACGAGCACGATTCTTCCATCTTTCATGCCTGAACGAGCCATAGAGTTAGCAGCTGCCTGTAAGTGATCAGTAAGGGTAATTGACAGAAGTTAGAAGACGAGATCTGAAAATCATCAGATCCGAAGGCCTTTCCCTTTCTATGATATCTGCTCCTTCATTGTTTCGCTTTCGCTCTCCTTCTCATTTTCCAAAAGCTCCTGAAAATCCTCAATGTTTTTTCTCTCTCTCCAGTCTGAGGTTCTGATGGAAGCATTTCTGTTCTGTCTCGAAAGACCTACCTTCCGTTCCACGATTCCCTTTCTCTACCTCTCTCTCCATACTCACATGAGCAGTACTCAAAGCAGTCCAATAAACAGTCTTCATTCCCATCTGAAAATCCTCTTCACCCTGTTCTAAAAAGAAGCCAGGTTGAGCTCCTCCAGCACAACAGAAGACTATCTGTGGAACTCTGTTACATTTGTCCAATAAAGCCTTGGCCCCTGAGAAGGTTGAGACATCTGCTGAGATGTAAGAATGAGTTTGAGATGTTGAAATTGATGCTGCCTACGAATTGCAAATGCCAACAGAGGAGAGAAGGTAATTGAATTCGAGTCGTAAGGAAAGAAAGTTGCTTGCTTCGACGTTTGCTCGTACAATACATACCTGAATCTTATCAAAAGCTAGCTTCAGCTTTGATTCATCTCTAGCAGCTATAGTCACATTTGCGCCTCTTTTACTTAGCAGAATTGCTAAAGCTTCTCCTAGACCTTGAGAACCTCCAGTGATTAGAACTTCTTTGTTTTTCAGATCTAGATTCGAACTTCCGAATAGGTTCATGGTGACTGATAGAAAGATGATTGACGAGATTAGGATTATCAAATGAGAAAAGCTAGAAGATTGACTTAGATTTGATAGAAATTCTTGGACCATGACTATAGATGGATTTGGTTGGTCTTGATTGAAGAAGAATTGCGCTTCTCCACCGGAGTTTGCGCTGTTTAAACCGTTTCACCCGAACAGCTATATAAAAAGAGGGATGGAGAATCTGTGTTTTCCCTTCCTTAAGACCAACCCAATCTCTCGCAGACATGTCCAACCAATTCTATCAGCTCCCAGCCCCAGCCTCCAGAAACGGTTTCAACGTTCTCGAACTCAAATCTGGTCCAATTCCACAAGTAGGAGAACACGATGTTCTAGTCAACGTCAAAGCTTGTTCTCTAAATTTGTGAGTGAACAAAAGGTCGAAGGTCTGCCTCGACAGTGATCCTACCGGTTCGCCACTGACTCTTCTCACTATCATCATCTTCAGCCGTGACTTAATTATCGCCTTAGGAAAATATCCCCTTCATCTCCAAGATGCTCCAACTATACCACTCTCTGATGGAGCTGGAATCATTACCCAGGTCGGATCTAAGGTCACAGAATGGAAGAAAGATGACCGAGTCATGTCTATCTTCAACCAAACTCATCTGAAAGGTCCATCTGCTGATAAGAGAGAAATTCAAAGTGGATTGGGTGGAGGCCTAGATGGAATGTTGAGTCAGTGGAGAGTTGTGAGTAGGGTGTGCAGACGAGAAAGTCCAGGAGAGAAGAGCCTCCCAGAATGAGCTCATCCCTGACTTTCTCTTTCCTTTCATTCTCTCTCTTTCTCTTTAATTCTTTCTCTCTCTTTCTCTCTCTTGCTCTCTCTTGCTCTCTCTCTCTCTCCCTCTTTCTCTCTCTCAGCTCCCAGCCAATTCTCTAGTTAGAATCCCATCTCATCTCTCCTACGAAGAAGCCAGTACTCTACCCTGTGCAGCTGTAACCGCATGGAATGGGATGTACGGTCTATCGTGCAACGCATTGAAACCAGGTCAAGTAGTCGTAGCCGAAGGTACTGGTGGAGTTTCAGTCTTTACAGCTCAAATCGCAGTTCACTCCGGAAGTCACTGTGTCATCACCTCTTCTTCAGATGACAAGCTCAAGATTGTCAGAGATTCAATTCCCTCTGGTTTACAGCATCTCCTACATACCGTGAACTACAAATCCAATCCAGACTGGGATCAAGAAGTTTTGAAAGTTTCAAAAGATGAGGGAGCTGATCATATCATTGAAGTAGGAGGTCCAGGTACTTTACCCAAAGCTTTTAACTGCATCAAACGCGGAGGTGTCATTTCTGACATTGGATTCGTGGCTGGAAGTGAAACTCCTGTCAATGTTCCACTGCTTGCACTCTCTACTGGATCTATTTATCGTGGGGTTTTAATCGGATCGAAAGAACAGTTTGAAGATATGGCTAAACTTTTCGAATCACAGAAGATTAGACCTATCGTCGATAAAGTCTTCGAATTCAAAGACGCTCTGAAGGCTTACGAATATCAGTGAGTTTTGATCGCATGAAGATGGATGAGTTGTTTGATAGACAGCTGAACTTACTTGATTCTTTCATTTCCCTCTCGAAGATGGAGCGCCGCTCACACTGGAAAAGTCGTCATCAAGGTTTGAAGAGTTTTCGCTCTCGATACAATGCACTTCAAATCCTAGCTACCTACTCATCTGTATTCAAATTATCAACCCCGAATGAGACTTGGTGCCGATTATGCAAAATTCGACGAGCTTGACCAGGTCTCCTCATCTTGTGTTGCTAGGCGTGGAACTTCTCTTTCTGAGACTGGTTCTCAGACTCATCTTTGAGTCACACTCGGCGTGCTGTGATTCAAAAACAGGAATGCAGAACGTTTTTTCGAGAGAAAGGGTCAATGTTTTGTTTAGATCTCATTGTGCTGCTGTCTACGCCCCTCACTCTTCAACTTCGAGATTAGGTGAGTTTCGTTCGAGGTGGAAAGGGAGTGAAGCGTCTTGACAGCTTGCTGACTTCCTTCTTACTCTTCTTCCATTTCGTAATCGTTCCAAAGCCATGAAGAACTTTCCTAAAAAGTAACATAACATCAAAACCTCACAAAAAATGGACAATGGACGATTTCTCTTCTTTAAGTTTTCCCTCGACTCTCTTTTTTTTTTTCTTGAGTATTTTTTTCTTTTTTTTTCTTTTCTTTTCCGTCAATTGATTTCAGTCGCTTGTTCGCATTCACCTTCACACTCTTTAGATCCGTCTTTCGCTTTCTCTTTCTCTTTCTTCACAGAAAATCCACGGCTAGGGTTTTTCGGTGCATCTTTTCTTCATCTTTCCGATTCTGGTTACTGCGAGTATTTTTGAATTCTTTTGATTCAATTCTGTCGTCTAGTCGATAGACAACCCACTAATTGACTTGTTTCCCTTTTTCGTTTCCACTCCTCGCTTCCCAGTCTCCTTCTCCCTCATTCTTCACTATACCCATTTTTCACTATTAAAGTGAGTTTCGTCAATGTTTTTGGAACCATCCTTCTCAACTAAGAATCGTTTCAGACCACTGACCCATCTCTTCTTCTTCTCCCTCCCCCCTTTTTGAAAAAGTCTTATGCTCTGATTGCATAAAATCCAATTATGCTTTAGCTCTCACAAACACAGTCTCATTCTGATTCTTTCGAATCTGCTTTCAAAACTGAGTTCTGCGCTTCAGACAAGGAAAGGTAGAGAGTATGAACACATCGAGACTTAGGAGCGATTGAAAGAAGTTTCAGAACCTCCGAGGTCTTATCAAAACCATTCCTTGAGATTTCAAATCGAAAGCGTCCTCAAGTCTAGTCTGAGCATCTTCAGGGGCTCTCAAAGTCGATTCAGAAGTGGAGGGCGAGAATTATGCATCTGGTGGAGATGGCGAGTTGGACGCTCCCTATACTCATCTTGAGTTTCAGGTTCGCGAGCTCTCTTGACACCCCGAGTAGTCCATTCGTTCTTGCTACCTTTCGGACCGTTGGAGGAATTTGCCCTTGTGTCAGGGGTTTCGTGGATTGGAGACTCCTGCGTGTCAGCTTGAAGTACAGCTAGTTCAGCTTCCTGTAAGAATAGAAGTCGGAAGAAAACGAGATCAGCAAATTTTGGTATCGGTATTCCAATCCAGAAGAGATTTGACCGAGAAAAAGAAGGCGATCATACTCACCAACTCTTTCCTCCGTTGAACTTCCATCTCGAAAGCTGTCAAGGCTGGCGGCTCATTTCTAATTCTCCGATTCCAACTTTTGCTAGACCGGTATTTGATTCTGATAGCTGAGAAAGAGCGCCCTTTCTCAGCTCTTGAAGCCCCTCTATTAGGATATCTTGAAGGAGGTGTTGAAGAACATTCGCTTGATTCTTTTGATGAGCTTCTCCCATTGTGCTGGGAGACAGCGGAAGTGGAGCCAGCTTGATTGTGGAATGGACCAGATTAATATGTATAGAAAGTAGGAACACTTGGGCTTGGAGGATACTGATTTTGAGGCAAGAACGGGTGAACCCTACTCTCGAGCAGCGACTGATTGATGAACGGTTTGATGTCAACGATTCCACCCAGATAAGCAAAGACAAGTCTGGTAGAAAGAACTGAATATAATTGGGGCTTAGAATCACAGTCAGGAGATAGAAAGTGAGCAAGAAAGACCATCACCGAATTTAGGCAAATGCACTCAACTCCTTACCTTGTAATTTCTGTTTCCACTGCTATCTACGCCATTAACAAAAAGAGCTACTGAGAGAGACGAGAAATCCGTCGGTGTGAGAGAACCAAAGGTGATTTCAACTTCGGATTCTCAATCTCTTCTTCGTCTTGAAGGTTTCGCTGTACGATCCCACTCGATGAATCGATCTTCCAACATTGCCCTTCCCTCGGAGGCGATAGCGCTCAAGCCCCAGTAGCTAGTCTCTTTCTCAAATAGACCAGCTGGAAGGAGAGTGAGATTTAGAGAGGATCCTCGGACATTTGGAGGAGGTCTTGGAACCCTGGCAAGAGAAACCTTCTCTACATCGAAGGTCTTCGGGTTCCTGATGCTGATCTGATCTGACTCTTTGATGCTAGTGGGTCGAAAAACCGTTCCACTAACAGAAGGAGGTGAGCTGGTCAGCCTCAACATGACAAGGACTGCGAAGAAGAGAAGAGTGTAAGAGAAGAGTAGGAAAGAGATGAGCAGAAGGTCTGCACCGAGTTGCGACACATGGATTTACATACCTTCTCTAGTCACAAGATCTAAATTAGCCGGCATCCAAGTTTGCTGAAAGGTGGTGATGGTTGTCAGATAGAGAGGAGAGGACGAAAAGCCAGAGCCAAAAGCCCAAAACACAGAGGATGCGCTGAGCGCTCTTCTCGAACTCCAGAGCGCGAGCGCTCTCCAATTGTAAGAAGGTGACATTAAATTCCATTCAAGTTATGAACAGGAACAGAAAGGACAAGAGAATGGCAGAAAAATTCAAAAAAGAAGAAAAGAAGAAGAAAGGGGAACAAGTGGCGGGAAAACAGAGAAACATGAGGTCGTACAAATTACAACCACCCTTGTAATCTAATAAGAAAAGGTTCGAAAAGGGAGGCTTTTTCTTCTAAAGAAATAGGTTCACCCTTGGAACAAGCCACAAAGAGAAGAAAGAGGGATCAACTCCGGAAGGGTGATTTTTTGAAAAGGAAAATCTCTCGAGGGCGTTGAAGAACTTAAACAGTCTGATAAAGTGAAATTGGGGACAAAAGAGGTTAAGAGATAAGCCAGTCGTTTCTCCAATTTTTGGTAGTACCGATTTAAAAGTTGCTCAGGGAATGGTTTGGGATCTGAAAAGTAACTCACCTCGACTCCAGTGTATTCGCTAGAAACAGGAGGTTCAATGAAAGCAGCATGTCCCAACACTATGATGGCACTTGAACCTACTAGCCAGAAGAAAAGTGCAATGGGTGAAGCGAACCATAGTAGCGGTATTCCTGGAGAGATGAGAAGAGGAAGATGAAAGAAAATGGGGACAAGGGTTAGCAAGGTTGAAAAGAGGGAAGATAGATAATTTTGTCTGAGAAATTAAAATTGAGATGTTAAATAACGATCAAAAGGGATGGGGAGGATAGAACCCTAACTCACCAATAACGAACAATCCTGTGTAAAGAGATTTCTGAGTTACCATATGATCTCCTACTTGCATTGGTTCTGGAGCTGGGTTTTTTGGATAATGGTATATCAGAGTAGAGGAGTGAGTTGAACGAACTTGGAGGGAGTGTTCAGAGAGAAGTCCGAGGAAAAGAGAGGTCTTGAAAACTAACCAAACTTATTGATAGCGGCAAATCCACCTACTAAGAAAGCGACTGCTACTAGTAGCCACGGAGAAGTGAGTCTGGAAGATATTCATGAGATGGGGGGGGTTAGAAGGTTAGTGGAAATGGAAAGCTTCAAATAGAAGAGAAGGGAAAAAAAAGACGAGATACGAAAGTCTTGAAGGAATTTGAATTTCGCAAGATTGCAATCTGAGTCAATGAGATCTAGTGTATTGTTCAGAAGTTATGTAGCGTTCCAAGATTGGGATTTTAAGACAGATCAGGGGGCCATTCGACCTTTGGCAGATTGGGAAGGTTTCTATCTTGTAGTTCCCTCGAGATAGCTAGTCAAGACCCCTTTGATGACGGAGATTCCACTTTGTTCTTGCTCTTAAAAACTTCCAATTAGTGAGACTTAGAGATCCAAGTTGGATGAAAAGCCCAGCTGGAAGGGCATTCATGCCAACAACTTGAGATCTTGGTCCTACCCTTGCATGATCCACCTCCCGGTCCCTTTCGAGCTCCTTCCTTCCTCAATAAGATCACTTCTCCAAATCAGATAGTCCCTATCAGCCCTTTGAAAGCTCTTGAACTTCTTCCTTCTGCCGGATCTTTCCTGTTTCGTTATCCAACCCCCTACCAGAACTGATGCTGTGATGCTCTGGCCCCCATTCCTTCTTCCACCTCTAGCGATACCCGACCCCTCAAGACTCACAGGCCATAAACCGTCAGAATTCCCACCACCACAGCATAATTTCCAGAGAAATGCCTCGTGTTATAAGTGATTCTCTGAGTAGCTTCGTTCAAGTCTTGCGGTCTACTGATCCTTTGATGATCAAAGAATTCTCCTAATGGACGCAGATGTGAAAGACGTTCTTGTCTGAATCCCTTGAGAGTTTCTGGGACTGGGGAAAGAGGAGAGAGTGAGATGGGGGGAGGGTTGAGCTGATTGCAGATGGTAGGATGGGAGATGGGAGGGAAATAGGAGGGAAGGAGGGAGAGGAGAGGAGAGACGACGTGGGTTTGACTTACTTCTCATAGCTATACTCATGAATTGAGACATGGTGGTTGTGTTTGAATTGATTTGCTCAAGGTGCTAGAAGATTAGGGATGTGTTGGTAGAAGGAGCAATCTCTCTCCTGCCTTGCTGTGCTATTTGGATCTGCGCTTTGCTTCCTTCCAACCCTTGCACCCACACAGCCATGTCAGCCAAATGTTTGAATTTGGCATCAAGCCAGAGTTTGAATAGAAGTTTAATCTCTTTATTATCATCAACTTCATCCACTTCCAGTTCCACTGGCACAGTCACAGCCAGTCGAGTTCGATTCAATTCAACTTCTTCTGAATCTTCATCTTCATCTTCATCTACTTCTTCTCATCAATCATCTCAGCATCGATCCAATTCCAATTCCAATTCCAATTCCAATTCCAATTCCAATCGAGCTTCATCTTTCAGTTTACCTCGATTCAACCTGAACCAACCAACTTCTTCCCTTCGATTGAAACCATCTTCACCTTCTTATTACACAGGAAGACCTCTTTACACAGATCTATTACTTCAATTAACTCAATTAACCAACCAAACCAAAAGATCATTAGAACAGAATCATATCCTACCTTTAAATTCAGATTTGACTTCTTTAAACTCTTCATTCTCCTCTTCTTCCTCCTCCTCATCCTCTTCCACTCGCAACCACGCATGGAGATCCTCCTCCTCAATGTCGTCCTTACTAGGAACTCAACTCAAAGCAGCTCAATATAGAATTTTGATAAAAGAATTAACCACTTTGTTCAGGTATAAAGATTTAGTGTCGGAACATTTAGATGGAAAAGATGGTAAAGATCCAGAACTAGCTAAACAGGTTTTACAACTTTTCAATAGATATTCAAGAGATACTTTCTCAATTTCAGTTTCTCAATCAGAAGATCCATCCGATTCAACCGAGACCTCAACTCCTTCACCGACAGATCCCTTCACTCTCTACCAACAAGCCCATCCTCCCCTCTCAATTCCTCTAGTAGATTCTCTAGGAAGATCCTACGCCTTAGGTAGACGTAAAGAATCTTCAACAAGAGTTTGGTTGATCCCTTCCAAACCTGATCCTGATACCATCGGACAAGTGCTTTTGAATTCTAAACCAATGTCTAGCTATTTCACCAGGACTTCTCATAGAGAAGCTGTCCTTCATCCTCTGAGGTTAGCTGGCTTACTAGGTGCTTTCAACGTTTTCGCCTTGGTTAAAGGTGGTGGACATTCTGGTCAGGCTGGAGCTGTAGCTCATGGAATTAGCAAGGCACTCGTTAGATGGTTTGAACATCAGTTCAGAATCGAGGGAGATGAGATTAAGAAGGAAGGATTGGAGAGTAGATGGAAGGAGGTCAGAACTTTGTTGTTGAAAGGTGAGTTTGGAGGGTTTGTGATTGATTTCAGTCGGAGAGAGGCCGAGCTGAGAAAGAGATGGAAGGAAAGGGATCAGTAGAGTCGCTCGAAAGATCAGCTTCTTTCTTTCCTCTCGTCTTTTCTTGGGGAGGGGGGGTCATTGATCCCTGAGAATTCTAGTAGTCGATTCCCAAAATCAATGTTGCGATTCAAAGAGCTGCCGAATCGACTCGTCCTCCTTTCCCTAAATTTCAACTCGATTTTTGAACCTTCTTCCCTACTCGTCTTTTTTCTTTCTTCTTCTCCCATTCTTTCGCCCCTCTCAAATTTTCTTTCACTCACCTTCCATGAATTTTCCTCTCCAGACGGTGTTCTTAAACGTGATCCACGTATGGTAGAACGTAAAAAGACTGGTTTGGCAAAGGCCAGAAAAGCTTACACGTGAGTATTTTTGAACTCGAGTCTAGAGAAGTTTTCGAAAACTTTTCTTGTAAGACCGTTTCATCTACTTTGGTACTAACCCTCAATATTTTCTCATACTCTACGTCCCTTTCCTTCAGCTGGGTCAAGAGATAGACAAGCAATCGCAGGGGATTCTTTCGTTTCTTTTTTTGGTCTCTTGGACTTTTTCGCTTTCCAATTGTTTTCTTCTGTCTCAAAGGCCCCAGGGCCATGTAAAGGTGATCATGCATCTTTGCTCAATTCCACAGATGGAAACTTTCCTGGGTCCTCGACGTCGATCTTCACGTAGCGTTTACTCCCTTTGGCGTCACGTCTTTGTGACCTTTTTGAGAATTCAATGCTCTTCTCTTCCCTTGATTCCTGAAAAATGCAAACAAGTCGAGACTTCCTCACTGAACCAAGAGATGGGGACATGCTTGATACTTCTTCCTGTCGACTTAGTTTTCCTCTCCGTGCTATTTCGAAAGCAAAGACTCGGTGAGAAGTAAGTGCCAACCCAGCCTCCAACACAAAGAAGCGAGTCCTCTGTGAGTTTCTGGCTTTGTATTTGGTTTGAACGTTCCATGACTCGTTTGTTCGCTCCCAACCCCTGATTTCTCACGGTGTGTTGAACCTATGCGCCCATCGTTTCTTCTTTGTTTCTATTGAGGTTTTGGTTGTAGAAGACAATGACCTCTTACCACTATTTCAAACACAGATTGAGGTAAGGAAGGGAGGAGCCAAATACCTGGGTTTTGCTTCCCCGAGAGAATCATCAAGATCTCAAAGTTGATTCTCTCTCCACTTGCCAACTCGTGACTCGAAAAATAGTTGACGCACGAGCCGGTCAACCCACGCGTTGTTTTGCTCAAACTCTGTTCAACTCCCAGATTATTCTACTTGTTCATCAAAAGATCACCTCAACTTTGGCGTTGGTTATGAACCTCAGAGAACCATTTAGCAGGGGAGGGTTTGAAAAGGAAAGATCTCCTAGACATAATCAGAAGATTTTCGAGAAGATCTCAAAACAACTTAGAGAGTATTAACCTTCACTTCAAGAAGTCACCAGGGACAGAGGTATCCTTCAGACTTTACGAGAAAATTATAGTAGAGCTTGGGAAGTCGAAGACCAGTTTAAACATGATCTCCATTATTACCGGTTATCCTCACCCTACTTGGGATTCAATGGTACTCAGATTGATTGAAAGTTGTCCTAATTTGGAGTCCATAGGTTTAATGTCACCCTTTCCTGAGAGCAAGGGATCAACTAGCTTCCCTCCACTGCCTCTGCAACCTTCCAACATAAGATTGACTCACTTCATGTTCAAAGCAAACAATTTACCATTTCAATTCAGTGATGATCGAAATCTTAAAGGTAGCCAAACATGTTGAAATCTTTTCCTCAGTTGGACATCCTGCAGAAGTTGACTGGATTAGAAGATTCCTAGAGAGCTCGAGAGAGAGACTTTAGAGATCGTGGCAATCGACGCTGTCGTATCTCGCTGGAATCCTTGTCAGCCACCACAAGACTTTATCAAATTACCTCGCTTGCAGCTTCTTCACTTAATTTGTCTGCCGATGTGGCCGGAAGCAACCTTTCAACCAAAAGATCAAGACTTGAGTCCCATTCTTGCTAAAATAAGATGCCCAGTACTTCAAATTGCATATTTGGGTAATATGAATTCTTCTGGAGCCTCCGTTCTCAAAACTCCAGAGATGAGAATGTTCCGTTGGGTGGCATCAAACGCTTGTTAGACTTCTTTACAACATCTACCTCTTATTATCTCTACTTCAAATTGGCCAAACCTTTCAACTCTCTCTTTTGGAGGTGATCATTAGGAAATGGAAGATTTGATTCCAGTCTTCAAAAGATTAAGTGTCAATGCAAACAATGTCAAGAATCTACATCTTCAACTTGATTCTCCATCTCCTTTAAATCAAGATCTCAAATTGATGCTAGAAAGCCGTAGAAAAGATGAAAAGCTCGAAGATTTACAGTTCTTAGAGTTAGGTCAATACTTCTTTGAACCGGTTGATCAGACTGACTTTCGCTGGTTGGAAGAAAGGGTCAAAGTGGTCAAAAGAGTTAGTGGAATGCCAGATGGTCAAAAAAGTCTGGCCTTGATGGAGCCAATCTATAGCGGCTGGGATTGATCTGAGTCAGAGTGAGAAGATGAGATACTAGTGAAGGAAAAGTGATTAAGAGAAGATCTAAGATTGAGGAAGAATCGAGGAAAAAACCACAAGAGTCTTCAAGGAGAGTCGCTCTTCGTCGATGCAGGCTTTCAGTCCAGACCTCATCTGACTTCTCGTTTGCCTCTCCATGACAGCTTCAGACTTCTTTCAGAGACCTCTTCTCCTCGTTTTTACCTCGTTAAGAACCCCTCACAAGTTGATCATAATAATGTAGAGACGCACCCACTCCCCCTTCCACCCCTGTATTCGAGTTTTCGTGCCCCCTTTTTTTTCTTCCAATCCAGGCTCACGAGCACCAACTAGGGCCTCGTTGAACATCCGATCCCGAAACTGGTGTATTGAGAAACAACTTCTGAAGAAGTTCGACGTGAAAAGGATGAATTTGAAGGGATTCTCACTTCATTCTCTGACTCCTTTTGATCAAAGTAGATCTTTGGAACGGAGGAGAAAGAGAAAGTTGTAGATGCATCAAAATAGATTAGGGTCCAGCCCAGGGCTGCGAATCTCAAAAGCATCTTGTCCTTTCGCCTCCCACTTTCATCCTCCTTTCCTTCTTCTTGCCCTTCAAGAACTGAAATCGAGAACATGTCAGATCTCAAATCACTTCCAACAGGTAAGCTCACGTCTTTGCTGCTCTATAACGTATCAAATTGCTTTACTGCTGTACGGACTCTCTGACCCACTCACCCCACCTCTCAGCCAAACCCGCTCAACGTACGGTCTTGAACCTTGGTAATCTACCACCAAAGAAGACATCTGCTCTAGGTGTGAGTGTCTCACTATCAGCCAGGAGGCAGGCTGAAGACGGGACGTATAGACCGAAGGACAAAGGACTGAAGGTTGGAAGCTGATTGAGGGTAACTCTTTTTAGACTGCAAATGAGTACTGATCTGCCTCTACTTTCTACCCCAATCTTTTCGTTCTCACTACTATAGGCTCAATCAGTGAGTGTTTGACCGAAAAGATGGGGGCAGCAGAGGGCGCAGCAAAGGGAGAGAAAGGTGGAGTAGGACGAAGTGTTGCTCTTGAAGAGCGTTGGCCGTATGGAGGACTAGGGGATCCAGAGAGGACCTCGAAGAGCATGAGCTGCGAGATATGAATTTCATTTCTATTCGGGCCACTCAGATGGGTAGTTCCGGCAAAGAGGAGGTAGGAGGTATCTTAAAACCTTGGTCCCTCTTCAACACCTCTTCAATCCCTCTTACCTCCTTCCCTGCTGTTCCACCTCTATCCCGCCCCCCTTTCTTCCAGTCCATGCGTAATGCTTCTCGTGTTGATCCTGAGAACCCTCCATGGCCTGCTTTCCGGTGAGTCTTGAGAGGCTGTTCGAGCACAGAGGCTGTTGTCTTCTTGAGCTTTCTAACTCAATCTTCTTTTCTCTCTCTCCCACCGTTTCTCCCAGTGGGTATCATGAGTACTCGTTCGCTCATGAGACTATGGGAAAACGTCTTCCAACCATCTTGGGAAAAGCTGTCGATGATACTATCGTAACTTTGAACGAGCAACATGATGAAGAAAAGATTGTAGACTTGTCCAAGTGCATCGAAAGAATGCAAGAGCTCATGACTGATCTCAGTGAGAATGCAACTCTTAGACCTATTATCGATGATGGTGAAGGAGACATTCCTTATTGGAACAAGGTTAGTACTTCGACACCTCTATCTTGATCCGACTAGCCTTCTACGCCGCCACTGACTCCTTCCTGGTTCCAATTGATTCTCTCGTTCAGGAAATAGCCAAGTTCTTCAGAGGCAAGTAGTAAAGGATTCGCTAACTTCACTCGCTTCGGATCTCTTCTGACCCCCTCCTTTTTTTCTGACCCCTCCTTTCTCAACCTTACTGCTTTTAGGCAAGAACTTCATGAACGCTCCTTGGCTATTCGCCGAAGCTTACAAATACCGTCGTCTGCATGAGTGCTTTTCCATCTCTAAGCATTGGAAAGACTACGATGTTTTCAAGCGTCAGAAGTGTGCTACTTTCTCTCGTTCTTCTACTGCCGTCTTCGAGCTCTCAACCCGTTTCGCCGAACCTTTCCACTACGAAGAGGGTGCAACTGATGAAGAAAAGGTCAAAGCTAGAGAGCTTGTCTTCAGAGAGCTAGCCCAAGTATGCCTCTGGGGAAACGCAACTGACCTGTCATTATTAATCAACATGACCGAAGAGGACATCAAGAACTTACAAAGTACTGGAGGAGAACACCTTGCTGCTACTGAGAAGAATATTCTAGGTAGGTCCTGACTGACGAAGAGGTTTCACTCGCCTGCAACATTCTGACCTTCCTTCTTCCAATCCCTTTCGTTTGATCTCAGGAAATCATATCGATAGAATGTGGAAGTTGCTGGGCTCCATGAAGGATGGTGAAATGTGAGTTGACCTGAGCCCCACCTTTCCTTCCCTCTCCACCCCCCCTTTTTACTTCGACTCAACCTTCCCTCCCTCCCTTTCCTTCCTCAGCTCTTTTGTGCTCGACAACGCTGGATTTGAACTCTATTGTGACTGTGTTTTTGCTGATTGGTTGGTCCAAGCTGGTATCGCTAAGACTGTGAGGTTCCATGGTGAGTCCCTTCGTATCTGTTCTTCGCTCCGACCTCTATCAAACCCTTTTCTACTCGATTCATTTGTCCCGCATTGACTCTCCCTCCCATTCTCCCGCCACTTTTCCTCGAATGCAGGCAAGAGATTCGCCTGGTTTGTCTCTGATGTAACTCGTCAAGACTGGGAATGGCTTATCAATTCTATGGTCTACGGAAGTTTGTTTTCTGAGGCCAACGAATCCGACACGGTCTCGTTGAGATTGATGGGCAATCGTTGGAAGTCTTACGAGAAGAGTGGACAGTGGATCTACGAACAACACCCCTTGTGAGTGTACGACTCACCATCGACGTCCACGACCCCACTGACTTCTCGATTCTCTTTCCCCTTCTCTTTCCAGCTGGTGCACTGGATATACCTTCTGGTCCCTCCCAACCGAAAGTCCAGATCTGTTCTTACATCTCTCCGGCTCGGATTGTGTCATCTTCAAGGGGGATCTCAATCATCGCAAATTGACCTACGATTGTCAAGCTCCAGCAGACACTCCGTTCGACGTAGCAATTGGACCTTTGGCTAGTGAAGATGGTGCTCCACCCGTCATCTCCATTCGTACTATCAAGTCTGACGTGAGTTCGCCGTTCGCTGTTGAGACGCAGAGGCCTATAGAAATTTTGGCTCACCTCCTCCCCTTCGCTTTTCATTTGCTCTCTATCTTTACAGGTTGTCGTTGGTGTGCCAGCTGAAGTCGCCGCCAAGCTTGACGAGGAAGAACCAGGATGGAGAATCAGGTGATTAGCTTCGCTGTCGAAGTCTACGTTTTGACTTCCCTTCACTGACGACTCCCCCTCCCTTTCAAACATCCCTTGATTGCTACGAACAGCGGGAAATACGCTGTAATTCTAGTCTCCGACGGTAAACCAGGTGAAGCCGTACGTTTCTAGATCTTGTCACTTGTCACCCGTTGAAGGTCTTGTAAATTCAGAGAGCGTCCTCGGGCAAGCTATATCCCTTGCTGCTGAGTCGTCTCGTCAATAAACGTCACCTTTTCTCTTTTCTTGTTTCTCGCATACACGCAACTCCTCCTACTCTTTTGATCTTTCAAATGTAAGTTCATACACGATGATTAACGAAGTACACAAATTGAGACCGAAGTGATTCCGTGTGACCGAATGAGAGAAGTGCTATCAAAAGCAGTACAAAACTCAGATTGCTGAAAATGAGATTTCGACCTTAGTTTGTTCGACAAACTTCAGCTGCAACCCTTTTCTCGACTTCAACAACTCGTCCCAAGCCTCCCACTCTATCTCCTTTGGCTCGAAGTCTTCAGGTAAAGCTATGCTCAGGAGTTGAGGGCAAACCTTTGTGTCTCCCAGCTTGTCAAACAGGCTCTCCAGATCTACCGAGCCTTCTCCATCCTCCAGCTGGATTTCTAAATGCATCAACCCCTCTAGACCATCCAGTACTTCGATGACTTCGTGTAGCTTGCTATCAGGATCAATTATAGCAAATTCTCTCAGTTGAGGTTTCATCTCCACTAACCTAACCAAAGAAGAATGAAGTTCGACCCTCGCGAGCTGAGGAGCTCTAATATGATCTGTAAATTTCTGGAGGAGAAGCATCTTGGCTGTTCCATCTGTGCTGCACTTGATTGAAGAAATGTAAAGTTCTTGAAGGCTGGTTAATTCTGTTGCCCCTACTTTCGAATCTTTCTCCGAAACTTGAAGCTCTTCTATGTAAAGCACTTTGAGGCCAGTCAGATAAGGAAGGAGGTCCATAATTGAACCCTCGAATCGCTTTGTGTACTCTTCTAGCTTCTTGTGTATGATCAAAACTTTTAAGCGCTCGAAATATTGGGTGTTTGCTGGAGAAGAATTAGAGAGCGACGGAACGAAAGAGTAAACCAAGGCGTTCTCGAACGTCCGAAGAAAAGTTAAGGATTGGTTTTCTGGACTCATAAGCTGATTTTTCCTCTTTAGGATAGAAAACAAGGATTGACTGACTTGAAGATTTCTAGATGCAGAGAGATTAGGATGCTCCAGAAACGTTAATTCACTTAATCTTAAACCCTTCTCTCTGCAAGCTCTGATCAATTGCCAAGTAAAATCATCATATTCCCAAATCTTTGAGATCTTCAGAATCTTGAAAGTCTGTATTGAAGGTTGAAGAGGACTTAACAACTTGGACCAATAAACGATGCTTTTCTCTTTTAATTTGCCTTCCGTGTCGTCAAAAGCGTAGTCTCCTTTAAACTCCAACATTCTATTGATGGGTCTGCTGAAACGAAAGATTGGATTTGTTTTGGGATCTTCGAGAGTTAAGGAGGTGAGTGTGTTCCTACTTTTTGAGGAGATGGCATGAAGTTCTGAAAGGAAAGACTTTTCATTTATACCGAATCCGTTGAGCTCGAAGGAGACCACTCTCCAGAGACTCTCTGTTCTGAGAAGTTGTTCCCAAGACTTGCAAACAGAGGTGATCCTGCCTAAAGTCCGTTGAGTTAGATGTGAGAATAGTCCAAGAGTGATCTCAGGAGGTAGTTGAGTGGCCACTTCACTGGAGGTTGAGGTCGAGTCGGTTGAAGAGTTGGAAGAGGTCGAATGAGAGTCAGAGGACAAAGACTCGAGCTTCGGTTCTTCTGACATTTCAAGGCTGCTGCTGGGAAGATGATTGAGAGGACAAAGGAGGAAAGATAGGATCCGAAACGTCGAGTTTAAGTACTTTGAATGAGACCCCAATAGGGGCAAGCGAAACGGCTCTTGCGTAAATGAAAGGGGGTAAAAAAAAAGGTCAGAGCTCAACCGGAAACAAAAGACAGGGGTTGAGATCGCTGATTTCATTTTGGTATTAGAAGTCCGATACTATACAAAAAGTTGAAGAGTTGATCCTAATAACTCCAGTCAAGATCGTCGTCCCCACCTCCAACTCCTCCAGTTTCCGCACGTCTCAGCATATCTTGTAAGTTTGCATCTCCACTACCATCTCCATTCGGATTCTGAGCGTCCATCCTGGCTTGGAGAGCAGCTTGAACACCTCCATGATCGACTCTTTCGTCTGCTCGCAGATTTAAAGCTTCCTGTCCGTAGAAATCTCGGCGTGGGTCGTATTTGACTCGTTCGTCTTTGATCATTCTGTGGGAGAGGAAGGAAGTGCAAGCGAGCCGAGTTCAGATTTGAACAGGTTTCCGAGGTGGCAGAATTGATGGAATGGATAGACGAGGGGGTGTCAGCAAAGGGAGACAGAGGAGATTTGAAGACTGGCAAGTTCTACAAACCTGCTATCCATTCGTAGATCATCCCCTTCGATCCCTAACATTGGTGCTGGCGTTTTGGCTTCGATTACCTTTTGGAGTCAACGCGGTCAAAGGCAAGTGGCGAAACGAAGGAGAGGGCAGTTAGGAACGGTGTCAGTTTGATGGGAAGTAAATGGCATACAGTCTTTCTTGTTAGGCTTGATATTCCCTTTGGTTTTGATTCTACTCCAGAATTCTAAACGAAGGGAAATCGAAGGATAGGGAGGAGCAGAAGCTTCTCTTGAGCTCGAAGGCCAGCTCATCCTCTCTTTCGAGGACAACGAGCGGCTGCGTCTATCCAAATCAAACTCTTTAGAGCAAGTCCGATGCTTGAATTCCGTGTCTTAACCGTCTGGAAAGCCAAGCAAGCCATCGATCTCAATAGATGAAGCTCTGAAAGCTTCTCTTGATATCCATTCTTCCTTGCTCCCTCTTTTCTTAGCCATTCCCTTCCATCTCTTCCTTCAGGTAAATTCATAATGTACTCACAAAATGATTATCGCAATGAGGGCAATACTCATCACTATCTTCAAAGACAGTCAAATCCTTCCTAAAAGCCTTCTTGCACTTCTTACAGATGAACACCATCTCTATCGTCTTTGCCAATTGATGAGTCTGTGTTTCAGCGTGACAGTCAGGACACTATCATCGGTATTCACAGTGATTTTGCAATCGAAGTTGATGTTGGAGGAGAGCGATAAGGAGTTAAAGAAGATCTGAAAGTAAAGGTGATAGAGAAATTAGAGGCACTCACGTCGTAGAACCTCTGACAGCAAGGAGCTCTGATTGAGACTTGAGCGTTGAGTACGTGTTTGCTGGAAAGGTAACAGGATAGTGAATAGAGGATGATGAGTTCTGAGAGCTAGGTAGAAGGAGGTAGTTGAAGGCAATGGAGAGGCACTTGGCTAATATCCTCTCTCTTCCACTTCTTCTACTGGCAAATTGGTTGATGTTGAATGGAAGAGACCTATGCGAAAGTAGATAGATCAACTCTGTACTCACCACATAATTCCGAGAGTAGATTTAGGGTGTGTGGGTCAAGAGTTGCAGCCCTGAAATCTGAAATTGGTGTGTTCTCAAGCCAACTCTCCTCCCTCACAACGTTTCACTTCTTTGCTCCTTCTCCTTTCTTTAACATCAATCATACCATAACGACCACCTCTCTAGTTCACTTCAAGTCACATTTCAAGCTGCAAGTCACTCCGCTAGCCTCAACTCAGCTAACCTGCACGTCTCAATCTTTCTTCAAGAGTGACACACTCATTCCCAACACTCATCTCACAGAAAGCATCACCACCAAGAGAGACTTCTTTCTTAGAAGCTACTTACACCTTAGTCCCTCATATAGATTCTCAATAGCGTGAGTTACTATCACAATGTTCTTGGAGGGACGGGACGCGGCATGAGCGGCAAAGAAGAGGGAGAGATCTGGGAGATAGAACGGGCATAAGAAATGGTGCTTTGATCTCTAGAGGTGCTTTGAAAGAGTCAATGAATTCACTCATGTCTCAAAATGGAGTTGGTGTGCTCACTGTCACAGCAAAGAGTGGCTCAGCTCGGGCTTCTGACCATCTCTTACTCCTCCCTTTGACTACCCAGCCAACCTGCCAAATCTTTCGTGAAACAACTCTCGTAGCTCCTTCCTACCTCTTTCCATTTCAAGGCAAGAGAAAGGAGAGTTATGCCTCTAGAGCAAATCAAGCCAGCTTTCTCCTTCTACGAATCCCAGCCAAGCTCTTCCACCTCTAAGCTTCGACAGACTCAATCTTCAGTGGAACCGGCCTCGAACTCTCCTTCCGGTGAGGCTACCTCTTTGCCTTTTTACTATCAGTCATCTCTCAAGACCAATCAGGCAGCAAGGAGGTTCAGTCAAAGCGATGGGAGCGATCCTGCAGATGAGCCAGAGGAACATGAGGGATCAGGAAATTTTGGGGAGGCAAGCAGGCCGATAGCTCAACCTGAACATGCTGAGGAAGAAGATTCTGGCGAGAGTTCTCCTCCGTCCCCCTTATCTCCACCGGAAACCAATAGTCCGAGTCCAGCTCATGGGATTAGGAGTATAGGTGTAGGAGGAGCTTCTCTCATGAGAGGTAGAGACCAGGACCATCCTTATCCACTTTGGAATTCTAGGTTCCAGAACGATCAGAATGAAGATTCAGGCTCAAATGATGATTTAACAATACATCAAGATCAAAGAGATCAAGACATCTTCAAAGACGCAAGATCTCGACAATGCTCTCATGAAACTTCAAATTCTTATTCTAACTCGTACTCCTGGTACTCAAGCTCAAACTCCAATTTAAAAGATACAGAACTCAATAGAGATGATGGATCAGCTTTGACTAAGCTTGGTGGAGTTGGAGGGGTGACAAGGTCTGGAAGTTGGGGAAGGAAAGATGCAAGATCTCCTGAGATCGCTGAGAGTCGCTTTCAAAGCAGCTTCGAAGATCAGGATGAAGAAGCAGTGTCAGATGAAGAAGTAGATGAGGGGAAGCGTGATTCAATGCAGCGGCGGAGAGGATCAACTGAGGGGAATGGTTCGAGAGGTGAACTCGGAGGTGGAATCAAGACGATTGGGAAGCGTCGATCTATACCGACGCCTTCGCCTCCTGACTCTCCCTCTGGAGTCGATCAAAGAGGAATTCATCGACTTAGTTCTTCTTTTCCGGTGCCTTCAATCCCTTCTTCAAGTCGGCAAGAGAATGTAGCTCCTTCTTCTTCCTCTTCTTCCAACTCGAAATCAAACCCTTCAACTTCGGAAAGGACGCCAGAAATTCCATCGTATTCTAGAACCTCAACTAATTCTACCAATTCTACGAGATTCTCTCACTCCTCAACTAACTCCAAATCCTCTGATTCAAGTTACACCTCTTATGGGTCTTCAAACCCTAACGCTGCTCCTTCTGCTTTGTCTTTAAGGTCAGTCTCTGGATCCATCAAATCGAATAGAGATAACGAGAGGAATAGAGATTCTTCTTCTAGTCTGAGAAGTAATCGAAGTGCGTACAGTTATAAGAGCTCTTCATTTGAAGAAGGAAAGGAGGAAGTCGAAGCTGGAGAAAAGGCTCTAGAAAGGAATTCAAATCAGCCACAAGATGATGATGACGGAAACTCAGAGGATACTGGAAGAAGATCAGCCTCTACTGGAACTACTGGGACTGAAGTTGGAACTGAATCTCAACACCAAGTGCCAGAGCAGCCCAAGGTTGACGAAGCCGAGAACTCGGCTTCCGTTCCAAAAAGGTTGAATGGACTATCCACGGGTGGCTTCAAAACGGTCAGCGGAGGTCCCAGTCCTAATTCTAGTGATGCGCCTCCAGAGAGCTCTCTAGAAACATTCACTCAAAGCAGCCCAGATCCTCTTTCTGGCGGAGCAACGGAAACGACAAGCTTGGATGCTCCAATGATTCCTTCCTCTCCAGCTTTCTCTGCTCAGAAGGTAGCTCAATCTTCTCCAGGTCCAATAACTCCAGCCACGCTGGTTCCTAGCTCCAGCCTCCCTCCTAGACTCGCCACTCCTTCGATCTCTAATTCTAGCTCCCAAAGCCTGATGAGCGTTGGACCAAGCTCTCAGTTTCAATTCGAGCCACCCATTCCTAGGAGGCATTCTGGAATCTATCTAGCGAGAACCAGATCCGCTTTGAGTTCTAGACATCCGACCATCAACTCAAGGTTTGAACACGGTCATGGAGGAGGCAGGGCAGCAGCCAGAGAACGAGCCGCTCTGGAGAACGCTAGACAGAACTCATTCGATCAGAAGGCAAGGAATCTTAGTGGATCAAGTTCTGGAGCTAGCTCTCATGGAGGAGGTAGCAGATCCTATGCTGCTAGTCAACCTGCTTCTCCTCTCATTCTGAGTAGTTCAGGCTCTCTTTTTGTCTCGGATTGGTCGGGACTTTCAGCTCTCACTTCTATCAATCGGAATCAAGGTTCTCTCGACTCATCAGAGCAGGAGATGAGGACTCCTCTAGCTGGTAGAGCTCCTTTGCCAGCTTCAGGAAGCTCTTCTTACTTTGGTCTAGGTCCCAGAAGAGGTTCGGGTTCAGGCTCGACAGGCTCTACTCCAATGCCCTCTAGTCATCAATTTTCCTCTCAGACGCTGTCTCCGAATACAAGCATTGGACCTATGGTGTCCCCTTCCTCTTCTTTGTCAAGATCGGTGGGAGACAGGAAAGGTCTGAAACCTCTTGCAGTCTTCACTCAATTGACTCCTCTCGAGGGAACGAGTTCAGGAGCTGCAAGCGTTGGACTGGGACTTTCAGACTCTCCCGCACCGACTCCAAAAGGCCCGTCAATCGGCAGAGGTTCTCTCGCGGCTTCTCCTAACGAAGCTACGTCTAAGAGCTCGATCGGCGCCTCAAAGAGGCCTGCCATGCAGAGGTCTTCCACCACCGGTCACGGAGTTGGTATGAGGTTAGGAGATGGAGTCGGTCAGGTTCTGAGAACGCCAACAACCGAGGAATGGACGAGGTTCTTAGCCGAGCAAGGAAGTGCCGCTCTGCTGAGTGGGGTTGACTTCAGACAACTCCATCTCGCTGCTGCCTACGGAAATGCAGAGAATCTGCAGAGCACTTCGACGACGACTCCTCTCGCTAGCGATCTTCAATCGATGCCCAGGTCTAGGTCTTCCTCTTTACTCCCAAGTCTAGGAACCGGAGCTGCAGCCTCTACTTCCTCAATTTCTCTTCCAGGTCCTTCCGCAACTCGCATCTCATCTCAAGACGAAGAAGGAGAGGCTGATTCGGATTCAGATTCAGACGAAGGGATTCAGATCTCAGCTTCCATGGTAGCTAGCGGCAACCTGCCCAACAGCGACTCAGGTGCAAGCGAGCTTGGAGTCTTGGAGAGGCTGAGAAGAATGAGCGCTGGAGCTCTGGCTGGTTTGGGAGGCAGAGTTCGAGGTCGAGGTGCATCTAGCAGCCGAGCAAGTTCAAGTGTCAGAGGTTCTGATCTCGAGTCACTTAACGAAGAGGACGACGAGGATGAGGAGGCGGTAGATTCAAGCTCCGAGGGAGAGATCGAACGAGACCTAGACTTGGGAGAATTGCTAGATGGAGATGCCTTCGCTGCCAATCATGCGAGGCACGGCTCTAGCTCTTCTCTGGAAAGAATGAGTGCTCTCTACGAAGCCATCTCTCGGCCGCAATCCAGAGTCACAAGTCCAATCGCATCACCCTTCAGCAGTCCACATAGACCTTCAAGCCCTATCTCGAACAGGATTTCTCTGAGTCAATCAGGCTCAGGCTCGAGTTTCAATCTCAGCCTGGACACTGGAGCCGACAGATCCAACCTGGCGATCTCTCCCACTTCAGCTTCTAGTTTAATTCTAGGTTCCAACCCAGGCTCTGATCCCTTCAACAACTCCCCACCTTCTCCAGCTCAATATCAATCTCCGCTTTTCGTCAATGCCAATCAAAGAAGAGGCTCCAATCATAGTCAAACTTCTTCTCCCAACCCAGGTGGCTTGAGCTTTTCGCCTAGTTTCAGCAGCTCTGCCTCTGGAGGATCTAACACAGGCCCTTCTCTTCTTCCACCTCCAAGCGAAGTTCGATTGACAAGGGAAGCTACTCTCAAACCTGGCTCTGCTACTGGTCCTCCCTCTGATGGGGCTCCCAAATCCTCTTTGGCCAGCAAGAGAGACGCTGCTAACGCTAGCGCTGCAGAACGTCAAATCGCTGCGAACGCTTTCGGATACCCTTTGCCTCCTCCAGGAACGAGCCGATGCATCAACGACTTCGTAATCACGGCAGATATCGGCAGAGGAGCTTATGGTCTGGTGAAGAAAGTCAGAATGAAGGGAGTCGATGGAAATCCTACAGGGGTGAGTTTTCGAGGAAGAGAAGGCTAGTATGCAAGCACAATTTCTATCAAAGACTACGACTGACCCCTCGAACTTGCCTTCATTCTTCATCCTACAGCATGAGTTCGTAGCCAAGTACATCATCAAGTCTCGGATCCTGGCGGACTGTTGGCGTCGACATAGAGTTCTCGGGCCGATTCCAATCGAAATCCACGTCATGGACCAGCTGAGACGTCTTGCCTACGAGGCACCACCAACTCCACCAGCTTGGTCTCCAGAAGTGCTCTCTCAAGGACTCGGAACTCCCACCTCTTCCAGGCCGTCCAGTATCCCTTCGACTCCATCGAAGGATGCAAGCGATAAAGAGCTCATGCCGCCTCCAGCTCCTCCCAAGTCATCAAACGAAGTCCCCTCTGCTGTCCAGAAATTCCATCCCAACATCTGTCCAATGGTCGATTTCTTCGAAGACCACGAATTCTACTACATGATCATGCCGATCTTCGGTAGGGGTCAAGACCTTTTCGATTACGTTGAATCTCTTCCTGATGGTTTGTCTGCAGTTCAAGTTCGATCCATCTTCGGCCAAGTTGCAGATGCTCTCAGCTACCTGCATTCCAACTCAATCGTTCATAGAGACATCAAAGATGAGAACGTCATTCTCAACTTCAAGAAGGATCAATTGGGAAACGAGATAGACACCAGCCAAGCTCTTCCAACAGCTCAATTGATCGATTTCGGTTCTGCAACTCACATCAGACCTGGAAGACTCTTCGACACTTTCTCTGGAACTCTGGACTACGCTGCTGCTGAGATTCTAAGAGGAGAGAAATACGGTGGTAGAGAGCAGGATGTCTGGGCTCTAGGGGTCGTCGGCTATGTCTTACTTTGTGGAGAATGCCCTTTCTGGAACGGAGAAGAAGCAGTAGTAGGACTAACTCCTGACAGTAGAGCCGCGACTGCTCTTCAAGAAAGATGCTTCCCTCCACCTTTATCCGACGAAGACCCTCAAGATGATCCTGCAACCCTCAGGATTCTAGCAGATGTCGAAGGTCAAGAAGACGGAGGTGGAAGACTCTGCGATGCTGCCGATCTCATCGCTAGATGCTTGGAATTGGATCAAAATGCAAGACCAACTGCAGAGACAATCTGTTCTCACAAATTCTTGGTGGGCAGCAAAGGTTGGAGAGGACCTGGTGGTTGGCTGGAAAAAGACGACCATAGACAGAACAATGACGCAGTCCTCATAGATGAAAATTCAGCTAGCAATGAAGCAATCCAAGAAACGCTCTAGATTCAAGCCTTCTTTCCCCCTTTTTCCCCGTGGCTCTCTCTCTCTCACCCCCAAACTACTTTACCTCTCTCACTTTAGTTCTCCCACTTCCTCACCCTTTCGTTGGGATCTGTATCCTATTCATTCACTACCGCCCTACCCTCATCATTCACTCTTTTTCAACCACTCTTTCAATCGCACCGTCTCAAAATCGAGATCGGTTTGTAAAACTTTTAGACATTGCATTCACCACCACAACTTCAATCACATCCATTCTGTTCTTCTCATCCTAACTCTATGGCTGAAGTTGACCCATGAAATCGAATTGAGTCTGGGAAAGAGGCACGTAAGGTCAGCGTAGTCATTCGCCTCAAACTGACGAACCTGCTTCCGACCTCCTCTCTCAAACCAACCTTTCACACTTGAAAGCCTCACCTTTTCAAGATTCTGTGCATGAGAGTGATTTTTGTGGCTCCTGAAAATCATTCTGGGGGTATCAAACCATTCCTAAATGCTGAAATATGCCGAGCAAAGAAGTCATCCTTTCCAAAAATCGTTTTCCTCCTCGTCCACGTCTCCCTGCCTTCTACTCTGATCACTCCAGCGAAAAGATCAGGTACAGATCATTATCTCCTAGAAGATGGAGGGGAAGCAAGAGTCCTGCAAGGGAATCTGAATGCCGTTCGCCACCTCCAGAAAACGCCTATCGCTTTAGAGATCAAGGTCGTCCTTCTTCAAGAGACAGCAGACTCGAAGGTGACTTTAGAGACAACGCTACTTCCACAACTTCAGGTCCTCATACACTAAATCAGAGATGTCGCGATTTGAGCTGGTATCTGACCCGGCAGATCACTAATCGCCTTCTCTCTCCATTCCATTTTTTAGGAAGCTGAACTTGCTGCTCTTGAAGCTGAGGCACCGGAGTCTCCAAACCACGAAACCCCTGATGCAAACATTGGGTCAACCAAGAGCTTCAAGGAGGAAGATGGGCATCCTACTAGAAGTGGAATCAAGAGATCCTGCGAGTCAGAGACCGAAGATCAAAGAGAAGAGCGTTCGCCTCTTCGTCGACTTCGAATGTAGAATCGTTGTTATTCTCTTCAAGATGATCATGAAATTCCATCTCATCCCTCGGGAAAACCTCAAATGAAAGAGGCAAGCCTTATCGGCATCTCTAGCTCCGCAGATGAAGATGTTGATGGAAGCCACGTCGTGTTGACTGACTCGGAAGACGGTGGGGAGGATGGAAACTAGGGGAAGCAGTTGCCATCATTCGTCAAGTAAAGAGCTGAGAGCGATCGAGCCTGCAAATAGATACTCTCGACCTTTCGAGTTCATGCAGATGATCTGAACGTCATTCTGGCACGGCGAAGAAGCGTGATAAAATCGAAGTCCGATCTCGTCTTTCTTCTAAAGCAGAGATCTCACAAGATGATGGCTCCTTAGGATCGAAGTCTGTTTCTCAGAGGTACATTGGATTGGAGGCAGGTTCAGACTGGATCTCGAGAACTTGGATTCAAAGCGTGGACTGTATTCATTGAAAGCAACCTTCTTGAAGTCCGTATCTGCTATCTCTTTACTTTCGAGTTTGCTCCTCTCTATCTATTACTCCCCACTTAAACAAGAAATCAAGGCTGTATGGGGTCAACCGATAAAGTGTTGAAGGAAAGTAATCATCTGCAAGGGCTCCACCCACTGAGAAGTAAAGAAGATGTGACGAAAACAAGGAGGTTAAAATGAGCAGAGAAGAAGTCTACCTTGTCTCACGCTCCTCCCGACTTTCATAATTCCTTTAGACTTACCAATCTCAGGGCTGAAGAAGGTGAGCTCGATCTTCTCACTCTTCGAAACGGCCTCTTCCAATAGAGGTTCCTGTTCTCTTTCCAAGCTGCCACCGACTTCTCGGTGGTAACAACTCTACCCAGACTTGTCATTAATTCTAGGGGCACCTTGATCTCTTTAAGATTAGACAGCCTTCTGTCCAGGAGTAACTAGACAAGTAAGTACCTTGTCCTCCGGGCAAACTTCTCGGTTTTATCGACGTCATCGAAAACTCCCAGTAGAGTAATTGCAGAGCTTCCAAGGTAGGAGGAATGCCGATTTGCTCCCTACCAAGGAGAGATGCGATGAATTGAGGGTCGACAGCCATCACCTTTAAACCACTGAAAAGCTTCAAATGTGAGAGTGATTGAGGCTAACCCCAAGACCCTTAATTCCGCCTCTCTCTCATCCTAGTGGTATCCAGGTCTAACCTTGAAATTGGCGAGCTATGTTGTGACCTGAAGAAAATGGTAGACCGCTTGAGATTTTCGATTTCCTCCTCTCCGACTCTTTGCTTTGTCGGTTGAGAAGCCTCTCCACCTCCTTGCGTCTCCATTTGCACTGAGGAAGCAGGGCTTGATGGCTAGCTGCTTAACTTTGGTTAAACCTTCGATGGCGTGAGAGTGCTCAGAAAGGAAGATAGAATCCTCATAAGAGATGTAAAAGCTCATCACCACTCGATAAAGATGTGGACAGAAGACTGAGAATGGAAAAGGGCAGTGAGAGCTCATGTCGTCAGAGTCGAGTTATAGATGGGAGGGGGCCCAATGATACTCCCCGAGAATCCATATAGCCTCTCTGACCGAGATCAGGTCGATGAAATCGTCGGAATGATTGATGAGCAATCTTTTGAGGGTGTTGGTGAAAGCGAGGGGAATCCTTCTTCCTTCAACTCTTTCCGAGAAGGGAACTCCTCCAGAGATGGCAAGCAGGACAAGTACTTGAAGATGTTTGAGACGACTGAAGAATTCAGTTTGGGCCTCCATCCAGTAATACTCAGAGAACTCCTGCATGGCCATGGGAGGCACCAGATCCCCATCAAGGTCCACAGTCTGATCGTATACGCCTTTCCCGTTGACGAATTGATGGGACACAACCTGTTGTCCTAGCCAAGGGTTTCTCTTGACACACTTGAACAAGCCGGTAGGGTGACGAGGATGGACAGTGACTGTTCGAAGAAGCCCAGGATAAAAGAGAGCGTATGCTCCCCAACTGCTCATGGATACCGATAGAAGGGTCTTGTCCCTGAGTCTTAAATGAAAGAACAGGGTTGTCAGCGACGAGAGAGAGAGAGAGTGAAGCGAACAGCATGTCATTCAGCAGAGAATATATACTCACTTCCTTCCTTCGTTCATCTCGTCCCAGGTCTCGCCGACAGCCCAGTCTCGAATCTCTTGCGTTACCATCGACAAAACGTCTTCTCCTAATCGATCGAGAGTGTCTGATGAAGGAGCAGGTGGGAAGATTGTTGAATCTGGATCCATGGTCGGATGAATGTCATGATTGGAATGAATGTCTGATTCTTCGTCATCAAAAGTTGGATCAGATCGGTTGCCGATTAGTGCTTCCTGTGAGGTCTCATCTGTCAGAGGATCTTGTTCATCCTGAGGGGTGAGAGAAAGATGAGCTGCGAGTAGAGATTGAAGTTGAAGGGAAGGGGAGATTGAAGAAGAAGTAGATCCTTGGTTCCGTAGAGTTTCTCTTTTGAAGGTTGAAAGCGTTTCATGTAATCTAGTGGTAGTAAGGTAATCTATGATCGCGCGTTGACAAGCTGAATCTATTGACTCGGATTTCATCGTCGAAGGGGAAGAGAACAAGAAGATGCGACTTCTCGATTCTTGGGCGATTTTCAGCTCCGTTCTCGCCACCCAAACAACACAACCCGTTCAAAGCAATGGCTTCAATATTGAAATTTGCGTTGGAGAAGTGTAAGTACAAAGCAAGTACAAAGCAAGGGAGCTGAATACCAGGAAGCAGACGGCTGACAGCAGTCTCGTCTCCGTAAAGCCATCTCTCACTTCATCAGTCCCTCCCTCCCTCCAATCGATAGAGCAGAGGTCATAGACTCTGAAACTCAATCTGATGATTTCAATACAATTCCAAAGGAGCTTGGAGGTTTCAAACCTCAGTATGCCATATCTATAAGGAAACCAAGAGATGATCTCGAGGCTCAAAAGCTTTACAACGCTATCAGAACAGTAGCCTTCTACCTAGATGCCATCCCTGGATTCGGAAATAAGTTGCCATTCGGAATTGGTGTAGATGTGAGTCCACTTTTGAAGCGCAGAGCAATGACGAGAGCGGTGAAGGTGTGGCGTGGCTGTGAGAGAGGTTTGGACAAAGATCAATCGGCAGAGAAGTAGCTCTAGAGGCGAGGCAGGACCACAGAGAAGCTTGGAAATCAGTTCTTATTGACAGGTATAGCTGAAAGGAGTGTTTCAATAAGCGTCTTGCTTGCAGCTTGCTCCTAACTGTCTCCATTCTCATCAAGCTTTTCGTCTCTCTCATCTCTCTCTCTCTCTCTATTATCCTTTCTGCGCTCTCTCTTTTTCACTATCTTCTACCTTCTCAGTCTATCATAGGTGTCATTCCAGGCATTGGGGATTGGATCGGTTTAGTCCTGGGTCTCTACCAGGTTTTCCTCTGCACACTCTTCGGACTCCCTCTCTCCCTTCTAGGTTGGATGATCTTGAACGTAGTCATCGATTGTTTAGTTGGGTTGATTCCAATCGTAGGAGACTTACTTGATCTAGCTTTCCAATCAAACCTTCGAAACCTAGTTCTCCTCGAAGCTCATCTACTTCAAACCCATGGAGAATGTTCTCAAGGATCTTTCTCCATCTTAATCCCCCCTTCGAACAAGTTCATTCCAGACTCGAGATCAACAGCCAGTTCTGGAAATTCTTTCTGGAGGTTTGGAAGGAACTCAGCGGCTAAGGTGGAAGAAGGACCTCATAAGGGAAGGAGGACAAGACCTATCTCGAGAAAAACTGCTCAACAAGCTCAGAGGTCTTTTCAGCCTCAACCTTCTGGTAGGGTAAGACCTTGAGGTTTGGGATCTTCTAATTGGAGGTAAAATCACAGAGAACTGAGATCTTTGACTTCATCGCTCGAATTGTTTTGGTAAGTCTTTTGCTTCGAATTCCTTCCCCTTGTTCTTTCTTGGACTGATTCGGATCTCTCTCTTCCTTTGTTCCTGCTTCTTTAGTCGCGTCAAATCACCATACCCGAACGATCTAACTGTAGATTGAAGACTCAAATCAGCAATCCAATGTTTTTTCATTGGGAGTGGCGAAAATTCCCCGAGTGATTTCAACCAGAAGATGAAGATTTGCATTTGGGGACCCGCGAACGAGAGGAGAAAGGGAATGAGATGGCAGAAGGGAAAGAAATGAAGAGAATCTAAAGCTAAAAGGTTCAAACTCGATCAACCATAATGGTTAGAATGTTGTTGCTGATAGTTTTGTTGATGCTGTTGTTGCTGGAACTGATTGGGATGAACGTTTGAATTCCCAGTGAAGTGATTCAGATTCTGTTGAATAGGCTGAGAGATTCCATTCTGATCCCAGCCTTGAGAGTTCAATCGAGGATCAACATGAGCTGAAGGAGGAGGAGACATTGGATTTCCATGCATACTTGGATTCATGCTCATGTTCATCGTTTCCATATCTGAATGTTGAAGACCTTGAAGTGGAAGCTGACTTTGAGATTGATGTTGAGATTGACTAGTTCCAAAACCATTCATTCCAGGATGAATTGACATCCCACCATTTCCACCATTTGAACCCCACCCTCTATTCTGAACCTGTTGAACTTGATCACCATTGACCGGACTCCAAATGTTCCCACCAAAGAGTAATTGAGCTCCAGGAGGCGAATCCCATCCCTTTCCTTAGCCACTTCCTTTCACGGCGCTTCACAGCCAGTCTGACGTAAGAAAAAAGGTCCAGAAGCCAACTCTATTTGATTCTTTCAAGAAGGAACTACAAAAGTCCCCAATCTAGGAAAGGGATCCTTAGCTGCCAAAACCACAACCCCTCTCTCATGACTGATATAACCTTTCAAATACCCTTTGAAGATCGTAGTAGCAATCAACCATTCAGCTTCCTCTTTCCCAAGTTGAACTCCAACATACATCAACGCAGATCTGAAAACCTCAATTTCGATCCTGGTAGATTTGTCTCTTGCTTCCCAAACCTTTCTGAATAAACCTCTTAGACAAGCTTCCCTTGCTTTCTCCAAAGCCAAGTAAGTCCCAAGTTTGACCAGAGATCTCTCTCTAACTGGATCTGCCAGAGCTTGATCGTAAGCTCTTACATCGCCTTTCTTTGCTCCTAGAAGGAGTGGAGAGTAGAGGGAAGCTAGACGTGGGAAGGAATTGAGAAGTTGAGAGGAAGGCAGAATTCCTCGGAGAAGTTTGACCGGGATTAGATAGGCTAAAATCAGTCTGTAGAAGAGAGAGGAAAGGAGAGAAGAGAAGGAGTGAGTCCAAAGGAGAGAAGAAAGGAGAAAAGAGAAGGATTGAGATTGAATTGTAGAGTGTAGACTCACCCTTGATTCTTCTTTGCCAAGAAATGACAGTTCTCAAAAGCAAACGCCAAGTCAGTTTCCGCCTGAGAGTATTCCTCGTTCAAGAAAGCCAGCACTCCAATGTAATATCGGAACGAAACGATGTCTGATTTGGAGAAACTTTCAAGAGGAGGCAATTCAGCTGCAGTAAGAGCTCTTCGAATGTTCTTGCATAAAGAGATCGATTTGAGCTATCAAGGATTGAGAAAGAAAATGTTGTAAAAGGGATCAGAAAAAGCAACAGAACGGGAGCTATAGAGGATCAGATCGTCTGACTCGCCTTGAAATAAGTACTGAAAACCAATCCAACCATTTCATAGGTTCCCCATTTCCTACTACCAGCCTCTGTACTTCTATCGCCAATGCAGCTTGAAAAGGCTTTGTTCAATTGTCGGGCACATTCTTCCAGCCTTTTGTTGTTTGAATTAGCAGCTTCCACGGGGATGAGAGTTGGTTGAGACATTGCTGATCTTGGGATCGAAGCAGCCAGAGATCGAGTGACTGCTGCATCTGTTCGAATAGAGAGAGCTCGAAGGTCTAGAAGCAGGATCCTCAAGACTGGAAGAGCCCACCTACCGGTTGGAAGGTTTGAGAAGTATCGGATGAAGGTGCTGTAGAAGAGTAGAAGAGAAAGGGAGAGAGATGGAGGAGAGAAAAGAGTCCGACTTCAGAGAATGTGAAGCTTTCGAGCCTGGGTATCGGCTAGAGAAATCAGAGTCTTCAATAAAGCTCTCTTAATTCAGCATCTCTGAGGAGTTGTAGAAAGGCATGCATTCGATTCGATCCTCAATCACTTCAAGCTGCCTATTCGCCACCTCTCCCGGTTCTTCTCCAGTAATCACGAGCCGAGAACTCTACCAAGAGTCCTTTTGAACCATTTTCGAAGATGATAGGATATCTAAGAATGAGCCTTGCGTCGATCCTTGCAGCGCATCTTCCTTCCTCTCAACCCTCCTCGTTTCTCCTTCTCTCATTTCTCCCTCTCTTTCTTCTCAATCTTGCTCACGTCACTATCGAGTTCTGGATATCACAAGCCTGCTGCAACCTATCGTTTTCTGTCCTCCCATCTGGATCCACAGCATCTGGACCAAAGCCAGGTATGCTAGAGTTGCCATATTCGGTTCCGCTCCAAGAGACAAAAGTCAACAGATGTAGTAGTTGAACGTGTTGAGAGCAGATGTCATCCCATGGAGATTTGATTCGAGGATGCCTGGAGATGAAGGAGTTGATGACCGCTGGCTAGATGCAAGGAGAAGGAGAGGAGGGTAGGAAGTAGGATGGATGAGAAGGAGAGGAAGGGAGGTTGGTACTGGATTAAAATGAAATGAAACATAATCTGTTCTCACCCTTGGATCATTGAGATTGGATCTTATTTGTTCAGCGGTTGGGGAAGCCAAAGATAAAAGATGAGATAGGGTGGCTCCTTGAGAGTAAATTTCAGCTGAGAGTACTTGATCTACGAATTCATCCAATCTCATGTCGGATCTTGATCCTTGGTTTTGCTTAAAGGTTGCTTGAGAGTTGTGTTATGTAGCTTTGAGCCGTTGTGTTGTTCTCAAGATTTAAAAGGTCAAAGTTGTTCTCTTCTCAACTCCATCAGCATCCTTCCTACAAAATCCTCAAACAATTTCTAGCAATTGAATGGATGAACGCATGGCAATTTCACAAGCATTGCTTTGATTCTTAGTCAGTACCAGGCTCAGATTTCTCTTCTCTTCTCCCTCCAACCTCATCGCCTCATCATCGTTCGCTTCCTCACTTCCCCTCCTCATCGCCTCATCTTCAGCGTCAAATTCTACGAAAAAGACGGAGGATCTTCTCGTCGATCGGCTCTCCAATCCACTCGGAAGAACGATTTCGACGTTCTTATGCAAGCTCATCGTTTCCTTCGGGATGATCAAGCCTCTTCTTCTACTCTCTCCTATTCCGAACAAATCGCTTCCAAGTACTACGCTCAACTCTTCAAAGAGTATGCTTGCATAGATCTTAAACACTACAAGACCTCAGATGTGGCTTTGAGGTGGCGAACAGAAGAGGAAGTGATCAAAGGAATTGGACAATTCAGCTGTGCTTCTATTCGATGCGAATCTCATTCAATTTTAGATGATGATGAGCCACCAGAGATTTTTCTGAAAACTTGGGAGATAAATTTCGCTTATATGGAAGAGAGGGATGAAAGTAGTATAGGGGAGTCGGTCAAGAAGGAGGCTTTGGTAAAGGTGAGTTTTTAGACTGTCGGCTGCGATTCTGGGCTCCCTATCTTCTGATGCCCTCAAACATGGAATATTCCATTCTATTCTATTCCGCATTTCAGGTGGTACTTTGCCCGAGATGTTCGAAGAAGCTGCGTTACAGCCGAGAACAAGAGAAAGAATCAAACGTGGAGACCACCTATTCTTCCAAGAAAACAAGCAATTCCGAATCAAGCAGAAACGGCAGCCGAACACACAAGCGAGAACCTAAAGAAGAAATAGACGGAGCTAGAACAGATCGTAGCACCAAGCGACGGGCCTAAGAGAGGTGAAAGTGGAGTCAAGACGAGTAGTCGATCTACTGTGGCGGTTAATTCTCCTCCTTCAAGTGAGGAAACCCGTTTGTTTGTCTTTTTTTGATCAGAATACAGGTGTTGACATTAAGTTTGCTCTTCAAATTCGAGTCTGATCGGCTTTGTTCAAAAAAGAGAAAATTTCAGAGAATTTTGTCAACATGCCTCTAGATCCCAAGTCACAAATTCTTGGTTTGTTCTTGAATGTCTGCGAGATGCAGCGAGGCAGCAGGCCACAGAGCATCGTCTGATTCCCGATGTTTTTCATCTCAACTTATAACGAGAAGAAGGGAGTTGGGAGAAGACTGGACTTGCAAAATGACAAGCATCAAAGTGAAAGACCAGAGAACTGAGTAGTGATTGTATAAAGGAAAGAGCAAATGATAGAGATGAAGACAAAATGGACAAGAAAAAAGTGCACAAGGAAGATGTTGGTCGGTACGTTTTGAGGGTGACATTCAATTGTTGACAGCTTGAATCGAAGCAAAGAGAGCTGCATTATATTAGCCTTAAGAATCAGTATTGGAGGGATTTCCATTTCCCGGAACTTTCTTTTTCTTCTGATACTTCCCACCCAAACCCGCTGCATCTCCCATCGCCTCAGAACTCTGATCTCTGAAAAGGTTCCTTAATTCTTCCGGTGATTGATGACCAAGATCTTTCGTCCTCCCTTGTAATTTCCCATCACTTGAATTTGGAGTTCCCCACCAAGGAGGTGGACCAAACCCATTTTTAGAAGATTTCTCCCAATAATCCGAAATCAACGCTCTTCTCCATCTCTGCATTGAGGTTTCATGAAGATCTTCAGCTAAAGGATTCCCTTTTCTATTTCCAGGTTCAGTAGCTCTGATATCTAATCCACCGATTCCAACTCCCGTTCCAATTCCAGTTCCACTTGGAGAGCTTCTTCGACCACTTCGACGCCTTCTCCAAGATTCAATCCAACCAAGTTTGGGATTGATGGAATTGATTCCTAAGCCTATTCGACGAAGGCTTGAGAGATGTCGCATCCCTCTTGAAGCTAGAATTAGAACTAAAACGACTGCAAAACCACTTGATCCCCAGAAAGCGTGGGAATTCTCTTCTAATCCGGAGAGTAAATTTTGACCGAAGAAACCTACCCAGAGAGTTCCGACACTGACTCCAAGGCTGTTTTGAGAAAGAATTTAGGACGGAAGAGACTAGTGAGAGGCAAGTTGTATGGGAGAGAGGCGGCTGAGGGGAAACACTCACGTTGCAATACTTGTCTTGAGATCCAAAGTCAAAAGTTGATTTCGATTCGAGTCCAAAATCAGTTCCACCACTTCTTGAGTGGTTTGAATATTTCCAGCCATATTCTCAGTTTCAGCTAGCACTTCTTCGACCTTTTCGAATCAAAAGAAAGGGATAGAGAATCTTCGTCAGCTTGAGAAACTCGAATCACTCGTACTCTCTCCTCCAACTCACCTGTTTGTCAAAACTTTCCAGCAGCAATTCCAATTCGTCATGACTATTAGTACCTCTAGGGGTCCCAGATTTAGTTTCGCTCAAATACATGGCAGCCATATCTTCATCGTCATCCAAAACTTCAACCACCGCATTCTTAACACCTCTAGATCTACCCAAATAACCAGATAATTTCCTACTGTATTGTAGTAGAAGTCTAAGCTTTTCTCTATCAATGTCTGCATCCAAAGTTTCTAAAAGACTTGAAACTAAATCTCTTAGAAGAAAAAGTTCAGATCTTAAAGCATCTAAAACTGATGCTAGAATGGATTCTAAAGCTCGGAATTCGTAGGGCAAAGAAGTTGGAGATGAATGTCTGAGATTGTGTTCTAGGTTGTAAAGGAATGCTGAATTGAGATGGGTATCGGCAGCTCCGTATCTGGGAGAGAAAGATTAGGTACAATAGGTTTGAGTTGGAAGAAAATTCTCCTCGAGAGAAGATCCAACTTGAAACTTACGAATCGAAAAGCAACACAGTATCTGCTTTGACCAAAGCTCTAATATGAAGGATGTTGATCAACTGTGAAAGGATGAGTTTGGAGTCAGTCTTTTTTCGACAACAAGCAATCAAAAATCAAGCAATCGAAGTAGACTCACGAATCCACTTCTTCTAGCCAAGATCGTAGGTACCAAATTGGGAACTCTACTGTCTATCTTCCTAAGATCCCTAGGTTCTAAACCATGTTCTGAACAAAGTTCTGATTTCTTAAAGGTTCCTTGGCTCAGTTTGACAGTACCTTTAGAGTCCAAAACGGTGACTCTCATGAGAATCTCATTTGACAAGTGAGTAGTTCCTAAACCATGAGAATAGTAAGATTGAGCTATTGAGGGAGCTGAAGAGGCTAGAGAGGCCGGTGTCGGAGAAGCAGGTGAATTTGATTTGGAAGACTTGGAGAAGCTTCTGGATTGGAGGAAGCGGTGATTGGGCTTTGAGGTTCTGGGTGACCAAGAGGTAAGCGAAGATACCGATCGTAAGTCGTTGGTTGTTGGAAGATTTGAAGAGTTGGATGAAGGGATTGAATTCTGTGAAGACGAAGAACGGAAGGAAGAAGAAATTTGATTCCTGAAAGGACAGCGCTCCACGATTGTCATTGTCGCTAGGGCAGATCTGGATCTGGACGTAGATCTTTGATTGGTTGACCAATTCAACCTTGGTCTTGGCCTTGAAGTTGTGGAAGAGAAGATTGAACTGACTGAAGCAGAATTCGAGGTTGAAGCTGAAGCTAATCTTGACATGATTGATCTCCACTCTCAGCGAACTGAGCTGAGCTTATATGAAGCAGAAGATGCAGATGGAGTACCCGTATTCGAATGACCAAAGTGGACGACTTTATGATCTACTTTTCCAATTTTGATGCAACGATGAGTGGTTCGAGGTTCTCAGTTGAAGGAGCTTACGTGAGATTCGCACTCTTCTTACCCTAGCCATCATCCATCATCTTAGCTCTTCTTTGATTCTTCGATTCTCCAACCTAGGATCAGCACAGCATTCAAATTAATTCATTCCTAAACAATTGCCAGAAGAGAAGAAGAGTCAGACTGGCCAGCTACAGCCACAGCCAACTCCCACGCCTTCTTTCCTTCCTTCTCAACTGCTCTCCCTCTCTCTCCCTCTCTTCCTGCTCTGCTCTCTCTCTCTAATGAGTACTTCAACTCTCCCAATCTCAACTTCAGATGCTCATTCGACTCAATTAGTGAAATCACTTCGAGAGCAAAGAGATTCTCTAAGGTCTCTACTCAAACTCAAATCAGATTCCAATTCCAATTCCAATTCCAATTCCAACTCCACTTCCAGCAATCGCAGAAGCAACAATTCCATGGATCAGTTATCAGAAGAGATCGATTTCTCAAGAAAGAGATTAAGAAACACTTACGTAAGATTATTATTCGAATCCACCTTCACAGGCAGTGCAAGAGGTCAAGAGAACAATTTATGGACAGAGACCACTCATCCAATAGTCGAATCTCATAGGAAAGTTTTGGCATCTTTGGAGAAGGCTTATCAGTTAGGTTTGAGTAATAAGGCAAGTGATGTTAAGGATAAAGATAATGGCAATGGGAAAGGGAAGGATAATGTCAGACCCACAGCTCCAAAGAAAGACAATCTTCGAGAACTTCGAAAATCTCATGAAAAGGAAACTGAAGCTTATCGAAAATTCTTGAGCTCAGAAGATCAATTTTGGCAACAATTAGCCAGTCGAATCGTTTCAACTTTCGGATTGAATGAAGCTAAGAGCTGTTTATTGGAAGCTGGAATTGGGTTAGATCCTGATAGTAGTAATGTTACTGATTTGTCTTTGGCTAATGTCTCTACTACTGGAATCGGAGGAGGAGAAGGAGAGGAAATGGATATGTCATTAAGTGGGATGACAACCGGTTTAGCTAGAGCTTCAGGTGAAGGTAGACCAAATGGAATTGGGAACAACGCTGGTTTAGAAAGAGAGCTTCTAAGAACTTCCAAACTCCCCGCAAGTAGAGAAAGGTTAGTGGAGATTGTACATAAGTGTTTGATTTGTTGTGGAGATTTAGCCAGGTATAGAGAATTAAGTAAAAGAGGGAGTAAATCTATTCTTGCATCAACCTCGAAGGATTCCAATCCGAACCCGAATCCAAATCCTATCAACGCGACTGAACCAGAATTCAAGAAAGCTTCCGAGTATTACGAAGCTGCTAGAAGATTGATTCCAACCAATGGAAACCCCTCAAATCAATTGGGAGTCATCTCAAAACAACTCAGAGATCCTTTTGGGGCGATTTATCATCATTATAGAGCACTTTGTGTGCCTATCCCTTTTGAAACTGCCAAAGGGAATTTGGAGGTCATTTTGAGAGAGGGGATTAAATGGCTGGAGAGAGGTGGGGAGAAGTTGATTAGAGAGGGAAGCGCTGGTCCAAATCTCTTGATGGAGGAATTGGTGGCTTTTCACGGGCTAGTGTTTATGAAAGCTCGGTGAGTTGCAGCAGTTCGTTATTTCACTCTCATATCAATGCTTACACTCTGTCTTCGCCTCAAACTCTCTCAGCTTCGGACTAGTCCCTCTTCTATCCTCCTCAATTCTTCAATCATTCTCAAGCTGCATCAAATCCAGGACGCTTCCAGCTGATCTGATAGTTCGAATCGTGGTGACTGGACTCGCAGCTTCATGGACTACTCGTCTTTGGAGAAGCTCCCCGCCTTCAAAAGTTGCCAGAAGCCGAGGGGCAACGCCTTCGGGAGCCAATCTCAATCAAGATGAAGTTTCAAGTCGAGATCGAGCAGCAGGAGGGGAAAGAGAAGCCACGTTAGCTAGGAGCATCGAACTTCAAATCTTGTCTCACGTTCTCAATCTCTTCGCTACTTTGGCGGATGCAGGAGCTTCAGAAGTAAGGGAAGCTTTAGATGCAGCAGGTGGAGCTCCAGTAACTTCTGGTTTGGATCCTTCTGAACAAGCTACAGTTCTAGCTAGGAATATCACTGCAGTCTTTAGAAGAACTTTACCCGCTCTTAGGATTGCGAGCAAATGGATGAAAAGTCATTTGGACTATATCGCTAGAAGTAGGAGTAGAGGAGTAACTCAAAGCCAAGCTTCGAGTTTTACACAATCTCAGGGTGACTCTTTGCCAAGTTCAATTTTATCTGATGGGGAAAAGGAAAGTCTGGAAGAACAATCTAATGCTGATAGGAAAGCTGCTGAAGATATTACTCTCTTCTTTAGTTCTTATGTCAAGTTCATCAATTTACTCAGATTTGCTTTTCCCTTTGAAAGTTTACCTACTTTGAATGTCGAAGGATCTTCTCTGGGAGTCAACGTTACACCGAATTTAAGCTTGGAAGAAGATATGGATATGAGAGGATTTGCTCCTACTAAGAAAGCTATGCTTCAATCATTTAATACTAATCCTAGTTCTACGAGTTCTTCCACGCCTGGAGTTGGACAAGTTCATCCAAATGAAGAGCAGTTGATGAGAATCAAAGATTTAATGATAGATGCAAAAGTTGTAGCTGAATCGGATGCAAGCGATATCTATTTCGATGATGATAACAACACTTTCGTTTGTCCCCAGGGAGATGCTTCAATTTCTCAACCTCAATCTCAACTTCCAGATTCTTCTCCAGTTCAAACTCCTTTGCGTCAAACTGTACCCTCCTCTCTTCGATTTCAAGGAGCTCCACTCCTTCAACCCTCATCTTCAGCTCCTGAAAATTCACCCTCTCTTCAACAAGCTGTAGCAGCCGCTATTAGAAACGCTGAACCGTCCAGTCCTTCAGACGCGAGATCCGAAGTAGATCCCTCTGAATCTGAGGGAAGATCTGAATCAACCGAAGATGTAGTAGATTTAGCCATGAGAGCAGTTGGTCAACATCAACATCAAAGGGAAGAAAGAGGCTTCAGTTCTGAAGATGAAGACGATGATCAAATGAACATGGATGGAACCAAAGACCAAGAAATTGACGATGAAGATGATGATGAAAGAATCCTAATTCCATCTGCTTCTTTAGGATCTCTTCAGATTCAATCCCCTAACGGAAATAGTCCGAATTTTAGAGAAAGAGATAGCTCAGTTGGAATGGGTAGATCTCCTTCAAATACTACTGCTTCGGATTTACTTCTCCAGGTTTTAAATGGTCAGAATAATACTCCGGAGAGAAGTTCGAATGGAACTAGTCAAGGAAATTCAAATTCGACGCCACCTCCTGGAGCTCAATTACTCTTTGGTGGGAACATTTGGAGTCCGGTCAATGGTGATCAAGTTCAACAGGTTCAGAATAGAGGGTGGGGTTCAAATGGTGGAAATGGTGGGATGTCAATTCATCCTGGAATGAATGGTTTTGGAACTAGTCAATCTCAACATCAATCTCAAAGTCAGCTTCCACTTCAAGGTCTTCAACATTCAGATATGGAAACGATGAACATGAGCATGAATCCAAGTATGCATGGAAATCCAATGTCTCCTCCTCCTTCAGCTCATGTTGATCCTCGATTGAACTCTCAAGGCTGGGATCAGAATGGAATCTCTCAGCCTATTCAACAGAATCTGAATCACTTCACTGGGAATTCAAACGTTCATCCCAATCAGTTCCAGCAACAACAGCATCAACAAAACTATCAGCAACAACATTCTAACCATTATGGTTGATCGAGTTTGAACCTTTTAGCTTTAGATTCTCTTCATTTCTTTCCCTTCTGCCATCTCATTCCCTTTCTTTTTTTCTCATTTGCGGTTTTTAGACGTCAAAGTTAATGTATTTTATAAGTGAACCCAAATGCAAATCTTCATTCTCTAACCCTCTGATTGAAAACACTCAGGGAATTTTTGCCCCATCGAATGAGGAAGAAATTGATTGCTGATTTGAGTCTTCTATTTACAATTAGATCTTTCGGGTATGAGGATTTGATGCAACTAGAGAGGCACTAAGATTTATGTAACCGCGATCAAAACACGAACATATGAATCTTAAACAATTCACTCTAACAGATTGGTTGGTGCGATGAAGATGTGTTGGTGTTTGGAGTGACCCTTGAGTCTTGAGGGCCGGTGGAGGTCGGAGGAGCTACTTCTCTTCCTTTTCTCCTATGAGCAACAAAGCGGCGATCAACATAGTTTCTTAGTAATTAGATGACAATGATATTTGTCTATCTTGAGTTCTCTGATCCTAGTGTTCCTAGAGTTCTCGTTAGCTGTCCACAAGATGTCCACTGGCTCTTGAAGCAGTTCTTCCCATCCATTGATCAGAAGAGAAGCAGGATATTTCACATTCAGCTTAGATCTAATAGTGGAAGACCTGAAAGCGTGAGAGTTGATAGCAAATTCAACTTTTGGGGGAATGACCAATTCTTGTTCCAAATCTTCTTTCACTTCTTCTTCCGAACCTTCTTGATCAGAGGCAAAGATTAGGTCTTCTCCATTGTCTTCCTTTCCAGACTTTTCCTTCCTCAATCTTTCTTGATTTTGAAGTTCTCCAGCTAGTTCTTCACCTAAAACTTCGATGAGCTCCTTGTCTAAGAAGACCTCCATTGGTTCTGTTTCATCCGTTTGATTGTCAGAGACCTCTCTCTACCAAGTTGTCTTCCTTTTCGGAGGAATCGTTGTTTCCCAGCTCAGCTTCCTTTCCAACCAAAGGCTTGATCGGAACAATTGGCTCGTTGACAGGATAGACATTCAGTCCAGCGATGAACCTCTGTGGTCTGTGTAAGGGGAGCTAACTAGTAGAAGATAGGTAGAGTGCTAAGGAGGTAGACTTGAGACTTGACAAAGGCTGAGAGCAGTTGGGAATCAGCGTTGGGAACTTGGTGGCAAAGGCTAAGGGTGGAGTGGCAAAGGACTGAGGTTGAGACTTGACTTAGGGGACTAAGGAACTTGAGCAGGTAGAAAGGACGTAGGAACTCAATATCAGATGAGGAACTATCTATGTACAATTGGGGAGTGCTTTATATATGTTTGAGAGTTCAGAACAAAGGGATTTAGGAACAAAGGTTGGAACAACGTAACACAGGAACAGGAGCAAGGGAACAAGGGACAAAGAGACATGGAGACAAAAGAAAGAACAAAGGGGTCAAGGGTACCAAGGATCTGTGACAGTCTGTTAGTACTTCTGCTTATTTTCTCTGCCCCTTACCCCGTGTTTGTTTCAGTAATTCACTTTCGAATCAATGATGAATGGCTCATGATCTCCCTCTGTGAGCTCAAGAAAGATGTATCCGAGTCCGGCATCATGGACTTGATGATATACCCAAACGGAAGCTGATACCCTAGATCTGAAAGTGAGCTCCACATCCAAGGGCAGGAGTAGCTCTTCAATCCTGATGATCCTGGCTGGATCCTGAGAGAGTGAAAGAGACAAAAGAGAAAGTCGGAAAAGCTGAATGAGCGACTGAGGTGAAGAGAGTTTCAGATAGTAATTCAAAGACTGCAGAGTTTTTTCAACATGACCCACCTTCAACCAGAACAGCTCAACAGGCACGAACAGCTTAACAGGGGCAAGCCCGTACTTCTGTAGCATCTTGTGTCAATTTCTTGCGTCAGTATGAAGGATGGCGTTTATTTCCCTGCCCTACTGGTCCAAACCTTCCAGCTTGATCTTTCCAGCGTCCCCCAATGATAAGATGTCTCATAATGTCAATCATTGTGTTTTGGATGGCAGTATCCTTCGAAACATTGTGACCATTTGTGTGAGCCATGGAGCTTCGATTAGGTCCGTCAATTCACTGTTGAGGAGACGAGATGGACCATAGTCGAGTGTAGTTCCAGGTCGTCAGGGGAAATAGCAGGGCAGTAGGCTAGTAGACATGTGATTCTGAGTCAATTTTGGGCTTCCCAGATGTCTCTTGACATCTCTTTCAACTGAAGTAGAAGTAGGAAAGCAGTCTCAGCAACTTGAACTAGCGTCTTGAACGCTTTACCAGCTAGTGATCTAGGTCGGCTGCCCCAGAACCTTCTTTCTATTCTTTCTGCTATGTTCTGATTTGATGCTATCTGGAGAAGACTCATCGATATCTCCTTCTTGGCCTCTTTCTTTGGAATTGTGAGATCCTACACATTAATCTTTGATGAAGTTGTCTTGGACGCCATGTCCAATCTGGATGTCTGAGATATCTGACCTTTGGTAGCCGCTCGAAGTTGGGCAATCAGTATTTCTCGGATCCTCTCACTTGTCTTGAGTTCCGGATACCCATCGATATCAGAATCAGGAGAAGAGGAATCGGAAACTGAATTGCTACGTTGTTCCAAACAGAAGGTTGGATCCTGTTCATCATCCCAGTCATCTTTTGGTTCCAACCTCTTCCACGCTCCTCCTTTCGAATTCACCTCTGATCCTGAAAGAGAGCCTTCTAGATCTAAGCCTAGACCTGAATCCAAGGCATCTTCTACTCCGTCTCCGTTGTGCGTCGACTTCGTCTGATTCTTCTTTGTCTTCTTGAACCCTGATTTGATTTCTACAAGCCTTAGGTTCCGAAGGTTTAACCGGTGTTTGTCGTTGAGTTCTTCCAGTAGATCTTGAACTTGGAGATGCTGGTCCAATGAGTTCGAAGTGCTCACCACCTCAGAACAGCAGCCCAACAAAGTCCGGTTCTTGATAGCCTAAAACTTCGGGAGCTCCACGGAAATAAACCCAGCCGTGAGTAATGATAGATCTTCCCTTCTTAGACTTACATAAAGCAATGTTCATTCCTTCTGCTTCAGCAATAGCTCTGATAGCAAAGTCATCTCCCCATTCTCTGGGCCTTTACATTTTCTGAAAGTAGTTGTTGACGCTGTCAAATCTATCTAAGTCAATCGAAAGACGTCTTGATCACTTGACGAAGTTTCACGTTGTCCTTCATGTATCCAACAGCTCTTTTCCTCACTTGAAGATGATTGTCCTGAGTACCAGATATCCAGAGTGACAGGGCTCCGAAGAGATAATTGCCATCTCCTTCCACTCCTCCTTGAGATTCCCAAAACCTTCGCAGATTGCCCAGAGAAGGTGCCACCAGCCATAAATTTGAAGGGGGTCCAGAAGCGAGGTCGCGAGCTGGAGATTACTCCAAAGCATCTCTTCCTTCCGAATCTGATCCGTCAAGGTGGCGAAAAGCGAGCTCTAATTCCGATTCAGCAGGAGTTTCACCTGAGGAAAGAGGTTCTAGCTCATCCTCAAGAAGGGATTCCCAATCGAGAGGAGGGATCTAAGAGAATGAAGGAGAAAAGGTTCAGGTTAGGCGCTGGAAGGAGTTTCTGATATGCGAAAGTCTCACCTTCATCAAGCTGGCCAAAGTCTCCCACTTGCTCTTGGTGACTGACTTCACCTGCGAAGCATAGAGGACATCGCATCAGAGCGTTCGAAATCATTTCGCAACAAGTCTCTCCAGCCATTGGATTGTCCGCAGTGACAGACAGAAGGTAAGGCACGACGACCACTTCTTCTTCGTTCAAGGCGTTCCAATAGACTCATGGATCATCGCGAAGCTCACTAATCATTTGAAAAAAAGTAATGAAGTGATTTGGGCTGTAACGCGATCTACCTTAGTGTTCTGATGGAGATGAGGACGATCTCCCAGCTGGCAACCTGACTGTCGACTATCTCTTACAAGGATGGTCTCTGTTGAATTCTTTCAGTTGAACTCCGACTCTCTGAAGTACACCTTCTTCTACTTCGAGCCAAGAGATTGTCTGAAAGACCACTCCTGAATGGAGTCGAGTCTGACTGGCTTGCCAATCCAAGCTTCCTCCTCCGGTCAAAAACCATCTGCGGGGCCATCTCCTTCCTACGCATTGCCTGTCCATCTCCGACTAAGATATTTCATTGGTAGATTCGGGAAGGCCTCCACAATGTCATCCCATGCTATCGGACAACAGCGACTGAAGCTCTCGAAAGAGAAGCAGCCATCGCTCCAGTGATAGTGCAGCTGGACTACATCCGAAGAAGAGAAAGCATTAGGCTGACCAGACTCCACGCATCTCACCCTCTCCTTGCAAGAGCCTACTCCTCGCAGATGGCACAGTATTCTCGACCCCAGAATCAAGCAGCAGCACCACCCATCCCCTTTGGTCCAGCAGCCAGAGCCAACAAGAGACCTAGGTTCACCACCCCACTCCAAGACCTCGCTGCTGCGTACTCCACCAACCCCCCAGAATTTGTCGGGCCTTGACTGGCCTCTTCGACAGCAAGACCAACTCCCCAGCCCGCCCAGCCCCAAAGGCAGGAGTAGCCAGAGATTCCAGACTCCTCCTTCGTCTTTCTCCCACCCATGAGTTACGCAAATGCACTCCCTTCAAAGCCGCCTCAAGAATCAACAGCATACTCACCAAGATTGCTCCAAAGGAAGTCACCATCTGCGCTGTCAATCCAACCAACACAGGACTTGCCCTCCTGCCATCCAACACCTGCAATGTGGAAGACCTCATCAAGTTCCAAGATGAGATAGTAAAGGAAGCTGGAGCTGTGACCATGGATCGTAATGTCAAATGGGTCAAGTTTGTAATAGCAGGAGTTGCAGTTAGACAAGGAAGGGAGGTATTCTCCCACAACCTTATCAAGGATCAACTTGAAGAACAATTCGGTATCCGCCCGGTGGAAGTGAAATACCTAATGAAGAAGGACGACCTGGCAAAGGAGATGGCTGGGACCCGCATGATTGGATCAATG